>CM065592.1:148358800-148687985 GCA_033119425.1 Bufotes viridis | reverse complement strand
CGGTACAAAGACAACGTGCCTACCTTAAATCCCGTACTGGAGCGTGATAGGAAAATGTGCGAGTACAAGTGCACGCTGGTAGATGAGCTCCTGAGAGCATTCCCAACTGACACTGGGGGACAAGTGGAAGCACAAGGCAGAGGAGGAGAGGTCGCCAACAAAGCTGTGTCACGGCCAGTTCCTCTGGCAGGGTTAGCATGGCCTAGATGTGGAAAAGTTTTGTCACAGTGCCACAGCTAGCTAATAGGGAACGTGTTAGCAGGAGGCAGCATTTCAACAACATGGTGGAACAGTACGTGTGCACACGCCTCCACGTACTGACTGATGGTTCGGCCCCATTGAACTTCTGGGTCTCCAAATTGTCCACATGGCCAGATTTCGCCATTTATGCCTTGGAGGTGCTGGCCTCCCCTGCGGCCAGTGTATTGTCTGAACGTGTATTTAGAATGGCACGGGGCGTCATTACAGACAAACGCAGCCGCCTGTCCACAGTCAACGTGGACAAGCTGGCGTTTATAAAAATGGACCAGGCATGGATCCCACATGACCTGTCCATCCCTTGTGCAGAATAGACTTTTATAACTGCCTCACCCTCAACCATACATTCTTGTACTCCAGGGCACTTCTTTATTGAATCCTCTTTTTTTAAATTGTAACATTATTTTTGGGGGCAAGACCAAGTTGAATGAACCTCTCCTCTGTCTGGGTGTCAGGGGCCTACATTTCAGCTAATCGCCTGCTGCTTTAGTGCGTGACATTAACCTCTTTTTGCTGTCAAATGACCTGTCTGGGTGTCAGGGGCCTAAATAACTTAAAGTAGCCTGTTCCATTGGTGGGTAACATGATGCCTGTTTTGCTGCTATGGGACCTCTCACCTCTGTCTGGGTGCTGGGGCTTAAATTACTGAAAGTGGCCTGTTCCAATGGTGGGTAACATGATGCCTCTTTTGCTGCTATGGGACCTACATTTCATATAATCGCCTGTTGCTTTGGTGGGTGACATTATCCTCCTTTTGATGTCGAATGACCTCTACTCTGTCTGGGTGTCAGGGGCCTATATTTTGTTTACTTACTTGCTGTGTTGGTGAGAGATATTAATCTCTTTTTTTACTCTCAGATGACCGCCCCATTGTATGGGTGTCAGGGGCCTATCTGTCGTTTAATGATTTGTTGCTGTGTTGGTTGACATTTTCCTCTTTATACTGTCAAATGACCTCTACATTGTCTGGTTGTCAGGGGCCTATATTCTGTTTCATTGCCTGCTGTATTGGTGGGAGACATTAACCTCTATTTACTGTCAAATGACCGCCCCATTGTCTGGTTGTCAGGGGCCTATATTTTGTTTCATCACTTGCTGTATTGGTGGGAGACATTAAGCTCTCTTCACTGTCAAATGACCGCCCCATCGTCTGGTTGTCAGGGGCCTATATTTTGTTTCATCGCTTGCTGAATTGGTGGGACACATTAAACTCTTTATACTGTCAAATTACCTCTACATTGACTGGTTGTCAGGGGCCTATATTTCGTTTCATCGCTTGCTGCATTGGTGGGAGATATTAAACTCTTTATTCTGTCAAATGACCTCTAAATTGTCTGGTTGTCAGGGGCCTATATTTCGTTTCATTGCCTGCCGTATTGATGGGGGATATTAACCTCTTTTTACTGTCAAATGACCGGCCCAATGTCTGTTTGTCAGGGGCCTGTATTTCGTTTCATCGCTTGCTGCATTGGTGGGAGATATTAAACTCTTTATACTGTCAAATGACCTCTACATTGTCTGGTTGTCAGGGGCCTATATTTCATTTAATAGCTTGCTGCATTGGTGGGTGACATTAAACTCTTTTTACTGTCAAATGACCGCCCCATTTTGTGGGTGTCAGGGACCTATATTTCGTTTAATTGCTTGCTGTCTTGGTGGGAGACATTAAACTCTTTTTACTGTCAAATGACCTCTCCTCTGTCTGGGTGTCAGGGGCCTACATAAAAGATAATGGCCTGTTCTATTGCAGGTGACCTATTTGACTCCTCTTTGCGGGTGCGATGGTCCTCCTGAATTAGTAAATGAGGCCTGTGGCATTGCTGAGTGAAATCAATACTGATTTGGCATGATTGTAACTCTCCTCTTTGTGCGTGCCATGGGTCTGAATCTGTGAATGAGACCTGTGGCATTTCTGGGTGAAATCAATACTGTTTTGGCGTGATTTTTACTCTCCTCTTTGTGGGTCCCGTGGGCCTGAATGTTTGAATAAGGAAATCCCAGCAGTCGTGTCTTCATGCGGGTAAATGGTTTTATTGGGGTCCTACAATCAGGACGCGTTTCGGCGACATGCCTTTCTCAACAGCTTCAGTAGGTACATCCAAGCACATAGAGATACAAAGTATATATACACTAGGATCCTCCCACTGGGATGTGGCTCACACCCCAGGAAGAGGAGGGGTAGACAGTAAACAAAATTGACAGGTAAACAAAAATAAAATAAAATAACAATATCATGTGGAAATCACATATTATATAAGATGGGAAAAAATGGCTATCTTACGCCTTGTAGATTAGTCTCGTTAGTGGAAGTCTGAAAAAAACCAAATATGTAATTAGTCAAAATACCAATAGTCATATTATAAATGCATAATTTCATAATCTCTGTTGAGGCCCTTTGGTTGTAGCATATCCAGGGTATGAATCCAAAAGGCCTCCCGTCGCAGAAGTAACTTCTTGATGTCGCCCCCCCTGCGGGGTCTTCTGATTTGCTCCAGGACTTGGAATTTTAGTTGTGCTATGGTATGTCTGCATCTGTCAAAGTGGTAGGGTATAGGGAGCTGTCCTGATGTTAGATTTGTGTTTGTTGATTCTGTCCCTCACTGCCTGCATTGTCTCGCCAATGTACAACAGACCACAGGGACATTTGATCAGGTATATAACATTAGAAGATTTGCATGTAAAAAAACCTTTTACTTCAAATGAACGTCCGGAATGGGGATGGTAAAATAATGAGCCCCTGATGATGTGTGAACACTGGAGACAATGTAGGCAGGGGAACGTACCTTTGCGTGGTGTGGAGAGTGTAATCTGACGTGGTACCTTTTGGAGAGGGCCTATGTCAGCCTTGACTAATATATCTCTATAATTTGGAGTTTTTTTATTGCAGATCAAGGGTGAGTTTCTGAACTCAGGGACTGATGGATAGGCTTTTCCCAGAAGGTGCCAATGTTTCCTGACAATGTCATCAATCTTTTTATTGAAGGGGTGAAATTTGTGCACCAAGGCTACCCTAGGTGTGTCCCTATTGGAATAAGCTGTAGTTCCTGTTCCCTCCACTCTACAATTTGTTAAAATATGTTGTGGATAACCTCTCTCCTGAAATCTCGATGTCATTTCATCTAGTCGTATCTGTTGTGTGGATGGATCAGATACAATCCTCCTGACACGTTGGTACTGTGACTTGGGTATAGAGTTTTGAGGGCTGAAGGGTGTGCACTGGCATAGTGTAGAAGGCTGTTCCTATCAGTTTCTTTCCTGAAAAGGTCAGTATGTAAATGTCCTTCATGATCCTTTTCAACTAATACATCTAGAAAGCTAACTTTATCCCTATCACATGACATGGTGAATTGTAGACCGTCATACTTGCTATTCAAATGATCCAGGAACTGGGATAGGGTCTCACGTGGCCCCGCCCATATGCAAAACACATCATCTATAAATCTCTTCCAGATCAAAGCATTCTCCTGAAATAACGTATTCGTGTATATATGAGTTTCTTCAAATGATGCCATGAATAAATTTGCATAGGGCGGGGCCACGTTCGACCCCATCGCAGTCCCCCGCCTCTGGAGGTAATATTTGTCACCAAACATAAAGTAGTTCTCAACTAGAACAATCTCTAGGAGCTGCATCAAGAAGTCACAGACAGGTAATTCAAAATCACTCTCAATGAGTGCCAAAGAGACCGCCTGCATGCCATCCTGGTGACCTATTGACGTGTATAAACTTACCACGTCAATGGTCACCAGGAGGCTGTCCGTGGGAACACAATCAAAATCACGAATAATACTCAAAAAGTGTGGAGTATCCAGCAAGAATGATCTAGTTATCTTAACTAAGGGAGTCAAGGCCTTTTCTAAGACAATGGCCAATGGACTTAGGATGGAATTAACTGAGGACACTATGGGCCTGCCAGGGGTCTGTAAGGGTCTTGTGAACTTTGGGCAGTACGTATAACACAGGAGTAATAGGTGAATAGTTTATCAAAAATTTTCCCAAGTTCTGATCAATCACTGTTAAAGATTCAAAGTGATGGACCAACGATATAATCTTCTCTTTGATCTTAAAGACCGGATCCCTATCAAGGAGTTGATATGTCTGTGTATCAGACAACTGTCTCATTACTTCTGCCACATATTTAGTTTTGTCCATCACAACAATGGAGCCGCCTTTATCTGCAGGCTTAATAATTAATGATTTGTCCCTCATCAAGGCTTGGATGGCACTTCTATCCTCCTTAGTCATTGGATGTCATATGTAGTTCACCACTTTTAATCTTGTTGAACTGCTCTCTCACTTCTTTGTTGACAAGTTGAATATATGTTTCCACTGGATGCTGCGTTTTGGGTGGCATAAATGTGGACTTGATCCTCAGGTCCAAGTCTTTAAGACATAAGCATGTCTTAGTAATGTTCTCTTCTGATTGTGGAGAGGCTGCTGTAGAACCAGCAAAGTGTGCTTTAAGCCTTACTTTGCGAAAAAATTGTTGTAAGTCAATGTCATTTTGAAAGCTATCATACTGGGAGGAAGGACTAAATGTTAGGCCCTTCTGTAGGGCTTTCATCTGCTGGCTGCTCAGACACTGGGAAGAAAGGTTTATCACAAGCGGTAAGGTCTTACCTGTGAACGAGTCTGTACTTGGAGTTGTCCCGTCTCTGATGCTGCGCCGGCGGTGTTTCCGGCCCGCTCGCCTCTGCCTCCTCCACGTGGACGCCGGCCTCCTCTCTGAAAATGGCGCAGCTCCCGCGCGCTCACTGATTCGTTGCCGGAACTGGAGCTGTGCGATCCTGATCTCGCGGGCCTTCTGTAAGCCGGTCGTGAGCGGAACGATGTATCTTGCCATCTGTATACTTTGTTTAGATGGTAATCTTCACAGTCTCGTAGGTATTTCGACCTCTTCTTTTCTTCCGTGTCTTTCTTGTATGCAGCAATTTGTGTATCAATGTCCTCCTTCAATTTAGTGAAATGTTCACTATTCAGGGAGTCCTGTAATTGTTGTTCAGTAGCCAGCACTTGCTCTTTGATTTCAACAACAGCCCTCTGGATGCGGTTAATAGTGAGTAGCATTAAGTCATATGCACATTTATTAATAATGCGTTCAAAGTCCTTACAATAATCGGTGTCTTCAGAAAAAAAGGTTGGGCGTAAGTGAACTCTTAAGCCCCTTGGTATTTTGCCCACCTTATAGTATTCGGATAGTGTAGCCGCATGTAGCTCATATGATGTCAGTCTGCGTAATTCTCTCTCCCAATGACGCTTCTTAAAATCACTTGTAGGAATGTTCAGAAATTCCGTTGTGGTCGTCACCTGTGAGAGGATCCTTTCAGCTTCTGTGGCATCAAAGCTCAGCATTGAAGATGCAGTATTCATCTGGATGAGAGTGGTGCAGCGGTTCAAAAAGCAAGGTAATAGGTAGTAGTCACCAGCACTCACTCAATTGCACACTGCCCGGGAGAGGAGCAAACTCCAAAACTTTAGGTAAAGAAGAAAATCCCAGCAGTCGTGTCTTCATGCGGGTAAATGGTTTTATTGGGGTCCTACAATCAGGACGCATTTCGGCGACATGCCTTTCTCAACAGCTTCAGTAGGTACATCCAAGCACATAGAGATACAAAGTATATATACACTAGGATCCTCCCACTGGGATGTGGCTCACACCCCAGGAAGAGGAGGGGTAGACAGTAAACAAAATTGACAGGTAAACAAAAATAAAATAAAAGGATCATGAAGGACATTTACATACTGACCTTTTCAGGAAAGAAACTGATAGGAACAGCCTTCTACACTATGCCAGTGCACACCCTTCAGCCCTCAAAAACTCTATACCCAAGTCACAGTACCAACGTATCAGGAGGATTGTATCTGATCCATCCACACAACAGATACGACTAGATGAAATGACATCGAGATTTCAGGAGAGAGGTTATCCACAACATATTTTAACAAATTGTAGAGTGGAGGGAACAGGAACTACAGCTTATTCCAATAGGGACACACCTAGGGTAGCCTTGGTGCACAAATTTCACCCCTTCAATAAAAAGATTGATGACATTGTCAGGAAACATTGGCACCTTCTGGGAAAAGCCTATCCATCAGTCCCTGAGTTCAGAAACTCACCCTTGATCTGCAATAAAAAAAACTCCAAATTATAGAGATATATTAGTCAAGGCTGACATAGGCCCTCTCCAAAAGGTACCACGTCAGATTACACTCTCCACACCACGCAAAGTTACGTTCCCCTGCCTGCATTGTCTCCAGTGTTCACACATCATCAGGGGCTCATTATTTTACCATCCCCATTCCGGTTGTTCATTTGAAGTAAAAGGTTTTTTTACATGCGAATCTTCTAATGTTATATACCTGATCTGCAATAAAAAAACTCCAAATTATAGAGATATATTAGTCAAGGCTGACATAGGCCCTCTCCAAAAGGTACCACGTCAGATTACACTCTCCACACCACGCAAAGTTACGTTCCCCTGCCTGCATTGTCTCCAGTGTTCACACATCATCAGGGGCTCATTATTTTACCATCCCCATTCCGGTTGTTCATTTGAAGTAAAAGGTTTTTTTACATGCGAATCTTCTAATGTTATAATGTCCCTGTGGTCTGTTGTACATTGGCAAGACAATGCAGGCAGTGAGGGACAGAATCAACAAACACAAATCTAACATCAGGACAGGAAACCTCCTGCTCCCTATACCCTACCACTTTGACAGATGCAGACATACCATAGCACAACTAAAATTCCAAGTCCTGGAGCAAATCAGAAGACCCCGCAGGGGGGGCGACATCAAGAAGTTACTTCTGCGACGGGAGGCCTTTTGGATTCATACCCTGGATACGCTACAACCAAAGGGCCTCAACAGAGATTATGAAATTATGCATTTATAATATGACTATTGGTATTTTGACTAATTACATATTTGGTTTTTTTCAGACTTCCACTAACGAGACTAATCTACAAGGCATAAGATAGCCATTTTTTCCCATCCTATATAATATGTGATTTCCACATGATATTGTTATTTTATTTTATTTTTGTTTACCTGTCAATTTTGTTTACTGTCTACCCCTCCTCTTCCTGGGGTGTGAGCCACATCCCAGTGGGAGGATCCTAGTGTATATATACTTTGTATCTCTATGTGCTTGGATGTACCTACTGAAGCTGTTGAGAAAGGCATGTCGCCGAAACGCGTCCTGATTGTAGGACCCCAATAAAACCATTTACCCGCATGAAGACACGACTGCTGGGATTTTCTTCTTTACCTAAAGTTTTGGAGTTTGCTCCTCTCCCGGGCAGTGTGCAATTGAGTGAGTGCTGGTGACTACTACCTATTACCTTGCTTTTTGAACCGCTGCACCACTCTCATGAATACTGCATCTTCAATGCTGAGCTTTGATGCCACAGAAGCTGAAAGGATCCTCTCACAGGTGACGACCACAATGGAATTTCTGAACATTCCTACAAGCGTCATTGGGAGAGAGAATTACGCAGACTGACATCATATGAGCTACATGCGGCTACACTAGCCGAATACTATAAGGTGGGCAAAATACCAAGGGGCTTAAGAGTTCACTTACGCCCAACCTTTTTTTCTGAAGACACCGATTATTGTAAGGACTTTGAACGCATTATTAATAAATTTTCATATGACTTAATGCTACTCACTATTAACCGCATCCAGAGGGCTATTGTTGAAATCAAAGAGCAAGTGCTGGCAACTGAACAACAATTACAGGACTCCTTGAATAGTGAAGATTTCACTAAATTGAAGGAGGACATTGATACACAAATTGCTGCATACAAGAAAGACACGGAAGAAAAGAAGAGGTCGAAATACCTACGAGACTGTGAAGATTACCATCTAAACAAAGTATACAGATGGCAAGATACATCGTTCCGCTCACGACCGGCTTACAGAAGGCCCGCGAGATCAGGATCGCACAGCTCCAGTTCCGGCAACGAATCAGTGAGCGCGCGGGAGCCGTGCCATTTTCAGAGAGGAGGCCGGCGTCCACGTGGAGGAGGCAGAGGCGAGCGGGCCGGAAACACCGCCGGCGCAGCATCAGAGACGGGACAACTCCAAGTACAGACTCGTTCACAGGTAAGACCTTACCGCTTGTGATAAACCTTTCTTCCCAGTGTCTGAGCAGCCAGCAGATGAAAGCCCTACAGAAGGGCCTAACATTTAGTCCTTCCTCCCAGTATGATAGCTTTCAAAATGACATTGACTTACAACAATTTTTTCGCAAAGTAAGGCTTAAAGCACACTTTGCTGGTTCTACAGCAGCCTCTCCACAATCAGAAGAGAACATTACTAAGACATGCTTATGTCTTAAAGACTTGGACCTGAGGATCAAGTCCACATTTATGCCACCCAAAACGCAGCATCCAGTGGAAACATATATTCAACTTGTCAACAAAGAAGTGAGAGAGCAGTTCAACAAGATTAAAAGTGGTGAACTACATATGACATCCAATGTGACTAAGGAGGATAGAAGTGCCATCCAAGCCTTGATGAGGGACAAATCATTAATTATTAAGCCTGCAGATAAAGGCGGCTCCATTGTTGTGATGGACAAAACTAAATATGTGGCAGAAGTAATGAGACAGTTGTCTGATACACAGACATATCAACTCCTTGATAGGGATCCGGTCTTTAAGATCAAAGAGAAGATTATATCGTTGGTCCATCACTTTGAATCTTTAACAGTGATGGATCAGAACTTGGGAAAATTTTTGATAAACTATTCACCTATTACTCCTGTGTTATACGTACTGCCCAAAGTTCAAAAGACCCTTACAGACCCCCCTGGCAGGCCCATAGTGTCCTCAGTTAATTCCATCCTAAGTCCATTGGCCATTGTCTTAGAAAAGGCCTTGACTCCCTTAGTTAAGATAACTAGATCATTCTTGCTGGATACTCCACACTTTTTGAGTATTATTCGTGATTTTGATTGTGTTCCCACGGACAGCCTCCTGGTGACCATTGACGTGGTAAGTTTATACACGTCAATAGGTCACCAGGATGGCATGCTGAGCGGTCTCTTTGGCACTCATTGAGAGTGATTTTGAATTAGCTGTCTGTGACTTCTTGATGCAGCTCCTAGAGATTGTTCTAGTTGAGAACTACTTTATGTTTGGTGACAAATATTACCTCCAGAGGCGGGGGACTGCGATGGGGTCGAACGTGGCCCCGCCCTATGCAAATTTATTCATGGCATCATTTGAAGAAACTCATATATACACGATTACGTTATTTCAGGAGAATGCTTTGATCTGGAAGAGATTTATAGATGATGTGTTTTGCATATGGGCGGGGCCACGTGAGACCCTATCCCAGTTCCTGGATCATTTGAATAGCAAGTATGACGGTCTACAATTCACCATGTCATGTGATAGGGATAAAGTTAGCTTTCTAGATGTATTTACCATCCCATCTAGATGACTTTACCATCCCCATTCCGGACGTTCATTTGAAGTAAAAGGTTTTTTTACATGCGAATCTTCTAATGTTATATACCTGATCAAATGTCCCTGTGGTCTGTTGTACATTGGCGAGACAATGCAGGCAGTGAGGGACAGAATCAACAAACACAAATCTAACATCAGGACAGGAAACCTCCTGCTCCCTATACCCTACCACTTTGACAGATGCAGACATACCATAGCACAACTAAAATTCCAAGTCCTGGAGCAAATCAGAAGACCCCACAGGGGGGGCGACATCAAGAAGTTACTTCTGCGACGGGAGGCCTTTTGGATTCATACCCTGGATACGCTACAACCAAAGGGCCTCAACAGAGATTATGAAATTATGCATTTATAATATGACTATTGGTATTTTGACTAATTACATATTTGGTTTTTTTCAGACTTCCACTAATGAGACTAATCTACAAGGCGTAAGATAGCCATTTTTTCCCATCCTATATAATATGTGATTTCCACATGATATTGTTATTTTATTTTATTTTTGTTTACCTGTCAAATTTGTTTACTGTCTACCCCTCCTCTTCCTGGGGTGTGAGCCACATCCCAGTGGGAGGATCCTAGTGTATATATACTTTGTATCTCTATGTGCTTGGATGTACCTACTGAAGCTGTTGAGAAAGGCATGTCGCCGAAACGCGTCCTGATTGTAGGACCCCAATAAAACCATTTACCCGCATGAAGACACGACTGCTGGGATTTTCTTCTTTACCTAAAGTTTTGGAGTTTGCTCCTCTCCCGGGCAGTGTGCAATTGAGTGAGTGCTGGTGACTACTACCTATTACCTTGAATGTTTGAATAAGGCCTGTGGCCCTGCAGGCAGACATGGTTCTTTCTTGGCTGTGATGATAACTTCAACTCCCATGTATGGTTGCCATTGGCCTGAGTCTGTGAGTGTGTCCTGTGACACTGCTGGCAGACATGAATCCTTCTTGGCTGTGATGTGAACTTCAACTCCCATGTATGTTGCCATGGCCCCAAGTCTGTGAATGAGGCCTGTGGCACTGCAGGTAGACATGAATCCTTTTTGGCTGTGATTAGAACTTCAACTCCCATAGCATTCCCACCTGACGCCACCCCAACCTCCTATTCCACCTCCTCCTCCAAGTTGCCAATTGATATTGGTTAATTTTTATTTATTAAGTAATTTCCCTATCCACATTTGTTTGCAGGGGATTTAACTACATTGTGCTGCCTTTTGCAGCCCTCTAGCCCTTTCCTAGGCTATTTTACAGCCTTTTTAGTGCCCAAAAGTTAGGGTCCCCATTGACTTCAATCGGGCTCGGGGTCAAGTTCAGGTCGAGTTCGGATCCCGAACATTTTCGTGAAGTTCGGCCGAACTTCTCAAACCCGAACATCCAGGTGTTCGCTCAACTCTATATGCAACGTTTCTACCCGTTGGAATTCTTCTAATCTGTCAGAAGGAAGGAAAACTGAGACGCACAACAGATCCTGTCTGTGTAGCACCATTAATGCCTGCATGGTCCCATCAGAATTTGCTTATGATTTGGTAGAAAAAAGCAGGAGTAGGTAGAAAACACAGAATACATGCAAATATTCCATTCATGTGCAATCTCTGCTTTATATCCACAATTTTTTCTTTTCCGTTATCAATACTAATGGATTATTGTAGCAAATGCTGACCGAGTGAAGCCGTATACTCCACAGACAGGATCCATTTATTATGGGTAATTGTTCTGACGGATCAGAGTAATGGGGAAAATTAATCAGTGATGTTAACACAAACATACTGCTGGCACCCTCTCCACTCTGTCTGGGGGGGGGGGATCTACTTGTATAAGTGTTTAAACACCTGCCAACTGCCTAACGCAGGGATGCGTCCAGGCGGCGGCAGGTCTGTTCCTCTTTGACGTGCGGCGCGGCATCTCGCGAGAGGCGAGATCTGCTGTGAACACGTGCACGCTCGCGCGCGCGTTCACAGAAGATCACGTCTCAGGAGTTGTACTACAGCCTGCCAGCGATGATCAATCGCTCGCAGGCTGTAGATGCGAAATAAATTGCATCAAACAAGTATATCAGACACTGTTATGTTAACAGCGTCTGATATACCTGCTACCTGGTCCTCTGGTGGTCCCATTTGCTGGGATCGACCACCAGAGGACCAGGTAGCTATGTAAAGTAGCACCAAGCACCACACTACACCCCCCCCGTCACTTATTAACCTCTTGTTAACCCCTGATCACCCCATCTAGACTTCCTGATCACCCCCCTGTCACTGATCACCCCCCTGTAAGACTCCAGTCACATGTCCATATGTGTTTTGCGGATCCGCAAAACATGGACACCGGCAATGTGCTTTCCGCATTTTGAAGATCCGCACATTGCCAGAACTATATAGAAGATGCCTTTTCTTGTCCGCAATTGCGGACAAGAATAGTACATGTTCTATATTTTTGCGGAACGGAAGTGCAGACATGGAAGTGCGGATCCGCAATTCCGGATCTGAGTAGGACAAAGTCTGTCCCCATAGAAATGAATGGGTCCACAATTCCGTTCCGCAAACAGAATTGCGGACGTGTGAATGGGGCATAAGGGTTCCTTATCACCGCCAGTTAGTTAGCTACTTGTTAGGTAGTTAGTGCCCAGCCCACCGCACCTAAGTCACTGATTTTGGCAGAGATTTTTTCATCCACATTGATCGATGCGAATGAAAAAATCTGTGCCGTTCATTTTTTTTTTCAGCCCAGAGGCTGAACGGAAAAAAAAATCTCATTACCCGTATGCTCAATATAAGGAGATCGCAGAAACTCCAAATGCTGGCCATACGAGTAATGATTGCGGAGACCCTCAAATGCCAGAGCAGTACAAAAACCTCATATGTGACCCCATTTTAGAAAGAAGACACCCCAAGGTATTCCGTGAGGGGTATGGTGAGTACATGTAAAATTTTATTTTTTGTCACAAGTTAGTGGAATATGAGACTTTGTAAAAAAAAAAAATATATATATACAATTTCCGCTAACTTGTGCCCAAAATTTTTTTTTCTATGAACTTGCCATGCCCCTCACGGAATAAATTGCGGTGTCTTCTTTCTAAAATGGGGTCACTTGTGGGGTATTTATACTGCCCTGGCATTTTAGGGGCCCCTAATGCGTGAGAAGAAGTCTGGAATCCAAATGCGTTAAAATGCCCTGTGAAATCCTAAAGGTACTCATTGGAATTAGTGCCCCTTTGCGCATCTTGGCTGCAAAAAAGTGTCACTCATGTGGTATCACCGTACTCAGGAGAAGTAGGGCAATGGGTTTTGGGGTGTATTTTTATATATACCCATACTTTGTGTGAGAAATATTGCTGTAAACGACAACTTTTTAATTTTTTTTATACAAAGTTGTCAATTTACAGAGATATTTCTCTCACCCAACATGGGTATATGTAAAAATACACCCAAAACACATTGCCCTACTTCTCCTGAGTACGGCGATTTCACATGAGTGACACTTTTTTACAGCCTGGGTGCGCAAAGGGGCCCAAATTCCAACGAGTACCTTTAGGTTTTACAGGGCTGTTCACAATTTAGCCCCACTCAAAATGCAAACCAAAAGGTATTCTGTGAGGGGCATGTCGAGTTCACAGAAAAAAAAAAATCGCCACAACTTAGGGAAATTGATATTTTTATTTTTTATTTTTGTTTTTCACAGTCTCATATTCCACTAACTTGTGACAAAAAATTAATTTTACATGAACTCACCATACCCCTCACAGAATACCTTGGGGTGTCTTCTTTCTTAAATGGGGTCATTTATACTGTCTGTATACTGTCCTGGCATTTTAGGGGCTCCTAAAGTGTGAGAATAAGTCTGGAATCTAAATGCGTAAAAATGCCCTGTGAAATCCTAAAGGTACTCATTCTAATTTGGGCCCGTTTGCACCCAGGCTGCAAAAAGTGTCACACATGTGGTATCGCCGTACTCAGGAGAAGGAGGGCAATGTTTTTGGGGTGTATTTTACATATACCCATGCTGGGTGTGAAATATCTCTGTAAATGACAACTTTTTAATTTTTTTATACAAAGTTGTCAGTTTACAGAGATATTTCTCTCACCCAACATGGGTATATGTAAAAATACACCCTAAAAACACATTGCCCTAATTTAGAGGCCTAATGCGTGAGAAGAAGTCTGGAATCCAAATGCGTTAAAATGCCCTGTGAAATCCTAAAGGTACTCATTGGAATTAGTGCCCCTTTGCGCATCTTGGCTGCAAAAGTGTCACTCATGTGGTATCACCGTACTCAGAGAAGTAGGGCAATGGGTTTTGGGGTGTATTTTTATATATACCCATACTTTGTGTGAGAAATATTGCTGTAAACGACAACTTTTTAATTTTTTTTATACAAAGTTGTCAATTTACAGAGATATTTCTCTCACCCAACATGGGTATATGTAAAAATACACCCAAAACACATTGCCCTACTTCTCCTGAGTACGGCGATTTCACATGAGTGACACTTTTACAGCCTGGAGTACGCAAGGGCCCAAGTCCAACGAGTACCTTTAGGTTTTACAGGGCTGTTCACAATTTAGCCCCACTCAAAATGCAAACCAAAAGGTATTCTGTGAGGGGCATGTCGAGTTCACAGAAAAAAAAAAATCGCCACAACTTAGGGGAAATTGATATTTTTTATTTTTTTATTTTTGTTTTTCACAGTCTCATATTCCACTAACTTGTGACAAAAAATTAATTTTACATGAACTCACCATACCCCTCACAGAATACCTTGGGGTGTCTTCTTTCTTAAATGGGGTCATTTATACTGTCTGTATACTGTCCTGGCATTTTAGGGGCTCCTAAAGTGTGAGAATAAGTCTGGAATCTAAATGCGTAAAAATGCCCTGTGAAATCCTAAAGGTACTCATTCTAATTTGGGCCCGTTTGCGCACCCAGGCTGCAAAAAAGTGTCACACATGTGGTATCGCCGTACTCAGGAGAAGGAGGGCAATGTTTTTGGGGTGTATTTTACATATACCCATGCTGGAGTGTGAAATATCTCTGTAAATGACAACTTTTTAATTTTTTTATACAAAGTTGTCAGTTTACAGAGATATTTCTCTCACCCAACATGGGTATATGTAAAAATACACCCCAAAACACATTGCCCTACTTCTCCAGAGTAAGGCCATACCACATGAGTGACACTTTTTTGCAGCCTGGGTGCGCAAAGGGGCCCAAATTCCAATGAGTACCTTTAGGTTTTACAAGGTTGCTCACAATTTAGCCCCGCCCAAAATGCTAGAACAGTAAACACACCCCACAAATGACCCCATTTCGGAAAGTAGAAACCCCAAGGTATTCCATGAGGGGCATAGTGAGTCCGTGGGAGATTTTTTTGTTTTTTTTGCCAGAAGTTAGCAGAAATGGAAACTTTATTATTATTATTTTTTCCTCAGAAAGTGTCATTTTCCGCTAACTTGTGAAAAAAAATGAAATGATCCATTAACTCATCATGCCCCTCCGAGAATACTTTGGGGTGTCTTCTTTCTAAAATGCTGTCATTTGGGGGGTATTTATACCATCCTGGCATTCTAGCACCTGAAGAAACATGACAGGTGCTCAGAAAGTTAGAGCTGCTTCAAAATGCAGAAATTCACTTTTTTGCACCATAGTTTGTAAACGCTATAACTTTCTCCCAAACCAATAAATATACACTTATTGGATTTTTTTTTTTTATCAAAGACATGTAGAACAATAAATTTAGAGAAAATTTTATATAGAAATGTAGTTTTAAAAAAAAAAAATACAACAGAAATTTAAAAATGTTATTTTTTTGCAAAAATTTCGTCAAAAAAGTAAAATATCAAAAAAAGTAAAAATGTCAGCAGCAATAAAATACCACCAAATGAAAGCTCTATTAGTGAGAAGAAAAGGAGGTAAAATTCATTTGGGTTGTAAGTTGTATGACGGAGCAATAAACGGTGAAAAGTGGCCTGGTCATTAAGGGTGTTTAAGCTAGGGGGGCTGAAGTGGTTAATAGAACAGGTTTTGTAGACATCTATGTGGAGTCAGCTGACAAGTGTGTAAAAGGAGTGGGCTTCTTCTTGATGTTAACATATAGGATTCACAGTATTGACTATAACCCGTCAGAGGGTAAAGTAACTAGTAATGGTTATAGCAAAGTATAAACAAAGTCACAGGTAAACCATACTCTAAAACTTAGCCTTTATTTGTGATTCTTAATAAAAAAGAGCATGTTAATTACCCCAAATAGGCACACTTAGATTACTTAGCAAAAAAACAAATAACAAAGAGGAATTTCCTCTTGTGAAAGGTCGATCCTCATAATATTGGGCAAAAGTAATGACAAGGGCTTGTATAGTTGCAGATACTTGGGGGGACTATCCCTAGGTATAACCCTATCTTGATGTAGCCCAGCCTAAAACGGAATGGCCGCCCCAATATGGGCTATCCCGTATCAGGAACCTCCTGGATGCCCTAGGATGGCCCTGATTGGGATGTATAGAACAAGCTGAGGTAGGCTAATCTAAACTTTAAATGATATGAAAAATCTGGGCACTCCACTGATATATGGGATTAAAATTAATTATTTAATGAAGCAGATGCAATAGTGACAAAACAATGTGCAACACTGTTGAAAAACCACAATTCAAATACTAAAAAAGTGTCAATGCAACAAAGTGCATATAGTGCAAAAAGTGCAATGAATCGATTGGAAAATACAATGAATCAATAATAAAATGAATCAAAAATAAATCAAAAATAAAATAAACGTGCCCACACTGTATACTTATAATCCATATATATTCATGTGGCCTCCAGTAATTGACCAAATAAAGTGCATGAACAGTGCAGCAGTAGTATTCCAACAATAAAGTCTCAATAGCAGCAATAGGTATCACAAAAGCAGTCCAGTGATATCAACCCACACAATAGTGGCTGTAGAAGAATCCAACAGTCTTAGGTGCGATTTATAAATGCAGCAATCCCCAATGTGTACCTACAGCCTCCTTCACTGAAGAAGGGGATAATAACCCCGAAACGCGTATGGTCAGGACCCTCTCTATAGCCCAGTCTACACCGGCATGTTTACCGCATCGTGCAATATTCCATTTCGGGACAACGCGCGGAGGTCATAGACCCATGTGAACCGGATACTCAAAGGTTCCACGAAGACGCTGAGCCCAAAGGAAACCCGCTTGCAAGGACGATACAGCAAGTCCTACGTCCAGAGTGGGTAATGTACTAACATCAGCACAGTGGAATCTGCTTTTTAATGGCCGGTAGTAGTGAGACACGTGTCATTAACTCTTTCAGCGGGATGCCGCTGTTGCATTTAGCTTCAGACGCCAAAGACACTTGAAGTACCCCAAAGGGGAGCATCGTCTCCTGTTGCTTTGCGTGGAGGCTGTAGGTACACATTGGGGATTGCTGCATTTATAAATCGCACCTAAGACTGTTGGATTCTTCTACAGCCACTATTGTGTGGGTTGATATCGCTGGACTGCTTTTGTGATACCTATTGCTGCTATGGAGACTTTATTGTTGGAATACTACTGCTGCACTGTTCATGCACTTTATTTGGTCAATTACTGGAGGCCACATGAATATATATGGATTATAAGTATACAGTGTGGGCACGTTTATTTTATTTTTGATTTATTTTTGATTCATTTTATTATTGATTCATTGTATTTTCCAATCGATTCATTGCACTTTTTGCACTATATGCACTTTGTTGCATTGACACTTTTTTAGTATTTGAATTGTGGTTTTTCAACATTGTTGCACATTGTTTTGTCACTATTGCATCTGCTTCATTAAATAATTAATTTTAGTGCTGGTGCAGACATCGAGGCCAGCACTAAAGGTGAAACTGATCCCCTCCCGATTACCCGAGATTTTTTTACAAAAAGCTCTCGCGCAGGCAATGTCACCGGTCCTTAAGGAACTCTCGGACATTAAGTCTGAAATCAGTCAGTTGGGCCACAGGGTCGAAAGCTTGGAAGAGAACCATGACCTCCTTATACAGCATGGCGCCGGTGTAGGGGAAAACCTGACCAATATGGCGCATAGTATAAACATGGCCTATTTACAGCTGGAGGATCAAGAAAATAGAGGCCGTCGGAAAAATGTTAGAGTAAGGGGCATACCTGAAGCTATACCGCCTCAAGATCTGACGGAAATTGTCCGTAAGTTGTTTGCCTCTTTGGTCGGCCCTGACCGTGCTGCCATGATTGTAATAGAAAGAGCTCATAGAGCCCTTAGGCCTAAACCGGCTGCAAGCGAACCTCCCAGAGATGTGATTTGTGCGTTGTTGAACTTTTTGGATACCATCGCCGTTTTGAAAGCAGCAAGAGAAAAAGGTGACCTAATACTTGATGGACATAAAATACTTTTATTCCAGGATCTGGCAGCGAGTACATTAGCTAAACGAAGAGCACTTCGTCCGCTTACATCACTTCTTAGAGAAAAGAAGTTACCTGTCAGATGGCTATTTCCATTCGGTCTACACACCGTCATCGGAGGAAAATCTTTTACAATCCGATTACCTTCAGACCTGCCCCTATTTGGGCAGCATTGGAAATGGACGGCTTGGATATTCCATCTTGGCTCTCCTGCAATCTCTCTATGGATCCATTGAGACTACCTAGGTTGGAGAATTGGTCTGTGAATCAGAAAAGAAGTCTCCCAAAAGGGAACTACCTGAGAGACTCTTGGTTAAAGTGATATTTTATATCAATAAGTTATGGCACTAACCCTTTTTTTTTTTCTTCTAGATTATTACATGGGCAGTATTTATACATATGGGAAGCTTTCTTAGCACGGTTTTTTGTAGTGTAGGTTTATATTTCAGTTGCTTTGAGATTGGGCTAGGTGTGTGAGGACCGGTATATGAGTACTTTCTCACCCACTTCCCCCCTCCACCCTTTTTTCTTTTGGAGGGTTATTTTTCTTCTAGATAACCCTCTTATGCTCTATATTATGCGGTTTATATGTTTATATGTTCAATGTATGTCTTATGTGTTATGTGTCGCCCTATACAGACTCAATTATCCGCAGTTATTAATTTGCTCTTCGGAATGTCATAATGGAGGTTAAAGTTGTCTCGTTCAATGTGAACGGTATGAATACCCCACAAAAAGGAGCCAGGTGTACCAATTACTTAGAAGGAGAGTGCAGATATTGTATTACTGCAGGAGACCCATTTTAGACATCAGCATATACCAAATGTCTTTAGTAAGCACTACCCCATTTGGCACCATGTTTCTTATTCATCAGCTGCTAGGGGTGTTTCTATTGGGGTGAGCAAGAACATCCCCTTTGTTTTAGAGGATAAAATGTACGACCCTGAGGGAAGATACCTCTTTATTAGGGGTAATATAGCAAGTTCTAAATTCACTATTGCCAATCTTTATGCCCCCAACTCGGGACAGATAGCCTGGCTAATTCGTGCATTTAGGACTCTTAAATCTTTCGGTGAAGGTCTTCTTGTACTTGGAGGTGATCTGAATCTTACTTTAGATCCCTCCAAGGATTCATCCTCCACAAATAGAAGTTACTCTCATAGACAGATGAGGAGACTTTATTTGGCCCTTTCAGATCTGGGTGTCTCGGATGTGTGGCGCCTTCTCTACCCTGAAGAGAGAGACTACACTTTCCACTCACGGGCGCACGATACCTACCAACGATTGGACTATCTGTTTATGACAAATCATATGTTACCATATGTTGTTGGAGCTAGTATTGGGAATATTCTTGTCTCGGATCATGCACCTGTGAGTGTGATAGTGAAAATGCACGATGTACCCCGAGATCCCAGATATGGAGGATCAATGAAACTATTTTGGAGGATGAAAGCTGCAAAAGTCCTTAGACCAATGCCTCAACTATTATTTTAAGGAAAATGATCTTGACAAGATAGATAGGGTCACCTTATGGGAGGCGCACAAGGTGGTTATTAGAGGGGAACTTATAAGTTTGGGGACTAAAATTAAAAGGATAGGCAAAAACAGCTTCTCTTTTGATGTCCCAAATTTCTAGGTTAGAGACCCTCCATAAAGGATATAGATCCAGTGAGGTGTTAGAATCCCTTGGGCGACTGAGAGAACAGGTCAGAGACCTCCTAAACATTAAGACCGCGAAGGTTATAAGATCTTTACGTTTTAAACAGTATTTGCATGGTAATAGGGGTTCTAGACTCGTTTCTTCTTTGCTCAAGGGACAAAGGAAGAGGTCCTTTGTTTATGCGGTCAAATCTGATACAGGAACCCGACTTATAAATACCCCAGCGATAACAGCTGAGTTTCGTTCCTTTTATTCATCTTTGTATAATCTCTCGGCAGCGTCTTCTCCTGAGCAAATGGGAAATCGTATTGCAGATTTCCTCCGCTCTGTTGGTCTGCCCTCCCTGCCCTCGACGGCCGCCCAGGAACTTCTGCAACCTATCACGCTGGAAGAAGCAGAGCGGATTCTATTGTTAATCCCTTCTGGTAAGAGCCCGGGCCCAGACGGGTTCCCAATTGCTTACTTTAAAAATTTAAGAACATTTTGCTCCCCCATTTTGTGGAGGTATGCAATTGCTTGCTACGGGGTGGATCTTTTTCCCTCAGTCCCAGGAAGCATATATAACGATTATCCATAAGGAGGGCAAGGATATAGAGGCATGTAGTAGTTATAGACCAATATCCTTGCTTAATACTGATTTAAAATGGTGGGCAAAATTACTCAATACCAGATTGGTAAAATACCTTCCAGAATTGGTGGGACCAGAGCAAGTGGGGTTTGTCGCCGGCAGGGAGGGTAGACACAACGTTAGTAGAGTGATTCATGCAATTACCCATGCTGTTAGATATAAATCCCCCTTGTGCTCCTGGGCACTGACGCTGATAAGGCGTTCGATAGGGTATCTTGGTATTTTATGAAACAGGCACTGGCTGCCTTTGGTTTTCCAAATGAATTTATACAGGCCATCTTCTCGATGTATTCAGCTCCATCAGCGAGAGTGATGGTTAATGGTACCCTATCGAACGCCTTCTACATAAGGAATGGTACCCGTCAAGGGTGCCCACTGTCACCTTCTTTGTTTGTTCTTACCCTAGAGACCTTACTTGTTAAGTTGCGTCAGTCGCCCAGGATACAAGGTTTGCAATTGGGCAATTTTACACATCGTATGGCGGCTTTCGCCGACGATTTACTTTGATTCTTACGAATCCGGAGGAGGCGCTGCCGGAGATTTTGAAGATTTTCGAAGCCTTTGGATCTGTATCTAACTTTAAGATCAATTTTGATAAGTCGGAAGCATTGGGCATCTCGCTGCCCCCAGATGTGAGAGCTAGAATTAAGACCCTCTCTACGTTTAAGTGGCCTACTCAGGCCTTAAAATATCTGGGAATCATGGTCCCACAAGATCCTAAGCTATTGTTTGCCCTAAATTACCCTCCTCTCCTCCATAAGGTGACCTCTGTTCTGTCAAAGGTAACTCTCCCTTCCTTACATGGTTGGGAAGGAAAAATGTTATAACTACATATATTCTACCTCTCCTGATGTATACCTTGAGAACTCTTCCTATATCTATACCTAGTAGCTTTATTCATAAAATTCAATCGGTTATAGGTAATTATCTGTGGGCAGGGAGTAGCTCTAGAATGTCCCTACGATTGCTATCACGAAGAAGGATACAGGGAGGCATCTCGCTTCCTGATCTTCCTTTGTATATTCATGCTATACATCTGGAGAGATGGTTGTCGCTTGCTAGGAATGATCGTAAACATATTCATTTGGATCTGGAATTGGAGCTATTGGGGACTGACTCGGTCTCCAGGCTGTGGATACCTGACTCTAGAGCAGGCCCTACTGAAATTGGTAGTGCACTCACTAGAGGTATGCTACAGGCTTGCTATAGATCCAGGGAACTCAGCCTGGGACTAGATAGAGTTTCCCCTTTGGCCCCTCTTCCAGTAATTCCGCCCCTTCTTTACCCACAATTTGGTAAATTACCTGTAATATGGCTTTCTTTAGCTCATTATAGAATAGGGGAGTTGGTAAGATTGCGAAATCCAAAAAATTTCTATTCTGAACTCACAGACGGGTTAGCTCCTCCTCTGAGATCAGAATTTATACAATGTAATGACTTTGAGAACATCTGTAAATGCTTTAGGAAATCTAAATATGTCCCGCTGTCAGACCCCACTTGGGTAGAAAATTATATATTGCTTCCTAAACTTCCAGATAAATGTGTCACCTGCATATATAGACAGATCCTTAAAACTAGAGACAGAGGTGTCCCTCCTTGGCTTAAAGAATGGGAAAAGGAACTAGAATTATCCCTAGATGATGGAAGTAGAACATGGATACAAAAATGCTCACATGGTTTTTCTAAATGTATTAAGATACAAGAAAATTCGGTGAAGTTAACATTCCGGTGGTACAGGACCCCTGAATTTCTCTTCAAGATTGGTCTCTTATCTACAGACCTCTGTTGGAGATGTAATAAAGTCAGGGGAACCCTATCCCATATATGGTGGGATTGTACGCTTATTGGATCATTTTGGAGAGATGTAGAGCGAGAGATCAATCATATCTGCTCCACCTCTCTAAAGCTTACAAAGCCTTTGGTGTTATTATGGCTTCCCACCCCGTCATTTAGACCTGGGAGAAATTGTTTAGCAACCCAGTTGTTAATGGTGGCTAAACTTCTTATCCCAGTATGTTGGAGATCTACGGAGCCTCCGACTCTTGATATGTGGCGGGATAGAGTTAGCCAGGTGTGTCAGATGGAGGAACTCATAGGTTGGACATACCACTCTAGGGATCGATATCTCCAAATCTGGCAACCCTGGCTAACCTATAAAAAACAAAATGGACTAAGGTTATAGTTGTCTCCTGGCCTCTCTTAGCCCTATGAGGGGTATAACAATAACAATAATAATAATAATAACAAAAATTCTCCATAACTCTATAATGCTTCAATCATGTTTTTTTTTTTTTTTTCTTTTAGGGCGAATATGTAATGTATTGTTATGTCATGTCCTGTCTTGTCTAGGGTCTAAACGTACTGGGTTTGTCTTTGTATCTATCTATCTGTATCTTATAAAATCTATTATATTGCACCTTATAGTACTTAATTTCACTCAGTGAGAAAGCATATTCAGTAAAACTGTATGTGTAAGTTGTATGATTCCTATCTCTAGCATGTACTGTTAGGCGAAGCCTTTGAAGCCTCAATAACTACTTTATAGGAAAGTGCTTCATACTTCTTTGTGTTTCTCTGTATGAAATGGCAAATCTTTTCAATAAATAGAATTTGTACCAAATAATTAATTTTAATCCCATATATCAGTGGAGTGCCCAGATTTTTCATATCATTTACTCTACCACTGAGGTGTTGGGTGGCACCACCTCTCTGAGAGCACCCCGTTTTATTGCCTCAATATCCTGTGCGCCATCTTTGTATATTACCACTAATCTAAACTTCATCCAAAGAAATAAACGTATCAAAAATAATAAACAATAGCATGAATGCTAGGTACATGTCAACTCTCATAAATCAATAGTAAATTACACGGTAACTTGAAAATACCAGGGTTGTTTTAACTGGTGATATTTGCTGATAAAGTTGTGGAATATGTCAAATTAACACGTCCCTGTCCCAACGCATTTCGCCCTAACAATTGGGGGTGCTCATCAGGAGACACTGAAGAGACTTGTGAGAATATAACTCATATTAAAGCAATTATCCATAGGTGTATAATAACTTCCTAACCATGAAGTTGGAAAAAACATATGCTTTCAGCTAGACAGAAACACCCCTCCTGTTGAATCAAATGATTGCTGTAAGTGCTACTTGCGTGTCTTCAAATGATGTGGTACGATGATATATCAGGTCGTATCTGACCAGGCAGCCCTATAAGATAAAGCACCTACGCACAGTTCAATACCAGGGCACAATAGGCCTCACCAGAAAGGGAATGCAGGAGAGGTCCAATAATCTGCACTGACAAGGATAGCGTCGACAGAGCCTCAGGACACTATCCATGTCTGTGCAGATTATCGGACCTCTCCTGCATCTCCTTTCTAGTGAGGGCTATTGTGCCCTAGTATTGAGCTGTGCATAGGTGCTTTATCTTATAGGGCTGCTGCCTGGTCGAATTCGACCTGATATATCATCGCACCACATCATTTGAAGACACGCAAGTAGCAATTACAGTGTAATTTACTATTGATTGAGAGTTGACATGTACTTAGCATTCATGCTATTGTTTATTATTTTTGGTACGTTTATTTTTTGGATAAAGTTTAGATTAGCCTACCTCAGCTTGTTCTATACATCTCAATCAGTGCCGTCCTAGGACATACAGGAGGTTCCTGATACGGGATCTCCCCTATCGGGGCGGCCATTCCGTTTTAGGCAGGGCTACATCAAGATAGGGTTATACCTAGGGATAGTCCACCCCAAGTATCTGCGACTATACTGGCCCCTGCCATTACTTTTGCCCAATATTTTGAGGATCGACTCTTTTACAAGAGGAAACTCCTCTTTGTTGTTTGTTTTTTTGGTAAGTAATCTAAGTGTGCCTATTTGGGATAATTTATATGCTCCTTTTTATTGAGAATCACAAATAAAGGCTAAGTTTTAGAGTATGGTTTACCTGTGACTTTGACGTTAACATCTACCTGTAAGGCTGAGTTGATACTTTAGTTATTTGGTCAGTTTTGGCCCCGTGGCCGCCCAAATAAGTGAAGTATGCAGTGATTCTAGGAGCGACGCCTGTCATCTGCATGTCATACGGACTCACAGTATTATTTTGCTACCCTATGCTACCCATGCATGTTACTGCAAGGCACAGTGTTCTACACCACTATAAAGGCTCTCAGCAGCCAGGAAATAGCTGTATTTTAACGTAATTCGCAGCGAATATATTCAGATCGGCGAACCGGCGAATCAAAATTTTTAGAAATTTGCTTATCTTTTCTGACAATAAATGATAAGAATAACTACTCCACCACTGCAAACGAGACAATGTGCAATGTAATCTTGAAGAGGAAGGAGTGCTTATACAAGTTTTGCCTCCTCTTCAAGTCGGTGATTAACGATGGTGCCATGAATTGGACCCCCAATGATCCTGAGAATAGGTCATCAATATATACTGACTGCACAACCCCTTTAAAGAAAGGTCCCTTATTAAATTATATGAAAACAAATTCTATTTTATAATGTGCAACTGCCCAATTATGATGTCTAGAGTTTTGTAATAGGCTGGATATCACTTACTATAAAAAGTTGAGCTATGTCATATATGAGAGTATCACTGCAGAAGACAATAAGCTTTTTAAGTGTTTCTCATAAGTAGAATATACAGTATATTTTATTTTGGACAAGTACATTAAAATAGTAGAATTAACAGCCTAGTTCACTAAATTGAGCATACTATCACATTCTGCAAAATCAAATAAAAATTATAGTTGTAATGGATAGCAAAAGGTTAAACTTAAAAGCCTAAAAACCGTATTCTTTGATAGAGTTGTCTGCATAGTACTAGACTGTTTTATTCAGGATAATAAATAGCCCAATGCATTCATTAACCTTTATCCTTTATTATTTGCAGTTTTGGCACTGCAATTCTCTAAGCTGAGCCCAGCAGGTTGTCCATGCACTGACATTTCAAAGATTGGCAACGTACTACACTTTGTGCTGGAATGTACTATCATGCATTTTTGTCATTCACAGCAAGCAGGCCCCAGTTAGTTCTCTTTGAATAAAATGTTAGCTGTCAAGTATTTATATATTTCCATAAGGCAACATATTGAAAAGTTTAAGTATGTTCTTACAATGTTCAAATGTCAAATGATGGTCCTATAGTACCACTCGTACTGCAAAGACTTATATCTAAAATTAAAGTACGGAGTAAAAGTAGATAATGAAGGGTAGATAAAGGTGCAATTTTTTTTTTTTTCATACACAAAATGTGCTATGCAAAAAGGCATCCTTCTACTCAAATGCTTTTACATTAGCATTTTTTTTATCCAAGCATAAGGAACATCAATGCAAATTTTACTGACCCTTGACCCATGCAATGAACAAGTGAAATGGAATGGAAACACAGGAACGTTCATGTCATTATAGTGATTAGATGATGTTATTGTGACATTATATAATTATAATATAGTAGTATATTAACTGGTGATAGAACAGAATAACCTTTACAACTCTCATGTTTTTCTTATTCTCTGCATATGTTCTGCCGTGTACAACCTTAAGGCCCTTTAATATAGGCCAGTGAACGGGCACACCTGATCGTTATCCACTGTGGACAGGATATTGTTATGCCAGTGGTCCATGCCTGCTGCTGTCTTGCTGTCCTGTGTGATTAGTGCTTAGTGAACTGTCCTTCCACAATGCAATAGTTAATCCTTTCCTAGTGTTGATTAAGGAGCTGATCAACCAGCCTATAGTATTTAACTGGGCTATGGATTCACCTCCTCGCCTGATCTTTGAGGTTGTCTAGTCTCTAGTAACCAGCTAAGGTGATCTGTTGTATGAATACCTGTGTATGGTACCTTGCCTGCCTTGGAATATGCAAGTATTCAGCTTCGCACCGGAGTCTCTGACTCCTGTTGGTCAGCCGCCAACTACACCAGGACTACTCCAGGAGGTAGCAGCCTGGCTGCTTCCTAGCGGCGAAGTCAAGATCCCTGTATTGGAATTAAAGGGTGAATACTAGGGAACCAACAGGACTACGCCCTTAGGTTAAGCCCAAAGGCAAACTGGTTAGTTGGACACAGTAGGTCCACACACACTGCCAGTTACAGTAAGCTCAGGCCATGGATGACATTGACCCATCCCTAGTGGGCTTGTCAGTACTTCTCCAAGAGATCGACCAGCACTGCACAAGTCTGAGACATATATTGTCCTATCTACCTAATGTATCTACCTGTACAGTCTGTGACTACTGCCATAGTAGTACTGCAACCTCTTGCTGCTGTTTCATTTCATTTCAAGCTGCTGTCCAACCAATTTCCCACTGATTATGCAAAGGTTGCTTTTATGATAGCCTGACAAAAATTAGGGGGAGTGTCGCTCTGACATCACTAAAGGGATTGTTGCACTGACATCATTAGAGGGAGTGTCACTCTGACATCATTAGGGGGAGTGTTGTTCTGACATTATTAGGGGGAGTGTCAATATGATATCATTAGCGCGAGTGTCACTCGGGCATCATTAGGGGGAGTTTCTCTCTGACATCATTAGAGGGAGTGTCGCTATGAAATCATTAGAGAAGTGCCTTCTTTCTGGCATGGGCCAAGGAACCAATCTGGTCCCTGTATGACAGCACTGGGCATGCAGAACATCTGGGCCTCTAGTTCTCTCTTTTATCAAAACAGAGGCTACACTGACATTTGAGGTTAGGCACACATAAAGCACCACAGTCAGCGGAGAGGGGTCCTCCACCACTAAGATAGAGGAGGGCTCGCCCCCTTCCTTCTCACATCTATGCAGAAGCACTGCGGTCAACCATTCAGCGATTGAGCATGCACATCTCCTCCTTTTTACATGCTGAAGCAAGGTGCTTATGAAGCCCCACTTCCATTCACTAAAGTGTTCTATATAATTGTTGGTCATGCCCCTTGCTTCCAGAGAAGGGCCATGCTGTGAACGGTTAGGAGGCGCAATATTAGTGATGCTAACTGTGGGCATGTCATGTGTGACATCTCCTTATTGGAAAAAGAAAGTCACACACAAAGAGGGCACCTATTTATCATGCAATCGCATTGTTTATGTACTATTGCTAGGTAACCAGTAGTGTGCCTATCACTACAAGCAATGGCTTGGCTAATTGGCTACTAAAATGGCTTTAAAATAGCCCTGGAAAGGGCTAGAGGGCTGGAAAAGGCAGCAAAATGTGCCTAAGAGCATGGCAACTGCTCTGCAAATAAATGTGGATAGGGAAATTACTTAAAATAACTGAAAATACAGAAAAATAACAAATAAACCTTCTAAACCTGAGCCCAAGTGAGTGACAGCGGCACCTGCCACCCAGCAAACATAGGATGTGGCAGCAATGCCACCACATCTTTCAAAGTCACCAAGCATCTTCACAGAATCCCATGGAAGCGTTCAGCTGTCTATCTCCCAAACACTGGATAGAAAGAGGAGGTACCACCCTACCCACCCGTAATCCCAGGCTCTAAATGCCAGGATTTCAAAATTCCTGATCCTTTGAAATGCCGTCATTCTGTCTGGTGGAGAGTTTTAAAAAACCTTATGGCGGTGGCTGTCCCACAGTACGTGGTTACCAGCCACCCCTACTTTTGCAGGCGAGCCATCCCTTCCCTGCACAACCAAGTGGCGGATAAAATCAGGTGTGCACTGCGCAGCGCTATCTGTGGCAACATCCACATAACCACCAATACGTGGACCGGTAAGCACGGACAAGTAATATCTCCTTAACAAGACACTGGGTAAATGTAGTGGCGGATGGCCTACAGGCAGATAGCATTTTTTCGAATGTCCTTCCGCCCCCAAGGATTTCAGGGCATTTCTCTTTTCCTCCTGTTGCCTCCTCCTCCTTCTACTCGGCTTCCTCCTCCCCTACAACCTCCTCATCCGCTCAGCGTAACACCTTTACTACCAACAGCAGCACAGACAGGGGGAAACGACAGCAGGATGTTTTAAAACATGTGAGTTTGTGGGACAAACCCCACACCGTGCAGGAGATGTGGATGGACATGGAACAACAGACCGATGATAGGTTAGTGCATCTAATCCTCCAGCCCGGCCTGGTGTTGTGCGATAATGGGCAAAATATCATAGCAGCTCTGGGTCTAGCCGGTTTGACGCACATCCCCTGCCTGCCACTAGAGATGTCGCGAAAATAAAACTTTACGTTCGCGAACGGCGAACACGAACTTCCGCAAAGGTTCGCTAACGGGCGAACCGGGCGAACCGCCATGGACTTCAATAGGCAGTTAAATTTTAAAACCCACAGGGACTCTTTCTGGACACAATAGTGATAGAAAAGTTGTTTCAAGGGGACTAACACCTGGACTGTGGCATGCCGGAGGGGGATCCATGGCAAAACTCCCATGGAAAATTACGTAGTTGACGCAGAGTCGGGTTTTAATTTATAAAGGGCATAAATCACCTAACATTCCTAAATAGTTTCGAATAATGTGCTTTAAAACATCCAGTGTGTGTATACGGTATCAGGTATGATGTTGTATCGATCAGGTATTGTAAGGGTTGCGCCCGCTTCACAGTGATAGACCAAACTCTGAAAGACCAAACTCCCAGTTTAACGTACCGCAAACAACTGCAAAGTACAGTTGCACAACCGCAAACTCCCCATTTGCACAAGGTTGGATACCAAGCTAGCCATGTCCCGTTCCTTGTCCTTACTGACGTCATTGAAGGTCTCTTCCTCCACCCAGCCACAAACAACACCAAGGGTCCCCGAAAGGTGACAACAAGCCCCCTGGGACGCCTGCTGTGGTTGGTCTTCCACCTCCTCAAACCCACCTTCTTCCTCTGACTCCTCTTCTTCAGACTCCTCTCTCTGAGTTGCCGCAGGTCCAGCAATCGACGACAACAAGGCTGCTTCTGGTGGTGATGGTGACCACAACCCTTCTCTTCATGCTTATCTACGGCCTGATCCAGCACTTTTCACAGGGCACGCTCCAGAAAAAACGCAAATGGGATGGGGTCTATGATGTTGCCTTGGTTTTGACTAACCAGGTTTGTCACCTCCGCAAAAGGACGCATGAGCTTAAAGCCATTGTGCATGAGCATTCAGTAACGCGGCCTAAAAATACCCAGCTCCGCAGAGGCTGTCCTCTTTTTTTTAAATTAAAAAAATCTATTGTTACCAGTTTAATCCCTGTTTTGTCCCCTATCAGGGTCCGGTGTATGGAATAGATTTTAGGAACCGGGAGATTGAAAAAGATGGTTGGTCGGTCCTCTACCTTCGAATTTGGGGCACTGCGTGTGCGCCGTGCAATGTACTTTGCCACTCTATATGAGTGGTGTGTTATGTAGTACTATTCCTATAAGTTTAATCCCTGTTACATCCCCTATCAGGGGACGTGTAACGACTAGATTTTAGGAACCGGGAGATGGAAAAAGATGATTGATCGGTCCTCTTACTTCCAATTTGTGGCTCTGCGCGTGCGCCGCGCAATGTACTGTGCCACCAATACAAATAGTGTGAACTACTACTCTTACCATTTTAATCTTTGTTAAGTACCCTATCAGAGGACGTGTATTGAATTAAATCCTTGCATGGGGAGATAGAGAAAATAGCTTGCTCTGTCCGCTTCCTTCTAATTTTGGGCACTTGCAACGGAATTTTCCACCAATGCAACTAGTGTTAACAAAGTACTATTCCTATCAGTGTAATCTCTGTTGTGTCCCTTATCAGGGCCAGCGCCGGTGTATTGAATAGAGTTTTTAAACCGGGAGATGGAAAAATACCCATGCTCGGTCTGCTTTGTTTGAATTTTAGGTCACTCTGCGTGCGCCGTGCAATGTACTGTGGCACCCTATATGAGTGGTGGGCAGTGGGCACAGTACAGTCTGTGGGCCTGACACACACTGGCAGGCAACTGCAATTATATTAAAGGATAAAAATGAAATTACTTTTTTATCTGCAAGGTACTGTGCCACCCGATATGAGTGGAGGGCACTGGCAGTGGGCACAGTACAGTCTGTGGGCCTGACACACACTGGCACTCAACTGCAATTATATTAAACGGTAAAAATGAAATGATTTTTTTATCTGCAAGGTACTGTGCCACCCAATAGGAGTGGTGGGCACTGGCAGTGTTCATAGTACACTCCGTGTGCCTGACACTTACTGGCAGACAACTCCAATTATATTAAAGGGTAAAAATGAAATGACTTTTTTTTATCTGCAAGGTACTGTGCCACCCTATATGAGTGGTGTGCAAACAGTACAGTCTGTGGTCCTGCGGCCTCTCACACACTGGCAGGCAACTGCAATATATATATAGAAAAATAAAATAAAGGCAGACTGATGTACCAGCCCTAAAAAGGGCTTTTTGTGGTGCTGTCAGGATGTTGTCCTTACAGCAGATGAGTCTTTGAGGACTGGAGTGGACACAGAACCCTGGACTAGCTAACGCTTTCCCTATAAATTTAGCAGCAGCACTCTACCTGCTCTAACTTAGGCCCTATTCAGACGTCTGTAGTGTGTTGCGGATCCGGTGCAACACACCATGCCGGCACTCCCCATAGAGATGCCTATTCTTGCCCGCTGTTGCGGACAAGTATAGGACATGCTCTATCTTTTGCGCAGCTGCGGCCAGATGTTTTAAGGTCGAAAGCTGGAAGTTCGGGGCCGCGGCTCCGCAAATGTGGAAGCAGAGAGCACATAGTGTGCTCTCCGCTTTAGGTCCGGCCCCATTCGCAATGAATGGGTCCGCATCCATTCCACAGAATTGCGGAATGGAGGCGGACAAAATTGCAGACTTGTGAATGGGACCTAACACTTCAGCTTCAGAATGAATCTAAGATGGATGCTATCCTTGCTTTTCGATAGGAGGTGGGAGGATCTGGGAGGGAGGGTATGCTGATTGGCTGGAATGTGTCTGCTGACTGTTAGGTACAGGGTCAAAGTTTGCTCAATGATGACATATAGGGGCGGACCGAACATCGCATTCCACATGCGATGTTCGCCGGGAACTGCTCGCCGGCGAATAGTTCGGGACATCTCTAGTTGTCAGGGGCCTATATTTTTTTCATCGTTTGCTATATTGGTGGGAGACATTAACCTCTTTTTACTGTCAAATGACCGCCCCATTGTCTGGTTGTCAGGGACCAAGATTTCTTTTAATCGCGTGCTGCATTGGTGGGAGACATTAACCTCTTTTTACTTTCAAATTACCTCTCCTCTGTCTGGGTGTCAGGGGCCTACATAAATGATAATGGCCTGTTCTATTGCAGGTTGACCTGAGGCCTGTGTTGCTGTTACGGGACCACTCTCCTCTCTGCCGGTGACATGGTCCTGAATTAGTGATTGAGGCCTGTGGCACTACTGGGTGAAATCAATACTGATTTGGCATGATGTTAATTCTCCTCTTTGTGGGTCCCGTGGGCCTGAATGTTTAAATGAGGCCTGTAGCCCTGCAGGCAGACATGATTCCTTCTTGGCTATGAGGATAACTTCAACTCCCATGTATGGTTGCCATTGGTCTGAGTCTGTGAGTGAGGCCTGTGACTCTGCTGGTAGACATGAATCCTTCTTGCCTGTGATGTGAACTTCAACTCCCATGTATGGTTGCCATGGTCCTGAGCCTGTGAATGAGGCCTGTGGCACTGCAGGCAGACATGAGTCCTTTTTAGCTGTGATGAGAACTTCAACTCCCATAGCATTCCCACCTGACGCCACCCCAACCTCATATTCAACCTCCTCCTCCAATTTGCCATTTGATATTGATTAATTTTTATTTATTTTATTTTAAGTCATTTCCCTATCCACTTTTGTTTGCAGGGGATTTACCTACATTTTGATGCCTTTTGCAGCCCTCTAGCCCTTTCCAGGGCTATTTTACAGCCATTTTAGTGCCCAAAAGTTCGGGTCCCCATTGACTTCAATGGGGTTCGGGTTCGGGGTCAAGTTTGGATCCCGAACCCTAACATTTTTGTGAAGCTCAGCTGAACATCTTGAACGCGAACATCCAGATGTTCGCTCAACTCTAGTGGTATTGAAACAATACTGTGAGTCTGTATAACATGCAGATGCTCTCAGTGGCTCTTAGAATCACTGCAGACTTCACTTATTTGGGCAGTTATGGGGCCAAAGCTGACCAAATAACTCAAGTGTTTACTCAGCCTTACAGGTCAATGTTAGCGCCAGGTACAAGAACTGTGCAGAGGACCAAGATCCTACTATAATGTGAAAGAGTGCACTCCATTTACACCGTAGTTAGCTGATTACATATAGGTTTCTACAGAAACTGTTCTATTAAACTCTTATAATAGTAGAACCCCCCCCTGACAGAGTCAAGAGTGTACCAATCAGTGACATCAACTCAAACTTACTGCTATTTTGCTCTTTCTCTGATCAATCAGAACAATAACCCCCAATAACCCTGTCTGTGGAGTATCCACCTTCACTCAGTCAGCATTAGGTCAGTAATCCATCCGTGTTGCTAAAGCCCCAAATAACAGAAGTGGATACAAAACAGAGATGACATGTGAATGCGTGAATGGAATATTTTCATGTCTTTTGTGTTTTGTACCCCCTCCTGCTTTTGACTACCAAATGATAAGCCAATTGTGATGCAACATAGGAACCATATCATACAGGCCTTACAGCTGCTACATAGACAGGATCTGTTGTGTGTCTCATTTTTCCTTCCTTCTGACAGATCAGAAGAAGGGTCAAATAAATTATGATGTCAACCAGGCCAAAAAGGCAAAATAGTGGTTCAGTCATGGAGTGAAGAGGGTGGTAACCACATGAGAAGTCCAGAGAGTGGCCCAGTGACAGAGTGGGGAGGTGGAAGCAGCATGAGGAAACCAAAGAGTGGTGATGTGGCAGCAGTATGAGGAGACCACACAGTGGTGATATGGCAGCAGCATGAGGAGACCACAGAATGGTGAGGTGTCAGCAGCATCAGAACACTATAGAGTGACCCAGTTACAGAGTGATGAGGTGGCAGCAACATGAAAAGACCACAGTGTGGCCCAGTGACAGAGTGGGGAGGGTGGGGGTGGGGGGGGTCTAATACTAGTACCAGCTGAAGATGGCGGGTGACAGTAGGAGCACCTGACAGCAGGTGTGGCATCAGGCGGGTCGCAGCATCAGAATAGTAGCTGAAGCAGGTACAGTAGCCAGAAGAAACAGGTCTCTTTTGACAAAGTTTAGGTGTGGCAACATAGATGATCTAGTCAGATGCATCAGACACTGGTGTTTGAAAATCCTGGCTGATCCACGCCTGATTCTTCTTCAGAAAGGTCAGTTTCTCCACATTTTGGGTGGACAGGCGAGTTCTTCTTGGGGTAACTATTGCCCCGGCCGCACTAAATACCCACTCTGAAGCCACACTGCTGGCCAGGCAGGAAAGCTTGTCCAGGACAAACTCTGCCAGTTATGGCCACATATCGAGTTTTGATGCCCAGTAGTCCAGGGTATCTTCAATGTGGGGTGGCAGGGTGCACTCGAAGTATGCCACAACCTTCTGGTTCAGGTTCTTCTCTATGTCTAGCTGCTGCTGATGGTGAGTAGTTTCTTCAATAGGCAGGTGAAGAATACTGCTCATCAGCGACTCTAGACTTAAGTTGCTGCTGATGGAGCTGGGACTGCTACTGCCACCCCAGGACCCATGGCAGCAGAATTTGAGCGCAGAGGGACCCCCCGGTCAGACTAGCGTGCAGATGAGCGATTGTGCACATAGGCAGCGGCCAATTGACTACATAGGATGTCTCGATAGTAGTTCAATTTGTCCTCCCTCTCTGCAGGTGTAACAAAGGCCCCCAATTTGGACCGGTAGCAAGGTTCTAAAATGGTGGAGAGCCAGTAGTCATCCCTAACCTGAATGGTGGCGATTCGGCTGTCACTAATCAAGCAAGTGAGCAGACATCGGGCCATTTGTGCAAGTGACTTGGAGGGACTCCCTACCTCCATCTTCACTGCATTCTGCCACGGTTTGTCTGGGTCATCTGCCTTGTCATCCTCATCCCTTGTAGCTTCTATGGCTGCTTCTGCTCCTCCTCTACTTTTACGTTTACCTGTTGTAAGAGGGTGCAAGGTATCATATGCGATGGCAGGTACGTGTCACCGAGGTTGCTGGCCTCGGTGAGGTGAGAGCCGGGTTTTTTTTGTCTGCAGCAGCTAGTGCTGCTAGACTCTGTGACTTAGTTTGGCTGCAAAGCTAAGCCGGGCCGGCTCTTACTGGGAGTAGGTAAAGTGTAGGGTGGGTGCCTACTCCCCACGGTCCATGCCGGACTTTATCCGGCCCCTTTAAAAGGCAGCCTCCTTAGCAGCTGGGGTGGTGATTATCCTGGAGCTGCTAACAGGGCTGAGGAGTTCTCTGTCCTGGAGGAAAGAGCTCAGAGGAGGTGTTTTGTTCCTGGTTACCTGAAGCTGGATTCTCCTGCGGCGGGGCCGACAGCGTGGTGCGAACCTGCACCTACACCTCCCAGGTGACTGAACCTGTGTTGGCCTGTTTTGCTTTGCCTCCTTGTGTCTGGCCTGTGTGAATTACCACCAAGAGACTGTTTCTGTTTATTTTTGTGTCAGTGTGAATAAAACACTGTTTGTTGCACAATTCTGGACTCCTTGTTTTGCCTCGGTACTGCACCCGCACCGCTATCTACCAGAGCGACTCCCCACATTTGGTGTCGGATGCGGGCATGCGCAGTGAGGCTGGCGTGAACGCCGAACTTTGTTTTTGTGCGGAGCAAAAGTGAATGTCCTATATTAGGCCGGCAAAGTTGCAGCCTGTGATCTCTGGCAACATGGAGGCTGCTGTGAAGGCTCTCGTAGAAGCTAACGTGCAGCAGCGGAGACCAACCAGTTACTGCTACAACATGTGATGGCATTACAGGCGGCAGGAGCGTCCCACCACGCCCATGATGCTCGGAAAGCGGTCCGTGCGGCGATCCCAAAGATGACCCCCGCAGACGACGTGGAGACATACCTAGCGGTCTTTGAGAAGGTCGCCGTGAGGGAAAAGTTACCCCGTGACCAGTGGGCCGAGGTGGTTGCTCCGTTCCTGGCATCCGGACCCCAGCAAGTTTTTTTTGATTTGGCAGACGACCAGGCTGCTGACTATCCCACGGTGAAGGGGAGATCCTGGCCAGACTGGGGGTAAACGTGTTGGTCCGGGCTCAGCGGGTCCACCAGTGGGACTTTAAAGTGGCTGAACCCGCCAGGCCGCAGTACTATGAGTTGCTGCACAGGTTGCAAAAATGGCTGCAGCCTGAGGTTCTAAGTCCGACTGCTATGCTGGACCGGCTGCTGGCTGACATGTTTTGGAGGGCCTTGCCTTACCCCTTCAACACTGGATCGGCCAGGTATCCCCCACCAATGCCCTTGAGATGGTCGACCTGGTGGAGCGATATGAGGCCACCAGAAACCTGCAAGGGGGTTCTTTTGGGAGGGGGCCAGTCAAACCCCGGAAGTCTCCACCCCAGTCCCGGCGGCCGGCCAAACCCGCCCGGGATGTACCTCTTGCAGATCCGTCCCCAGTGGTCTGCTGGCAGTGTCGGGAGCCTGGACACATAAGGGCCAACTGTCCACAGTGGGGGAACCCATGGAGACTAATTATGGGTACCGGCCTTCCATGTATGCCCGGAGACTGTGTGCGACCGGCACCCCGAGACAATAGACAGTCGTCATCTGTGCCAGGTGCAAGTCGGGGATAACCTGGCAGTGGCGCTGTTGGACTCAGGGAGCCTGGTAACCCTGGTAAGTGCTGCCCTGGTACAGCCCACCCAGTATACGGGCCGGAAAGTGGGTGTGGTGTGCATTCACGGAGACTTAAAGGACTATCCCACTGCTGTAATGTCTCTGTCCACGGCGGCCGGCACCTGGACTTGTGAGGTGGCGATCTCCACAAAGCTACCCTATGAACTGATAATTGGGAGAGACTTCCTGGTTTTCCATCACTGTGGCCTGAGGTGAAGGTGTCTAATAGCCCTGAGACAGGGGTAACCCTAGCAGAGTGGCCTGATACCACTGGAAGGCCAGAACCCTGGGAGCCCGAGTCTGAAGGGCCAGCGGTAGGGGTGACCACTGCTGCAGCGGTAGTGGGGAGACAACCCCACTGAGTGTAATGGTGGGAGACACGGAGGACTTGCCACCGGGACCTGAGTTGGCAGACCTCAATGTCTCCGGGAAAATTTTGGGACCGCACAACACCGGGACCAAACCCTAACCAGGGCCTGGGAGAATGTGCTGGAAATTGATGGTAAACCCCAGAAACCAGGGGCTGAATTAATGTTCCCACGATTTATTGTTCTGCAGGATATGTTGTATCGGGTGAACCAAATCCGAGGTGAACCTGTTGAACAGTTGGTGGTGCCCACAGCGCATCGCAAGCTTGTCATGGAGCTTGCCCACCAACATGTTCTTGGGGGACACCTGGGGTGGCAGAAAACCCAGGACCGCATACTGCAGCGGTTTTATTGGCCCAGTGTGTTCAAGGAGGTAGAAAATTATTGTAAGTCCTGTCCAACCTGTCAGGTAACTAGCCCCCAGCCACATTTCCGTAGTCCTCTGGTACCTCTGCCAATTATTGAAGTACCGTTTGAGCGAATCGCTATGGATTTAATTGGGCCTGTACCAAAGTCTGCTAGGGGCCACCAACACATTCTGGTAGTTCTCGACTATGCCACTCGGTATCCGGAGGCGGTGCCTCTGCGACATACCTCAGCTAGGCTCATTGCCAAAGAGTTAATGGAGATGTTTTCCCGTGTGGGCCTGCCAAAAGAGGTTCTGACAGACCAAGGGACCCCTTTTATGTCCAAAGTAATGAAGGAACTGTGTAAATTGTTGCGTATAAAGCAGTTACGGACGTCCGTTTACCATCCGCAAACAGACGGTCTTGTTGAGAGGTTTAATCAAACTCTAAAAATATGTTAAAAAGGGTGGTGTCTAGAGATGGGAAGGACTGGGACCTGCTTCTGCCCTATCTCATGTTCGCAGTGCGAGAGGTGCCCCAGGCCTCTACTGGGTTCTCGCCCTTCGAACTGCTTTATGGCAGACACCCTCGGGGCCTGTTGGATATCGCCAAGGAAGCATGGGAACAACAGCCTGTCCCCCACAAAAGTGTCATTGAGTATGTCGCCCAGATGCAGGAACGGATGGAAAGGGTGTTGCCCTTGGTCCGGGAGCATATGGAGGCAGCACAACAAGCCCAGAGTAGGGTGTACAATCGTCAGGCTCGGGTACGGGACTTCAATCCGGGAGATCGGGTTTTGGTTCTGGTACCCACCCTTGACAGCAAATTCCTAGCTAGGTGGCAGGGCCCCTATGAGGTGATCGAGAAGGTAGGGGAAGTAAATTACAAGGTACACCAGCCAGGCGGCGCAAGCCGGAGCAGGTGTACCACGTGAATTTACTTAAGCCGTGGAAAGATAGGGACGCGGCCGACGACCACAGCCCCGACCAGGGCTTCTAGGTGAAAAGGGTCCAGCCCCACAGTTCGAGGCCTGTGAAGCCGTAACCACGGTAAAATTGCAGACAGCCTGTCTTCCAAACAAGTTCAGGAAGTCAGGGAGTTCCTCAGTCGGAACACGGATGTGTTCTCAGACCTCCCTGGCCGCACGTCTCTCATCCGACATGACATCGTCACTGAGCCTCAGGCCAAGGTCCGGTTAAAACCATACCGGGTACCCGAGGCTCGGCGGCGGGCCATCGCGGAGGAAGTGCAGTTAATGTTGAAGCTCGATGTCATTGAGGAGTCGAAAAGTGAGTGGGCCAGTCCCATAGTCCTAATACCCAAGCCGGATGGGACGTTGCGGTTCTGCAACGACTTTCGCAAGTTAAATGAAGTATCCAAGTTTGACGCGTATCCCATGCCCCGAGTAGACGAGCTTGTTGAAAATTTAGGACAAGCCCGTTATTTTTCTGTGCTGGACCTCACTAAAGGGTACTGGCAGGTACCCTTAACGGAGACGGCTAAGGAAAAACCGCGTTTGTTACCCGCAGGGCCTATATCACTACAAGGTGTTACCCTTTGGCCTGCATGGCGCCCCGCCACTTTCCAAAGGTTAATGGACATAGTGCTGCGACCACATCGTCGGTACGCCTCGGCCTACTTAGATGATGTAGTCATCCACAGCACCGACTGGGAAAGCCATTTACCCAAGGTGCAGGCGGTAGTGGATGCCCTGAGGAAAGCTGGACTAACCGCCAATCCAAAAAGTGTGCGATTGGGTTGGAAGAGACCAAATATCTGGGATATGTAATTGGGCGGGGAGTCATCAAACCTCAGGTAACTAAGGTAGAGGCCATTCGCAACTGGCCCGACCGGTCACCACCAGGCAGGTAAAGTCGTTCCTGGGGATTGTAGGATACTACATGAGGTTTGTGCCCCACTTTGCCACAATAGCAGCGCCATTGACAGACCTGTTGAAGGGGCGAAAGTCTGGGAGGGTTAGCTGGAGTGAGAAGGCGGAGGAGGCTTTCTCCGCGTTGAAGTCGGCCCTGTGTGGGTCCCCGGTTTTGGTGACACCCGACTTCAACAAGGAGTTTGTCGTACAGACCGACGCCTCGGAGGTAGGCCTCGGTGCGGTACTGTCGCAGGAGGTCAACGGGGAAGAACATCCCGTTGTCTTCCTGAGCCGTAAGCTCAGTCCCGCTGAGTCCAGATATAGTATAGTGGAGAGGGAGTGCCTGGCTATCAAGTGGGCACTCGAATCTCTCCGCTACTACCTGTTAGGGAGGAGGTTCTGTCTGGTGACCGACCATTCCCCCTCAAGTGGATGAGTCAGGCCAAGGAGAGGAATGCTCGGGTCACCAGGTGGTTCCTATCCCTTCAAAATTTCAAATTCTCCGTGGAACACAGGGCAGGCCGCTTGCAGGGCAACGCAGATGCCCTGTCCCGCGTCCACTGCCTCACGTGTGTTCACCCCTCAGGGTTGAACAAAGGGGGGGGGGTGTGTAAGAGGGTGCAAGGTATCATATGCGATGGCAGGTACGTGTCACCGAGGTTGCTGGCCTCGGTGAGGTGAGAGCCGGGTTTTTTGTCTGCAGCAGCTAGTGCTGCTAGACTCTGTGACTTAGTTTGGCTGCAAAGCTAATCCGGGCCGGCTCTTACTGGGAGTAGGTAAAGTGTAGGGTGGGTGCCTACTCCCCACGGTCCATGCCGGACTTTATCCGGCCCCTTTAAAAGGCAGCCTCCTTAGCAGCTGGGGTGGTGATTATCCTGGAGCTGCTAACAGGGCTGAGGAGTTCTCTGTCCTGGAGGAAAGAGCTCAGAGGAGGTGTTTTGTTCCTGGCTACCTGAAGCTGGATTCTCCTGCGGCGGGGCCGACAGCGTGGTGCGAACCTGCACCTACACCTCCCAGGTGACTGAACCTGTGTTGGCCTGTTTTGCTTTGCCTCCTTGTGTCTGGCCTGTGTGAATTACCACCAAGAGACTGTTTCTGTTTATTTTTGTGTCAGTGTGAATAAAACACTGTTTGTTGCACAATTCTGGACTCCTTGTTTTGCCTCGGTACTGCACCCGCACCGCTATCTACCAGAGCGACTCCCCACACTGTCTACAACTGTAGCAGAACCTAAGCTCAACTTTCCACTGTAGCAGAACTTCAACTGTGTTTTGGTGTGCTTCAGAACAGGTAAGGAATTTGTTAGACAGGTGTTGCTATTGTCTGATTGCTAATGAGCATAGGGCCATTAAGGTGTTAAATGTGTTGTTGTTGGAGGGGCTGTTGTAGGAGTGTGTGTAGATATAGCAACATAGTATTAGCTTGCCTAAATATAGCTTGCATCATTCTCAAAGTGCAGAATTTCTAAGTGCACTAGAGATACTCAGGAGGTAATCTGGAGGTGGGTACAATCTACTAAGTAGGATTTGTTTAAAATATTTTCTTGCCTTAAAATGGCAGACCTGATTCAATGCAGGAATTGTTGCGCTTTTATGTCATGTTTCATTCTTCAAAGGTTTGGATGCTGACAGTTCTCCATAATGCAACAGGAAATTGCCTTTTTGAAATCTGAGATTTGTAAATTAACTGTTATACAAACACAGGCTTGGAATGTTGCAATGCCACTGCCACAAAGGCCCCCTAGAAATGGAAGATGGGTTAATGTAGGTTCTGGTAGACCTAGAGCTGTTGATAGAAGACATGTCCCACAGTCTGTGGCTCTCCGTAATTCAGTTGCAGCACTTTCAGAATGCAAGAGTAACATGGAAGATGGCTCAGGCACAGTGGAACAATCATTTCCTATGCCTAAGGTATGCAAGACTACAGCCAAAGACAAAAAGGATATAGTGAGTACTAATAGTAAACAGCTATTGGTGGGCGATTCTATCATAAGAGGTGTGAAGTTTGATGAAAATGGTTTTGTGAGATGTCTCCCTGGGTCTACTGCTAGCAGGGACAGACAACGTATCCTTAACATTATTAAGCAAGCAAAAGTGGAAAAGGGGGTGGATGTTATTGTCCATATTGGGACAAATGATCTGGCTTGCAATGATGTTTCAAAGGTGAAGGAAGCTTTTCACACACTTGGTAATGATATACAGGAGATTGCATTGACTGTCTCATTCTCTGCAGTTCTGCCTGTGCATAACCGTCAGCATGACAAGCAGTTGCGTATTAAGGAATTCAGTGTATGGCTTGGTGAATGGTGGTTGAAACAGGGATTTGGCTTTGCGTCTCATGTTGGCTCTAGCTGGAATGGAAAAGAACTGTACAAGAAAGATGGTTTGCATCTTTCTCTCAAGGGAATGAATGTCCTCAGTGAACAGTTCAAAGTTTTTGCTAAGGAACATTTAAACTAGGAAAGAGGGGCACAAAAGATATAATCCATCAGTTCCATTACCTCCTGAAAAAACAATGCCAGAAGATGCCAGGAGCTGATAGGATAAGAAATGACAAGCTGAGAGTCTTGTCTACAAATGCTTGCAGTTTAGAGAATAAGATCAACAAACTTGAGTCTATAATGGCATCTGAGAATATAGATTTAGTGGCAGTTACTGAGACATGGTTCAATGACTGGGATATAACAATACCTGGGTTCTCTCTATATAGGAAAGACAGAGAAGTCAAGAAAGGGGTGGAGTGGCCCTATATGTTAAAGATAGCATAAAATCTAATCTAATACAAACCAGCGAGACCAATTTAGAGTCAGCTTGGTAATTATAAGGTAACTCGTGTAGGTGTCATATATAGACCACCTAGCCAAGTCAAAGAATTATATGATCTACTAGTTGAGGAAATGGCTAAAATGAATCGAAAGGGGAAGTTGTCAATTTGGGAGACTTTAATCTTCCTGATATAAACTGGAAAATCAAAATAGCTAGTTCTGCCAGGAGTACAGACATTCTAAATTCCCTGCTGGGATTATCTCTACAGCAAGTAGTTGAGGAGCCAACCCGGAAGGAGGCCATTTTAGATTTAGTATTCACAAATGGCAATTTGGTACTGATATTACTGTAGGGGAAAGGTTTGGATCTAGTGATCACCAGTCAGTGTGGTTTACTATAAGTAAAGTGACTGAGTCACTCCACACAAAAACAAAAGTTTTAGATTTTCGAAAAACAGACTTTTCTAAAATTAGATCAGTGGTATACGAGTCCCTATCAGACTGGAAACATTTCAATGGAGTCCAAGAGAAATGGGACTACTTAAAAGTGGCACTATTTAAGGCAACAGAAAAGTGCATTAGGCTTGTCAGTAAAAGCAAAAAAAGGAAGAGACCACTGTGGTACTCAGCAGAAGTGGCCAAAATCATTAAAAACTAAAAGATGGCATTTAGTATAAAAACACCCCAAACGAGGATGACAGGGAAATCTATAAGATTAGCCAGAGAGAGGCTAAGCACGTTATAAGAGCTTCTAAGGTTCAGACAGAAGAGAAATTAGCTCAGTCAGTGAAATAAGGTGATAAAACATTCTTCAGATACATAAATGAAAAAAGGAAATTTAAACAAGGAATTACCAAATTAAAAACAAAAGAAGGAAGTTATATTGAAGAGGATAAAGAACTAGCTGACTGCCTCAATAATACTTCTGTTTAGTTTTTACAAAGGAAAATGAAGGAGAAGGACCTCAGTTAGGGAGGAAGACTAATAAATCCTTTGATGCATGTGTCTTTACAGAGGAAGAGGTTCTAAGTCAGCTGTCTAAAATGAATACAAATAAATCACAGGTGCCTGATGGGATACACCCAAAGCTATTAAAAGAGCTTAGAGGTGTACTAGCGAGACCATTAACAGATTTATTTAACCAATTCACAAGAAAGGTAGTAGAGAGGAATTGGGCAACTATAGGCCAGTTGCCTGACATCAAAAGTGGGGAAATTAATGGAAACCATACTCAAGGAGAGGATTGTGAAACATCTAAAAACCCATGGGTTGATTGATAAAAAACAGCATGGGTTTGCTTCAGGGAGATCATGTCAAACTAATCTTATTGACTTTTTTGATTGGGTGACAAAAATAATACATGGCGGAGGTGCAGTAGACATTGCTTATCTGGACTTTAGTAAGGCTTTTGATACTGTCCCACATAGAAGGCTTATCAGTAAACTGCAGTCTTTGAGCTTGGGCTCACATATTGTTGAAAGGATTAGGCAGTGGCTGAAGGACAGAAAACAGAGGGTTGTAGTCAATGGAGTATATTCAGACCATGGTATTGCTACCAGTGGGGTATCTCAGGAATCTGTTCTGGGACCCATATTGTTTAATATCTTTATCTGTGAAATTGCAGAAGGCCTCAATGGTAAGGTGTGTCTTTTTGTTGATGACACAAAGATTTGTAACAGGGTTGATGCTTCTGGAGGGATACACCAAATGGAAAAGGATTTAGGAAAACTAGAGGAATGGTCAAAAATCTGGCAACTAAAATTTAATGTTGATAAGTGCAAGATAATGCACCTGGGGCATAAAAACCCAAGAGCAGAATAAAAAATCTAACAGTACTAACCTCAGTATCTGAAGAAAGGGATTTAGGGGTCATTATATCAGATGACCTAAAGGTGGGCAGACAATGTCATAGAGCATCAGGTAATGCCAGCAGAATGCTTGGGTGTATAGGGAGAGGCATTAACAGTAGAAAGAGGGAGGTGCTCGTGCCGCTCTACAGAGCACTAGTGAGACCTCATTTGGAGTATTGTGTGCAGTACTGGAGACCATATCTGTAGAAGGATATTGAAACTTTGGAGAGAGTTCAGAGAAGAGCTACTAAAATAGTACATGGATTGCAGAACCTTAACATGTATAGCTTGGAAATAAGAAGAGACAGAGGAGATATGATAGAAACTTTTAAATACATAAAGGGAATCAACACAGTAAAAGAGGAGAGAATATTTAAAAGAAGAAAAACTGCCACAAGAGGACATCATTTTAAATTTGAGGGGCAACAGTTTTAAAGTAAAATCAGAAAATATTACTTTACTGAGAGAGTAGTTGACGCATGTAATAGCCTTCCTGCAGAAGTTGTAACTGCAAATACAGTGAAGAAGTTTAAGCATGCATGGGATAGGCATAAGGCCATCCTTCATATAAGATAGGGCCAGGGGCTATTCATAGTATTCAGTATATTGGGCAGACTAGATGGGACAAATGGTTCTTATCTGCCGACACATTCTATGTTTCTATGTTTCTATGTTTACAAAAAACCATCCATTTCTCTACACATTGCTTGTGCTCAAATGTCCTCCTCCTCTTCCTCTAGTTCAGCCCCCACAGGGATTATGTGGCAATGAGATGCAGCCAACACATCTCCTTTTCCCTGGCCAGCCAGATTCAACAGCATCTGTTCCAGGACATGAATCAGTGGAATGACGATGTTTATCCCGTAGTCCTGGCGACAGACAAATAACGTGGCTTCCTCGAAAGGCCTGAGCAAATGGCAGGTGTCACAGATGAGTTGCCACTCGCTAATATCGAAGCTACACAGGGGAGCACCTCTGTCCGCCTGTATCATCAAGAAATCGTTTATGGCCTTTCTCTGTTCATATAATCGGTCCAACATATGGAGGGTGGAATTCCAACGGGTGGAAACTATTGATGAGTGAGCATGCCCGGCCGAGTATTGGTTCGGCTCGAGCATCGCTATGCTCGGCACTCGGCTCTACTCAGCCGAGCACCACGTGTATCCGTCACATTGCTCGAGTCTCCTCCCCACACGTTTGGTGCCTTTTAAGCAGCCAATCAAGGTCCAGGTAAGTAATTCCCTTCAGTGTAAGGCCATAGCCATGTTAGCTGTAAGCCTTAGACTGATTGACTGGCCGGAACATGTGATACCATTTTATATAGGAGCTGTGCGCTCGGCTCATTCAGCGTCAGGGAGACCAGACAGTAGGCAGGGACAGATAACGTTTTGCTCCAAACTTACTGATTTTACAACAAAAACCTTATTGAAAGACCTAACAGTTCTTTTAAGGACTACAGTGTGTGTTTGACAGCAGTGCAGCACTTTTTTTTTTTTTTTTTAACAAAGGGTTTGCTTCAGCACTATCAGGGACAGGTGTCACCAGGAAGGGACAGATAGTGCAGGGCTTGAAAATCGCTTTTTTAACTTCTAAAAGTCAGAAAGATTTCAGATTAGTGACATCTACAATATGTCATCATAAAGCAGCATGTTGGGCAGACATTAGAAAAAGGGGCTTATTCACTACAGTGTGCCTGGTACTGATAGATAAACTGCACCATCATAGAAATAATTTTTTTCTGAGTAAATTAATCTAACTTGGGCCACATCTGTGTGTGCGTTCAATTCACAATCAATATATTAATTACTCCAGCAGAGAGTGATTTATATTTTGGTCATAGTTAACTAGTTTTGGGCACATCTGTGTGTACGTTTAAGCCACAACCATATATACAGTATTCCCGCAGAGAATACATATTATTTGGGACAAATTTGTGTCCAATATAGAACTATATCCGAATACAGTGTGTATTGTAAAATTTCAATTATCTCTGGCCTAGGGTAGTGCCGGAAATCTGTATTTTTCTGTATCTAGTACATTATAGCAAGCCAATACAGTGTATAATGTAAAAATTTCATTATTTCTGGCAGAGTAAGTTGCCAAAAATCTGTATTTTTCTGTATCCAGCACCTTACTGGAAGCCAATAGATTATGTATTGTCAAAATTACATTTTCTCTCTGGGCTAGTGTAGTGGTGAATCTCTATATTTTTCTGTATCCAACACATTATAGCAAGCCAATACAGTGTGTATTGCACAAATTACATTATCTCTGGGCTAGTGTAGTGCTGAAAAGCTTTATTTTTCTGTATACAGTACCTTACTGGAAGTCAATAGAGAGTGTATTGTAAAAATTACATTATCTCTGGGCTAGTGTAGTGCCAAAAAATGTGTCTTTAGCGGACAGTAAAACAATCTGTGACAAATCTACAGACAAAACCATTAATATGAAGAAGGCAAGCACAAAGGGAGGCGGAAGTGGGCGTGATGCTGATGGTGCAAGCAGAGGCCGTGTCACTGCACGTGATGCTGATGGTGCAAGCAAAGGCCATGGCCCTGAACGTGAAGCTGATGGATAAAGCAGAGGCCTTTGACCTGGGTGTGATGCTGATGGTGCAAGCAGAGGCTGTGGCCCTGGGCGCAATGAAACTGTGCCGGCTGCCAGTGCACCAGAAAAAAATAAAAAATCCTCCTTACCTAGCTTCATGTCCAACTTAGCTGGGCCGCGCAGGAAAAAACTGTCCAAGTTGAACCAGTGCAAACAGGTAGTAGGTTGGATTGCAGAAGATAATGCTCCTAGTCACTTAAGCACCACACAGTCTTCCACGAAGTCCAGTCTCTGTAGCCAAGAGTCTGGTCAACCGAACCCTGGGCTAGTGTAGTGCCAAAAATCTGTATTTTTCTGTATCCAGTACCTTACTGGAAGCCAATACAATGTGTATTGTAAAAATTACATTATCTCTTGGCTAGTGTAGTGCCGAAAATCAGTATTTTTCTGTATCCAGTACATTACTGCAAGCCAATACAGTGTGTATTGTAAAAATGACATTATATCTGGGCCAGTGTAGTTCCAAAAATCTGTATTTTTCTGTATCCAGTACCTTATAGAAAGCCAATACAGTGTGTATTGTAAAAATATAATTATCTCTGGGCTAGTGTAGTGCCGAAAATCTTTATTTTTCTGTATCCAGTACCTTACTGGAAGCCAATAGAGTGTGTTTTGTCAAAATTACATTATCTCTACTCTAGTGTAGTGCCGAAAATCTTTATTCTTCTATATCCAGTACTGTCCTGCATCATAAAAATGTGTCTTTAGCGGACAGTAAAAAAATCTGCGACACATCGACAGACAAAACCATTAATATGAAGAAGGCGAACACAAAGGGAGGCGGAAGTGGGCGTGATGCTGATGGTGCAAACAGAGACCGTGTCCCTGTGCCTGATGCTGATAGTGCAAGCAAAAGCCGTGGCCCTGAGCGTGATGCTGATGGTTAGAGCAGAGGCCGTTGCCCTGGGCGTGATGCTGATCATGCAAGCAGAGGCTGTGGCCCTGGGCGCAATGAAACTGTGCCTGCTGCCAGTGCACCAGAAAAAACTAAAAAATACACCTTACCTAGCTTCATGTCCAACTTAGCTGGGCGGCGCAGGACAACACTGTCCAAGTTTGACCAGTGCGAACAGGTGGTCGGTTGGATTGCAGAAGATAATGCTTCCAGTCAGTTAAGCCCCACGCAGTCTTCCACAAAGTCCAGTCTCTTTAGCCAAGAGTCTGGTCAACCGAATCCTGGGCTAGTGTAGTGCTGAAAATCTGTTTTTTTCTGTATCCAGTACATTACCGAAAGACAATACAGTGTGCATTGTAAAACTTACATTATCTCTGGGCCAGTTTAGTGCCTAAAATCTGTATTTTTCTGTATCCAGTACATTACAGAAAGCCAATACATTGTGTATTGTAAAAATTACATTATCTCTGCTCTAGTGTAGTGCCGAAAATCTGTATTTTTCTGTATCCATTACCTCACTGGAAGCAAATAGAGTGGGTATTGTCAAAATTACATTATCTCTGCTCTAGTGTAGTGCCGAAAATCTGTATTATCTGTATCCAGTACATTATAGCAAGCCAATACAGTGTGTATTGTAAAACTTAAATTATCTCTCAACCAGTTTAGTGCCTAAAATCTGTATTCTTTTGTATCCAGTACAGTATAGCAAGCCAAAACAGTGTGTATTGTAAAAATGTCATTATCACTGGCATAGTGTAGTACCGAAAATTAGTATTTTTCTGTATCAATTACCTCACTGGAAGCAGATAGAGTGCTTATTTTCAAAATTACGTTATTTCTGGGCTAGTGTAGTGCCGAAAATCTGTATTTTTCTGTATCCAGTACCTTACAGGAAGCCACTAGAGTGTTTATTGTCAAAATTACATTATCTCTGGCCTAGTGTAGTGCCGAAAATCTGTATTTTTCTGTATCTAGTACATTACAGCAAGCCAATACAGTGTGTATTGTAAAAATGTCATTATCTCTACTCTAGTGTAGTGCCGAAAATTTGTATTTTTTCTGAATCCAGTACCTTACAGTAAGCCAATAGAGTGTGTATTGTCAAAATTACATTATCTCTAGCCTAGTGTAGTGCCGAAAATCTGTATTTTTTCTGTATCTAGTACACTACAGCAAGCCAATACAGTGTATTACATTATCTCTGGGCTAGTGTAGTGCCAAAAATCTGTTTTTTTCTGTATCCAGTATGAAACAGCGAGCCAATTCAGTGTGTATTCTAAAAATTTCATTATCTCTGGCCAAGTATTGTGCCAAAAATCTTTATTTTTATGTATCTAGTACCTTAATCGAAGCCAATAGAGTGTATATTGTCAAGATTACATTATCTCTAGGCTAGTGTAGTGCCGAAAATCTGAATTTTTCTGTATCCTTTTCATTATAGCAAGCCAATAGAGTGTGTATTGTAAAAATTACATTTTCTCTGGGCTACTATAGTGCCGAGAATCAGGTTTTTTCTGAATCCAGTACCTTACTGGAAGCCACTACAGTGTGTTTTGTCAAAATTACATTACCTCTGGCCTAGTGTAGTGCCGAAAATCTGAATTTTTCTGTATCCTTTTTATTATAGCAAGCCAATACAGTGTGTATTGTGAAAATTACATTTTCTTTGGGCTACTATAGTCCCGAGAATCTGTATTTTTCTGTATCCAGTACATTAAAGCAGGCCAATACAGTGTGTATTGTAAAAATTACATTGTCTCTGGCCTAGTGTAGTTCCGAAAATCTGTATTTTTCTGTATCCATTACGTCACTGGAAGCAAAAAGAGTGTGCATTGTCAAAATTACGTTATTTCTGGGCTAGTGTAGTGCCAAAAATATGTATTTTTCTGTATCCAGTACATTATAGCAAGCCAATATAGTGTGTATTGTAAAAATTACATTTTCTCTGGACTACTATCGTGCCGAGAATCTGTATTTTTCTGAATCCAGTACATTAAAGCAGGCCAATACAGTGTGTATTTTAAAAATATAATTATCTCTGGCCTAGTGTAGTGCCGAACATCTTTATTTTTCTGTATCCAATACCTCACTAGAAGTTAATAGAATGCGTATTGTCAAAATTACGATATTCCTGGGGTAGTGTTGTGCCGAAAATCAGTTTTCTTCTGTATCCAGTACCTTACTGGAAGCTAATAGAGTGTGTATTGTCAAAATTACATTATCACTAGGCTAGTGTAGTGCCGAAATTCAGATTTTTTCTGTATTTATCACATTATAGCAAGCTAATACAGTGTGTATTGCACAAATTACATTATCCCTGGGCTAGTGTCGTGCCAAAAATCTTTATTTTTCTGTATCCAGTAACTTACTGGAAGCCAATAGAGTGTGTATTGTAAAAATTACATTATCTCTGGCCTAGTGTAGTGCCGAAAATCTGTATTTTTCTGTATCCATTACATCAATGGAAGCAAATACAGTGCATATTGTCAAAATTACGTTATTTCAGGGCTAATGTAGTGCCGAAAATCTGTATTTTTCTGTATCCAGTACTTTACAGGAAGCCAATAGAGTGTATATTGGCAAAATTACATTCTCTTTGTCTAGTGTAGTGCCGAAAAATTTTATTTTTCTGTATACAATGCATTAAAGCAAGCCAATACAGTGAGTATTGTAAACATTTCATTATCTCTGGACTAGTGTAGTGCCGAAAATCTGTATTTTTCTGTATCCAGTATGAAACAGCGAGCCAATTCAGTGTGTATTCTAAAAATGTCATTATCTCTGGCCTAGTGTTGTGACAAAAATCTTTATTTTTATGTATCTAGTACCTTGATAGAAGCTTATAGAGTGTATATTGTCAATATTACATTATCTCTGGGCTAGTGTAGTGCAGAAAATATTTTTTCTTCTGTATCCAGTACCTTACTGGAAGCCACTACAGTGTGTTTTGTCAAAATTACATTATCTCTGGGCTAGTGTAGTGACGAAAATCTATATATTTCTGTATCCAGTACATTATAGCAAGTCAATACAGTGCGTATTGTAAAAATATAATTATCTCTGGCCTAGTGTAGTGCCGAAAATCTGGATTTTTCTGTATCCAGTAACTTAGTGGAAGCCAATAGAGTGTGCATTGTCAAAATTACATTATCTCTGGGCTAGTGTAGTGCCGAAAACATGTATTTTTCTGAATCCAGTACATTATAGCAAGTCAATTCAATGTGTATTCTAAAAATTTAATTATCTCTGGCCTAGTGTAATGCCGAAAATCTTTATTTTTCTGTATCTAGTACCTTACTTGAAGCCAATTGAGTGTGCATTGTCAAAATTACATTATCTCTGGGCTAGTGTAATGGCGAAAATCTGTATTTTTCTGTTTCCAGTACCTTACTGTAAGACAATAAAGTGTGTATTGTAAAAATTCCATTATCTCTGGGCTAGGGTAGTGCCGAAAATCTGTATATTTCTGTATCCAGTAACTTACTAGAAACCAATAGAGTGTGTAATGTCAAAAATGTACATTATCTCTGGGCCAGTGTAGTACCGAAAAGCTGTATGTTTCTGTATCCAGTACATTACAGAAAACCAATACAGTCTGTATTGTAAAAATTTTATTATCTATGCGGTAGTGTAGTGCCGAAAATCTGTATTTTTCAGTATAGAGAACATTAAAGCCAGCCAATACAGTGTGTATTGTGAAAATTTCAATATCTCTGCTCTAGTGTAGTGCCGAAAATCAGAATTTTCTGTATCCACTACCATACTAGACGCCAATATAGCGTGTATTATCAAAATTTCATTATCTCTGGGCTAGAGTAGTTCTGAAAATCTGTATTTTTCTGTATCCCGTACATTACAGCACGCCAATACAGTGTGTATTGTAAAAATTACATTATCTCTCGTCCAGTGTAGTGTCGAAAATCTGTATTTTTCTGTATCCAGTTCATTACAGAAAGCCAATACAGTGTGTATTGTCAAAATTACATTCTCTCTGGCTAGTGTAGTGCCGAAAATTTTTATTTTTCTGTAAACAGTGCATTAAATCAAGCAAATACAGTGAGTATTGTAAATATTTCATTATCTCTGGACGTGTAGTGCCGAAAATCTGCATTTTTCTGTATCCAGTAGAGTATAGCAAGCCAATACAGTGTCTATTGTAAAAATGTCATTATTTCTGGGCTAGTGAAGTGCCGAAAATCTTTATTTTTCTGTATCCAGTACCTTACTGGAAGCCAATAGCATGTGTATTGTAAAAATTACATTATCTCTGGCCTAGTGTTTTGCCGAAAATCTGTATTTTTCTGTATCCAGTACATTACAGCAAGCAAATACAGTGTGTATTATAAAAATGTCATTATCTGTAGCCTAGTAAAGTGCCGAAAATCTGTATTTTTCTGTATCCAGTAGCTTACTGGAACAATAGAGTGTGTATTGTCAAAATTACATTCTCTTTGGCTAGTGTAGTGCCGAAAATTTTTATTGTTCTGTATATAGTGCATTAAAGCAAGCCAATACAGTGAGTAGTGTAGTGCCGAAAATCTGTATTTTTTTGTACCCAGTACAGTATAGCAAGCCAATACAGTGTCTATTGTAAAAATGTCATTATCACTGGCCTAGTCTAGTGCCGAAAATCTTTATTTTTCTGTATCCAGTAACATACTGGAAGCCAATAGAATGTGTATTGTCAAAATTACATTATCTTTGGGCTAGTGTAGTGCCGTAAATATGTATTTTTCTGTATCCAGTATATTATAGAAAGCCTATACAGTGCGTATTGTAAAAATATCATTATCTCTGTCCTAGCATTGGGCCGAAAATCTTTATTGTTCTGTATCCAGTACCTTACTGGAAGCCAATAGAGTGTGTTTTGTCAAAATTACATTATCTCTACTCTAGTGTACTGCCGAAAATCTTTATTTTTCTATATCCAGTACAGTCCTGCATCAGAAAAATGTGTCTTTAGCGGACAGTAAAACAATCTGCGACACATCTACAGACAAAACCATTAATATGAAGAAGTTGAGCACAAAGGGAGGCGGAAGTGGGCGTGATGCTGATGGTGCAAACAGAGGGCGTGTCCCTGTGCATGATGCTGATGGTACAAGCAAAGGCCGTGGCCCTGAGCGTGATGCTGATGGTTAAAGCAGAGGCCGTTGCTCTGGGCATGATGCTGATGGTGCAAGCAGAGGCTGTGGCCCTGGGCGCAATGTAACTGTGCCTGCTGCCAGTGCACACAATTTCTTAACAACCCCCCAGTTGTAGAGGCACTTAATATCCCCAATATTATCTACATAACCATTTATACACTACCCCCTGACATGTTTCGCCAGCATTTGCCGACGTCTTCAGGGGATCGGGTAGCGTATACCCAATCCCCTGAAGATGCCGGCAAACGCTGGCGAAACATGTCGAGGGGTAGTGTGTAAATCGTTTTAGCACATGGCAAACAATCCATAACTAGCACCGATGGAGACATAAACTAGTGGGAGCAGAGGCGCGCGGCAGGTCTCAATTGAGATATAGAATACAATAAAACTGATACAATTCAGTGCTGTATAGGTTTGTGACCCATGGGATTTTAATAGTGGGTTGAGGGGATTGTCAAACTCTAATAGAGAACAAAAGTTAAGTTTTAGTGGTACCAGATGGCAAGAGTCGGCAATTATGTAGATAATATTGGGGATGCTGCCAGTGCACTAGAAAAAACTAAAAAATCCGCCTTACCTAGCTTCTGTCCAACTTAGCTGGGTGGCGCAGAACAAGACTGTCCAAGTTGGACCAGTGCGAACAGGTGGTGGTTTGGATTGCAGAAGAAAATGCTTCCAGTCAGTTAACCACCATGCAGTCTTCCACAAAGTCCAGTGGGCTAGTGTAGTGCCAACAATCTGTATTTTTTTGTATGCAGTACATTACAGAATGCCAATACAGTGTGTATTTTAAAAATTTCATTATCTCTGCTCTAGTGTAGTCCTGAAAATCTGTATTTTTCTGTATTTATTACCTCACTGGAAGCAAATAGAGTGTGTATTGTCAAAATTACGTTATTTCTGGGCTAGTGTAGTGCCGAAAATCAGTATTTTTCTATATCCAGGATATTAAAGCAAGCCAATACAGTGTGTATTGTAAAAATTACATTATCTCTGGGCTAGTTTAGTGCAGAAAATCTGTATGTTTCTGTATCCAGCACATTACAGCATGCCAATACAGTGAGTATTGCAAAAATGTCATTATCTCTGGGCTAGTTTAGTGCCGAAAATCTGTATTTTTCTGTATCCAGTACATTACAGCAAGCCAAAACAGTGTGTATTGTAAAAATTACATTATCTCTGGGCCAGTGTAGTGCCAACAATCTGTATTTTTCTGTATGCAGTACATTAAAGAATGCCAATACAGTGTGTATTTTAAAAATTTCATTATCTCTGCTCTAGTGTAGTCCAGAAAATCAGTATTTTTCTGTATTTATTACCTCACTGGAAGCAAATAGAGTGTGTATTGTCAAAATTATGGTATTTCTGGGCTAGTGTAGCGCCGAAAATCTGTATTTTTCTGTATCCAGTACATTAAAGCAAGCCAATACAGTGTGTATTGTAAAAATTACATTATCTCTGGACCAGTGTAGTTCAGAAAATCTGTATTTTTCCGTATCCAGTACTTTACAGAAAGCCAATACTGTGTGTATTGTAAAAATGTTATTATCTCTGCTCTAGTGTAGTGCCGAAAATCTGTATTTTTCTGTATCCAGTACCTTACCGGAAGCCACTAGAGTGTGTTTTGTCAAAATTACATTTTCTCTGGGCTAGTGTAGTGCCGAAAATCTGCATTTTTCTGTGTCCAGTACTTTACTAGAAGCCAATAGAGAGTGTATTGTCAAAATTACGTTATTTCTGGGCTGGTGTAGTGCCAAAAATATATTTTTTTTCTGTATCTAGTACCTCACTGGAAGCCAATAGAGTGTGTATTGTTAAAATTACGTTATTTCGGGGCTAGTGTAGTGCCGAAAATCTGTATTTTTTCTGTATCCAGTACCTTACTGGAAGCCAATACAGTGTGTATTGTCAAAATTACATTATCTCTGAGCTAGTTTAGTGCCGAAAATCTGTATTTTTCTGTATCCTTTTCATTATTCCAAGCCAAAACAGTGTGTATTGTAAAAATTACATCTTCTCTGGGCTAGTGTAGTGCCAGAAATCAGTATTTTTCTGTATCCAGTATATTAAAGCAAGCCAATACAGTGTGTATTGTAAAAATTACATAATCTCTCGGCCAGTGTAGTGCTGAAAATCTGTATTTTTTTGTATCCTTTACATTACAGCAAGCCAATACAGTGTGTATTGTAAAAATGACATTATCTCTGCTCTAGTGTAGTGCCGAAAATCTGTATTTTTCTGTATCTAGTACCTCACTGGAAGCCAATAGAGTGTGTATTGTCAAAATTACGTTATTTCTGGGCTAGTGTAGTGTCGAAAATCTGTATTTTTCTGTAACCAGTAACTTACTGGCAGCCAAAATCACATTATCTCTGGGCTAGTTTAGTGCCGAAAATCTGTATTTTTCTGTATCCAGCACATTACAGCATGCCAATACAGTGTGCTTTGTAAAAATTACACTATCTCTGGGCTAGTGTAGTGCCGAAAATGTCTATTTTTCTGTATCCAGTACCTTATTGGAAGCCACTTGATTGTGTATTGTCAAAATTACATTCTCTCCGGGCTAGTGTAGTGCCGAAAATCTGTATTTTTCTGTATCAAGTACATTACAGCAAGCCAATACAGTGTGTATTGTAAAAATTTCATTATCACTGTAAAAATCTTTGCATTGGCGTGCTGTAATGTACTGGATACAGAAAAAGACAGATTTTCAGCACTACACTAGCCCAGAGATAATGTAAATTTTAAAATGCACACTGTATTTGCATGCTGTAATGTACTGGATACAGAAAATTTGTGTGTATTGTAATATTTACATTATATCTGGCCTTGCGTAGTGCCGAAAATCTGTCTTTTTCTGTATCCAGTACCTTACTAGAAGCCAATACAGTGTGTTTTGTCAAAATTACATTATCCCTGGGCTAGTGTAGTGCTGAAAATTTTTATTTTTCTGCATCTAGTACCTTACTAGAAGCCAATAGATTGTGTATTGTCAAAATTACATTATCTCTGGGCTAGTGTAGTTCCTAAAATCTGTACTTTTTTGTACACAGTACATTACAGCAATTCAATACTGTGTTTATTGTAAAAAGTTCATTATCTCTGTCCTACTGTAGTGTCGAAAATCTTTATTTTTCTATATCCAGTACTGTCCTTCATCAGAGAACTGTGTCTTTAGCGGACAGTTAAACTATCTGCGACACATCTACAGACAAAACCATTAATTGCTGGGTTCCTAATCGTTGTATTGCTAGAATATAACGAAGATTGAGAATTTAGCGCTATATTCTCAATCTTCTTTATATTCTAGCAATGCAACAACCATTAGGAACTCAGATCTAAGTTTAATTTGCAATGCGATTAATATAACCTGCATTAATCGCATTGCGAATTCAACTTTGAGCTGAGTTCCTAATGGTTGTTTTATTGCTAGAATATACGTTATATTCTAGCAATACAACCATTAGGAACTCAGCTCTAAGTTGTAATCACAATGCGAATAATACTTACAATTATTAATTGCTTTGTGAATCCATTTGATGCCTCTATTTGATTGTATATGATGGTTGACTATGACTACCACCAATGTTCTGCTGCCTCCGAGGCAAGATATCTGATTTTAATGTCAACCGTCATATACAATCAAATAGAGGCATCAAATGGATTCGAAAAGCGATGAATAATTCTAAGTATTATTCGCATTGCGATTACAACTTAGAGCTGAGTTCCTAATGGTTGTATTGCTAGAATATAATGTATATTCTAGCAATACAACAACCATTAGGAACTCAGCTCTAAGTTGAATTCGCAATGCTATTAATGCAGGCTATATTAATCGCATTGCGATTTACAATTACTAACACTGCAGCTTCAGAATGAATCTAAGATGGATGCTGTCCTTGCGTTTAGATAGGAGGTGGGAGGGTCTAGGAGGGAGGATATGCTGATTGGCTGGAATATGTCTGCTGACTATGAGGTATAGGGTCAAAGTTTGCTCAATGATAAAGTATAGGGGCGAAAGCGAACATTGAATATGTTCGCCCGCCACGGCGGACGCAAACAAGCTATGCTCGCCGGGAACTGTTCGCCGGCGAATAGTTTGGGCCATCACTACCGCCAGTCCCCTGGCGAAGGCACAGGCCCGTATGCCCCTCACCCTGCACCTGGACATTCGCATGAACCGTCAGCAACAACATCCACTTCCCTGTCCCAGCGCAGCGTCCAAATGTCGATAACAAAGGCATTTAAACGCAAGCGCAAATACCCACCCACACACCATAGTACTAAATGCGCAACTTTTGAAATTACTGGCCCTTGAAATGTTGCCATTTAGGCTTGTGGACACTGAGGCCTTCTGCAGCCTGTTGTCGGTGGCTGTCCCTCGGTACGCAGTCCTCAGCCTCCACTATTTTATACGGTGTGCCGTGCCCGACTTACACCAGCATGTGTCGCAGAACATCACCTGTACCCTGACCAACGCACTTACTCGGAAGGTCCACCTCACCACGGACACATGAACAAGTGCTGGTGGCCAGGGACGCTACATTTCCCTGACTGCACACTGGGTGAATGTTGTGGAGGCCGGGAATGAGTCGGACCCTGGGGTGGCACAGGTTGCTACCCACGCTCAGGATTGCGAGCCCTACATCCATCAGGGTCTCCGTCAGCAGCTATGTTATTGGCTCCATTCCTGACTTCTCCTCTTCCGCCGCCTCCTCCTCAACTTCCACCTCCAACAGCAGTCAGCCATCAGTCGCTAGGTGGAAGCAGTGTAGCACTGCTGTGGGTAAGCGTCAACAGGCCGTGCTGAAGCTGATCTGCTTAGGGGACAAACAGCACACCGCTGCAGAGCTGTGGTAGGGTATAAGGGACCAGACCTAGTGTTGAGCGCGAATATTCGAATAGCGAATTTTTTTAGCGAATATCGGCACTTCGCTAATTCGCGAATATTTCAAATATAGCGCTATAAATTCGCTATTTCGAATATTCGTTTTGCCAGCTTCCTGTGTGCATGGGAACACCTCCATGCTAAAATGTACTATCGGATGTGAGACTGAGAATCACGATCTCAAAAATTTGACTAAGTTGTAATCGCAATGCGATTAATATAACCTTAGTATAATATTAGTATATACTAGATATACTAGATATGCTAATATAAAGATTAATATAACCTGAATTACTCGCAATGCGAATTCAACTTAGAGCTGGGTTCCTAATGTTTGTATTGCTGGAATATAATGAATATCACGAATTCACGAATATAGCACTATATTCTCAATCTTCGTTAAATTCTAGCAATGCAACCATTAGGAAATTAGCTCTAAGATCAATCCGCAATGCGATTATATGTTCGCTTTGTGAATGAAACTTGAATATTAGAGCTGAGTTCCTAATGGTTGTTGCTAGACTATAACGAAGATTGAGAATATAGTGCTATATTCGTGAATTCGTGATATTCGTCATCTTCGTTATATTCTTACAATACAACCATTAGGAACTTAGCTCTAAGATCAATTTGCAATGCTATTATATGTTCGCTTCGCGAATTAAACTTAGAGCTGAGTTCCTAATGGTTGTTGCTAGAATATAACGAAGATTGAGAATATAGTGCTATATTCGTGAATTTGTGATATTCGTCATCTTCGTTATATTCTAGCAATAAAACCATTAGGATTTAGGAACTTAGCTCTAAGATCAATTTGCAATGCTATTATATGTTCGCTTCGCGAATTAAACTTAGAGCTGAGTTTCTAATGGTTGTTGCTGGAATATAACGAAGATTGAGAATATAGTGCTATATTCGTGATATTCGTTATCTTCGTCAATTCTAGCAATACAAGTTACAATCATTAGGGACTCAGCTCTAAGTTTAATTCGCAATGCGAATATAAATTCGCGTGACATTCGCAATATATAGAATTATGACGAATATTCGATTTCAATGAATATATGACAAATATTCAATCAAATATTAACGAATTATCGCAAAATCAAATATGGCACCTCCTGCTCATTACTATTGTTGAGCATGGATGGGCAGAAGAGGAGAAGGAGGAGGAGGATAAGGGTATGGAGAGTCATCCTGAAGTAGACATCGACGTCTTGCCCGTTGGTACTCTGGCACACATGGCTGACTTCATGTTAGGCTGCCTTTCCAGCGACCCTCGCGTTATACGCATTTTATATAAACTCAAAGAAATAGAATACAGAGAAATTGGCCACACATCTCATAAAAAGATAATCAAGTTTATTGAAAGAACACTAAACACAACAAGAGTTAAAATCACTGTATGCAATGAGACATCATGGCTGTGTGGACTGAATAAGTCCCACACGGCTCCCTGTCAAACACCAACCATAATATGATAGTAAGTGCCCCAGCAAAAAGCAATACACCGATATACTAAATAAAGTGCATGTAAATCTGTCAACAGAAATATAGTAGGCATAATACTTATCACAGCAGCAATGGAGCAAGTAAAAGCATGGTGGACAGGGGATGCCTAGTGAGTTGAATCATTATCACATGTAGTAATTGCATATTGAGAGTGGCGAGGGAGTGCCCAACAAGGGTGTCATCATTGGTCCCCAATGTAGGCTAAGCATAGAGCTAGAAAGCGGGCCGAAGCAGCACCACACACACGGCAAACGGAACCAGTGCATGCGCACTCGGTTTCAAGAGGCAACCACAGAGGGAAATTTACAGGGATACCAAATATATACAAAACAAAAAATAATTGAAGAGGTGTATAGACCTCTAAACAGAAAAAGCAGACCTATGAACATGATTATTAAATATTAATATAATGATATCAATCAATCCCAACATCATAATAAATAACTTATACACTAAAAATTCCAAGTGATACATACATAATTAGCATATATTGCATTTGCCACATCCCGACCGCCAAACGCAGGGATGCGTCCTGCGGGCAGCCGGGATGTTCCTCCTTGACACGTCGGCGCGTCATCTCGCGAAAGGCTAGATTTGCTTTGAGCGCGCGCGCGCTCACAGTATCACGTCGGGAGGAACTTAAACTACAGCCTGCCAGTGCTGATCGTGCGCTGACAGGCTGTAGTAGTTTAAAAAATCGCACATCAGACGCTGTTTTGTTAACAGCGTCTGATATGCCTGCTGCCTGCTCCTCTGGTGGTCCCTTTTGCTTGGGACCACCAGAGGAAACATATGTAAGTGCACCAATCACCACACAGGTTCCCCCACCCCCCATCCACCCCACCCCCCACCCCCCGTCACTGATTAACCCCTGATCACCCCATGTCACCCCGATCACCCACTGTCACCCCCTGTCACCCCCCATCACTAATCACCCCCTGTAAGGCTCATTCAGACGTCCGTATGTGTTTTGCGGCTCCACTGATCTGCGGATCCGCAAAGCACGGACACCGGCAATGTGCTTTCCACAATTTGCGGATTCGCACATTGCCAGAACTATATAGAAAATGCCTTTTCTTGTCTGCAATTGCGGACAAGAATAGGACATGCTCTATCTTTTGTGGAGCTGCAGCCGCGAACTTCCGGGTTTCACACTGAATGGGTCCGCATCTTTTCCGCAGAATTGCGGAATAGATGCGGACATTTTTGCGGACGTGTGAATGGGGCCTTACTTCACAAGCACTCCTATGTCCTTTCCTCTCTCTCTTTTTTTTTTTTGCATATTTTTTGGCAGAGATTTTTTCATCCACATTGATCGATGCGAATGAAGAAATCTGTGCTGTTCATTTTTTCTTTCAGACCAGAGCCTGAACGGAAAAAAAAAAATCTCATTACCCGTATGCTCAATATTAGGAGAATAGCAGAAACTCCTAATGCTGGCCATACAGGTAATGATTGCAGAGGCCCTCAAATGCCAGGGCAGTACAAACACCTCACATGTGACCACAATTTAGAAAGTAGTCACCCCAAGGTATTCCGTGAGGGGCATGGTGAGTTCATAGAAGTTTTTTAGTTAGCGGAAATAGATTTTTTTTGTTTTTCATACAAAGTCTCATATTCCACTAACTTGTGACAAAAAATAAAATTTTACATGAACTCACCATACCCCTCACGGAATACCTTGGGGTGTCTTCTTTCTAAAATGGGGTCACATGTGGGGTACTTATACTGCTCTGGCATTTTAGGGGCCCCTAATGCGTGAGAAGTCGTTTGGAATCCAAATGCGTAAAAATGCCCTGTGAAATCCTAAAGGTACTCATTGGAATTTGGGCCCCTTTGCGCACCCAGGCTGCAAAAAAGTGTCACTCATTTGGTATCGCCGTACTCAGGAGAAGTAGGGCAATGTGTCTTGGGGTGTATTTTTACATATACCCATGCTGGGTGTGAGAAATATCTCTGTAAATGACAACTTTTTAAATTTTTTTATACAAAGTTGTCAATTTACAGAGATATTTCTCTCACCCAGCATGGGTATATGTAAAAATACATCCCAAAACACCTTGCCCTACTTCTTCTGAGTACGGCGATACCACATGTGTGCCACTTTTTTGCAGCCTAGGTGCATAATGGGGCGTAAAATCCAACAAGTACCTTTAGGCTTTACAGGGCTGCTCACAATTTAGCACCGCCCAAAATGCCAGAACAGAAAACACACCCCACAAATGACCCCATTTCGGAAAGTAGACACGCCAAGGTATTCACTGAGGGGCATAGAGAGTCTGTGGGAGATTTTTTTTTTTTTTTGCCAGAAGTTAACAGAAATGGAAGCTTTATTATTATTATTTTTTCCTTAGAAAGTGTCATTTTCCGCTAACTTGTGAAAAAAAATGAAATCATACATGAACTCACCATGCCCCTCCGCGAATACTTTGGGGTGTCTTCTTTCTAAAATGGTGTCATTTGGGGGGGTATTTATACTATCCTGGCAATCTAGCACCTCAAGAAACATGACTGGTGCTCAGAAAGTCAGAGCTGCTTCAAAATGCGGAAATTCACTTTTTTGCACCATAGTTTGTAAACACTATAACTTTTACCCAAACCAATAAATATACACTTATTGGATTTTTTTTATAATCAAAGACATGTAGAACAATAAATTTAGATAAAAATGTATATAGAAATGTATTTTTTTTTTAAAACAAATTACAACAGAAAGCGAAAAATATCATTTTTTTGCAAAAATGTCGTTAAATTTTTATTAATAGCAAAAAAAAGTAAACATTTCAGCAACAATTAAATACCACCAAATGAAAGCTCTATTAGTGAGAAGAAAAGGAGGTAAAATTCATTTGGGTGGTAAGTTGTATGACCGAGCAATAAACCGTGAAAGTAGTGTAGTGCAGAATTGTAAAAAGTGGTCTGGTCATTAAGGGTGTTTAAGCTAGGGGGGCTGATGTGGTAAAGCTGTGCACCAAAATAAATAAATTATATCTGTGGATACCAAATATACACAGTACAAAAATATGTGAAAAAATGAGTATAAACATAATAATAAAAAAAAAAAAAAATATATATATATATATACATATATATATATATATATATATATATATATATATATATTACATTAAAATATACAAACCTATAGACATAATTATTGAATACTGATATGATATCAACACATCTCAATTATTTATTATGTTATTGTTATCTTATTTTATGTTTTATATTTTTAAATATAAACATATATAACCATGATTACTAAAAATTGATATCATAAAATGAATAATCCCAATATCCCAATAAATAGCCCATTTCAGTACAATGAAAATTGGAGATTTTCCTAGCTATGGTGCTGGAAAATATAGATTTTATTAAGGACACGAGGTGAGCGTTTTACTTTCTTTTTACTGAATCCATAGCTAAAGAGTTAAACATTAATACATGAAAGAAAAAACTTGTTTAGATACAACCTAATGTGATTGGACATATGGTAACCAATAAGGATGTACGAGAGAGCATATAAGTAATATGTGGACAAACTCCGCCCTCTTTCTTTAGTAGTATAACATGGATAGCAATTAAATAATGAGGGTCGCAGGAACAGGAATTTCTCTGTATCAGTTGATAGTAGAACTCAGGGTATGGAGAGTGAATGTCAGGAATTCGGAAGATTCTTGTGGAATGTTCTTATTCGGAGGTGATGTAGACGACGGATACTTCCTAGAAGCTTGAATCTTTTTTTCTATTGTTGATAAGCTGAAAAAATATATACAAGATAAGAGTATAGGGAGGGTTAAATAGTGTGGGATAATGCTTGCCTTGTGTCCTTAATAAAATCTATATTTTCCAGCACCATAGCTAGGAATATCTCCAATTTTATTTCAGCACACGAGGCTCACATTATGCGAGTTCAAAGCTTGTTATATATCACATATGTAAGATTATAATACCTAATCAGATAAATAAAATAAATATATAAGTAAAAGAATTACAATGAGTATGATATTATTCTACTAAAGTCGTTGAAACATGAGAAGAAAGATGGAAATAAAAGGTTCAGAAGGTAGACTCTGAGGACAAGTTAGCAGCTTAAGAAGATCAACTAAGGAACCAGCTGATTGAATAAGTTTGGTAGACACAGCTCCCCTAAGAGAATGGGCTCCAAATAGTGAAATATCAATGTTAGTTAGGGACATGACCTGTTTAACCCATCGGGTTAGAGTGGGAGAGAACACCGGCAAATGTAGTTTGCAGTATGAGATCAGTAGTTGAGATTCAGAGGGATGTCGAAGTGAAGCAGTCCTAGACTCATAATAGGTGTTCATTGTGTGGAAAGGATGGATAGAAGACGATAGAAGGTTTGTTTTAGTTCGTCTAAATACAGTAAAGTGTACACCGTTAGGGGAAAAGGATCTGTTAGAGATATCCAGTGATTATATCCGAGACCCTTTTAATAGATATAATACATAATAAGACCGTTAGTTTGAAAGACAAAAGTTTTAGCGATAAGGAGTCGTTATCTCCCCAAGATGATATGAGGTCCAGGACAACATTAACGTCCCAAGTTGATTGGTATTTTGGAAGGGATGGGGGGGCGTCTGGAACGGATGCCCTTAAGTAGTTCACAGACGAGAGGGTGTTTTCCAACGGCTAAGGATTGAATAGGAACATGAGATGCAGATATAGCCGAACGATAAAGGTTTATGGTGCGGTAAGCTTTACCGGATTCAAAAGAGGCAGAAAGAAAATTTAAGATATGGGTGAGAGAGGCATGTACGGGATCCAAGTCCCGTTGACTGCACCAATAAGCCCAAATTTTCCAGGCTGATCCATAAGCATTTCTGGTACCTGGAGCCCAGGCTTCAAAAAGGAGATCTTTATTTGATTGAAAAAGGTTTGGGACGCTTTTGGAAGGCCGGAAATGAGCCATGCTGCTCGAGGTAGTTGGTGAGACAGTATTAATGGATGTTGTTCGCCGAAAGGATTGAATAGCAGATCTGGAGAATATGGGAGAATTCTCGGGAAATCTATAAGCATTCCCAGAATTTGGGGAAACCCCAACTGGGTCGGCCACTAAAGGGTAATGAGGATAGTTGTCGATTTCTGAATAGTGATGAACGGCAGGGGCAATATATTCGAATTTGCGTTATTTTGCGAATATTTGCCATATCTTCAGGCATTATTTTCTTGATTGTGAAAATTCGCATAAAAATTCACATAGACTGGCATTAAAAAAAACGAATATTCACGATTACGAATATATTTTGAGATATTTTAAATATTCGTGAATTCTTGAAGTGCCGATATTCGCGATTAAAATTCGCAATTCGAATATTCGTTATCAACACTATTTCTGAATATAAATCTGAAGAAGAACTCTTGGAATCAGAGCGAAAGGAGGAAGAGCACAATTTTTGTCTGGAGGCCAAATCTGGAGAAAAGCATCCACTCACGAGGTTTCGGGGTCGGGACGCCAACTGAAAAAATTGGGTACTTGTCGGTTGACCCGAGAAGCAAATAGATCTGGGTGAATAGGTCCTCAAAGAATATTGAGGCTGTGGAAGATGATCGGATTCAATTGCCAATCGCTCGCAACTATGAGATATCGTGAATTACAATCCGTGATGGAATTGGATAAACCCGGAAGATATTTCGCCTTGAGGACAATATGTCTGACCAGGCAAAAGTGCCAAAATTCTTTTGTGATATTGGTCAATATTTCTGATTTCGTGCTGCCTAGGCAATTGATGTATTGAACGGCAGAAATGTTGTCCATCCGGAGGAGTATACAACAATGAGATCTGTTGGTTGCAAAGCTCTTGAATGCAAAGATTCCGGCTAGAAATTTTAAGCAGTTGATATGTAAAGAAGCTGAATGAGACCATTTGCCTCCTGTGGAACTGGAACCGCATCTGGTGCCCCAGCCGGAGAGACTGGCATCCGATTCTATGATGAGGTCTGGAATGGAATTGAAGATAGTCTTCCCGTTCCATTCTTGAACATGTTGAAGCCACCAAAGATCTTCTTTGGCATCTGACGAGAGGGGAACCTCGTCTGAGTAACCCAGACCGCTCCGAAAAAGTCGAATTTTCAGTCGTTGGAGCGCCCTGTATTGTAGAGGGGCTGGAAATATGGCCTGAATGGAAGCTGATAGAAGGCTGACTATACGAGCAATGGTTCTAAGGGAAATGATATGTTTGTTGAGAATCGAACAAATCTCTTTCTGTATTACTTTAAACTTCTTAAAAGGGAGGCTCAACATGGCTGATTGGGTATTGATCATAAAACCCAAAAATTCGACCTCTTGGGAGGGAATTAACACTGACTTCTCGTAATTGATGAGAAATCTGATGTCCGTCAAAAGAGTTAATGTCCAATTCATGTGAAGAAGTGCTAGTGATATGGAATCTGCCAGGATCAGAATATCGTCTAAATATACAGATGTAGCAGGGTTAGCACTCCTGCTGTTAACTCAAATTTCTTAACTCATTTCATTATCTTGAGTAAAAAGCCATTGAAAAGCAATTGAAGGCGTTTGCTTAGATTAGATAACCAAACTCATAAATCTCAGAAAAATGAAGTGCTAACCATGCTACATCTGTATAATGAGGCATACTCCACGGGAGCGGAGGGAGGCTACTACCAGTTTAATTAACTTGGTGAAACACCAAGGAGCCGAAGAAAGGCCAAAGGGAAGGCAGGTAAATTGCCATCTCTGATTTTCCCAAACAAATTGGAGAAATGGTTGGGAAGAAGGATGGACTGGTACAGTTAGATAGGCATCCTTCAGGTCTATTTTTATTAACCAATCGTTTTTCAATAAAAGGTCATGAAGTAAGTGAATCCCTTCCATTTTGAAGTGTCTGTACAGTATGAAATTGTTTAATAGGCGTAAATTTATTACTGGGCGGAATCCGCCGTCTTTCTTCTTGGCCGGAAACAGATTGCTTAGAAACCCCTGAGGAATGCAAGGAGATTCGAATTATTGCCTGTTTGGAATGTAATTCTTTGATTTCTAGGTCTATTAATAATCGATCTTCAGTCGAAAATTATATGGGATGAGGGAGGTGTGACTGTATTGGACAGGACACAAAGCCTATTTGGAAGCCCTGGACCGTATTGAGGATCTAACAGTCTGTAGAAATCAAAGCCCAATGATGGACAAAATGTCGGAGTCTGCCTCCTAGGGGTATGAGAGAAGAATAGAGAGAAAGTGGACTTACCGCCAGGTGTTCTTGATCGTGTGAAACCGCGTTATCCTCGGCCACACCAGGATTGTCGCTGATAGGGGAAGAATGGTGTAGGTAGGCTAGGTGGAGAGGTGAACGCTGTTCTCTCAGGTTGATAGGAACCTCTGTTATTGTATTTCTGGTATGCCTGGCCGTGAAAGCGCCTCCTACTTCCTTTCCCGGCCCAAGAAAAAACCTTATTTTGAAATACTTTCTTCAGGCTGGTTTGTGCCCGGTCAAGAGAGGAGAATAATTCCACATATTTATTAATCTCTTTTATGAACGGTTCTCAGAAGAGAGTGCCGTCTGTGGGAGGTTTTGGTTCTGAGGTAGCTAATTGGGACAACTGTGCGTCTAAGCGCATCAGAACTGAACAGCGTCTTTCCGCACATAGAGCGGCATTGGCGTTGCCGAACAGTACCATGGCCCTTTGAGCCCAACATGGTAGGTATATCAATAGCAGTACCAGAAACTGCTGCCTCTCCAGTCAAAATAAGTATTTTGGTAAGAGGTCCCAAAACATCCAGTAGTTTATCCTGACACACTCGAAACGAGCAGTCTATGTTTTTTTTTCCTGATTTTAACTGGTATTTGATAAGAATGCCATCTATGTCGGGAGTAGCACCTGCGTTTCCCGGTAGTGTAGGCCGTGGGCATTCAGCCTTTAATTTGTTTCTGGAAGTACGATCTAGCTCTTTTTTGATCCATAGGGAGATAAATTGTTGGACCTGTGGATTAGGAATTCACTCTCCAGAACGGGGATGTTTAATTAAAGAGGGGTCAAAATATGGAGTCCCCGTGCTATCTAAAATTAGGTACTCTGACAAAGGAGGATCTTGGGAGACATTTTCATCATAATCTGATTCTTCTCCCAGGTCATAATAGCCCTCATTATCTGAACTATCGGACTGATCTAGAGAAGACCTGTCCAAAGACTTATAAGAGTCTGGCTTAAGTCTCTTAACGGAAGTCCGAGCCCGTCTATATGTATCGTCCTCATGGGCGGAAGGTCTTGGATGCATAGCATGAGCATCAGTATAAGTATGATTGTCGTGAGTCGTCATATTTTGCTTGACATTTCCCGGTATGGGCAGACTTAGTCTGTTTGTTAGGAATATGGTTGTCACTCAGTAAATGCTGTTTGAGGGCAGGTTTATGTGATATTTTCAAACCTTTAGCCAATTTAGTCGTGGAATCAGTTGTTGACCAAAAAACCTCAGATGGGGTTTGTGGTGTAATTTGTGGGGATTTTTGAGGTTCCGATTGGGCAATCGCCATAGCGACAGACCTGGAAATTGTCTCTTGTACAGATGACATAGCTGAGCGCATAGCTTCTTGTAAACGTCTTGTCTGTATCTTTGTCTTGATTTGACATGACTGAATATATAAATATGTAGCCACAAAATTTTACAGTTATAGTGAGGTAATAAAGATAGATAAATGAACTATCTGTAAACTGATATAACGTATACAGGTATATATCAAATATTTTTGTCAGGTGAGGTATTCAGAAGTTTAGAATTGATATATGTTGTATAAAGAGAGCAATCCTTATATATGGCCACTGGAGGGCAGTATGGGGCATCTGAGAATAATTATGAAGAACCTGTGAGGTAAATCTTCTCACACACAGCAAGTCCCATGATAGAGCAGCTCTCACACTGAAATGGGCGGGAGACGAAGGCTGACGACCAACCAACGTCGGGCCACATGATGTGCAGCTAATTATAGCTGCGACGTCAAAGTGACCGGGCTGCTTTGAATTTCTGTGTAGGCCAAGGGTGTGAGGTCTGACAGAAAAGACTATGTGGTAGGTGGTAAGCTGAGGAAAATGAGAAGGAACTGTGAAGTGGAGTAAATATACTCCGTAGAGCAGCGGAGAAATGGAGATAAAAGTATATATGAATAACCATAATTAAATTCAAAATTTTTCACTTAGCTTGTTATCACTGCGGACGCAGCTAAAGATAAAGGGCAGAGTTTTTCCTCATATTACTTATATGCTCTTTTGTACATCCTTATTGGTTACCATATGTCCAATCACACTAGGTTGTATCTAAACAAGTTTTTTCTTTTATGTATTAATGTTTAACTCTTCAGATGTGGATTCAGTAAAAAGAAAGTAACGCATAATGTGAGCCTTGTGTGCTGTAATAAAATTCCCAATATTGTATTCATAATTAACATATAAACCAATAACCACAATTACCATAAAATTAAGCCCAAATAAATAGATCCAAACAAACAATTCATAATTATTAACAAAAAAGAAGATGTCTCAAAATTATTATTATTTTTTCCCCTCTTTTCCTTTTTTCTTCCTTTTTTTCCCCCTTTTCTTAAAATAAATATTATAGTATTGTTGCCAAAAATAATTATATGCATTTTAGGTAACACAGATTACTGGGTGTTCAACCTTCTTGACCCACGCCAACAAAGAGAACTTCTCATCTCTCATTCTTGTGGTGGTCAGGATGAGTAAAACTGTGCAATACGAAAAGGTACTTTTCCAAAATTTTCCATGTGATAATGCAGTCGCCAGAGTCCGTACTTCCTTAGGCGACCGAGGAAGGGAGACAAGGGGAATACACAGTAGTTCCAACAGAGGCAGGGCAACACTTTCCAAGACATAAGACACTTTCATGGCACCCCGCCAGCAACCTCACCCTGAATCGCGGCTTGTACTACAAGGAGGAAAACGTTTTAGAAGATGGTGAAGGAATACATTGCAGACTGTGTCAGCGTCCTAAATGATCCCTCAGTGCCTTACAACTACTGGGTGTCCAAGCTGGACACGTGGCATGAGCTTGCGCTCTATGCCTTGGAGGTGCTGGACTGCCCTGCTGCCAGCGTATTGTCTGAGCGTGTATTTAGTGCTGCTGGTGGCATTATAACAGATAAGCGTACCCGCTTGTCCACTGACAATGCTGATAGGTTGACTCAGATAAAAAGAACCAGGCCTAGATTGCCCTTGACTTCTCCACTCCACCAGAGCAAAGCTGAGCTAATGAGGAACAAAAACGCAATTTAAATATATGCCTTATAATGTACTCAATCCACAAGATTCAGATGCACCCATTTCACCGCAAAAAAAGGTTACATGTTTGAATCTTGTTTTCTAGTCTGCCTCCTCCTCCATACAGAATATATTTGCCCTCACTACAATGTTTTGTAGCGATTCGCTCGGCTTCAGGCCCTCACCTCTAATGCTTTATATGGTCTGCTCACCTGTAGGCCATCACTGCAACGTTTCATGGCGTTCGCTCGTCTTCAGGATCTCACCTCTAATGTTTTATACGGTTTGCTCGCCTGTAGGCCATCCCTGCAATGTTTTATGGGGTTTGCTCACCTTCAGTCCCTTATCTCCAATGCTTTATACGGTCTGCTCACCTGTAGGCCATTACTGCAATGTTTTATGGGGTGCACTCACCTTCAGTCCCTCATCTCCAATGCTTTATACGGTCTGCTCACCTGTAGGCCATTACTGCAATGTTTTATGGGATTTGCTCGGCTTCAGGCCCCTCACCTCTAATGTTTTATAACGTCTGCTCAGCTGTAGGCCATCACCTGCAATGTTTTATGGGGTTCGCTCACCTTCAGGCCCTCACTACAATTTTTTATAGGGTCCGCTCACCTTCAGGCCCTTAACTATAATGTTTTAGAGGGTAACCAGCATGCCCTTGCTCCAAATGTTTTTGAGAGTCACCTGCAGGCCATCAATGATAATTTTTCAAAGTTGTGTATGATGCCCTCCTTTATGTGTAATAAAGGGTGTATTGGAGTGCCGCTTCCTTGTAATTTTTGCCAGCCCTTTCACTTAGTGCATAGGCTTTATGAGTGTAGACGTGTACCTGAACAATTGTAGCACCATGTGAATGAGGCCCTCCTTTATGTGATATACAGGCTTTATCAGAGTGCTTCTTCCTTGTAAATTTGCATTGTATATACAATTGAATATACAGGAAAGAATGTTTCCTAACAATTTTACCTCTAAATATGTCTTTTTTTTTAGGGGGCGGGATTTTGGGCATGATTTTGTCGCTATGTCAAAGTGGCGGACAACTGGGACAATATGGTTCCCAGCAGCGACATTGGAGTCTAAGAGGCACCCAGACATGGTCCCCATGCTGCTCCAGATCCATTTCGGTGGTGTTTCTGTCACTTTCTGACCTTTTCCAATGGACCAGGCACCCTCCCCTCTTCCAAGCAGGGGGTGCCTGGTTGTCTTCCATTGACTTCCATCATACTTGGGTGCTCGGCCGAGCGCATGAATATCGCTATGTGTTCGGACCAAGTACCCGAACACCCGAACACTTTGGTGCTCGCTCATCACTAGTGCAAACATCTCATATTCTCATATCAGTCTATGTTGGGGGGCGCTGTTCTGTCACTGCAGCTCAAGGAGGGTGTGCTTTGCGGAGTATGAGTGTCTAAGGTGCATGCAAAGTTTATTGCACATTTTCAGGATGTCTTGCAGATGTGTTGAAGACTTCAGGAACCGCTTTACAACCATATTGAACACATGCACCATGCTGGGCACATAGCTCAGCCTGCCTTGACACAGCGCCGACACCTTGGTTCCGATTTTGCGTTGTCGAGAAGAAAGCCATTATTCGGTTTCTTGATGAAGGACGAGGAGCAGTTCCTCCCCTGTGTGACTCCGTTCGCCCAGGCAAACTAGGTGAAGAACAGTGTGACACCGCCATGCCCTGCACATTTGGTATGCAGGAGGAGCACTGTGAATTGTCCCTACAGTGGAGGCTGAGGACACGGTGGAGGATGAGGAGGCAGAGGCGGACATTGTCACAGGACCAACGATGTGAGATTGTGGAGGCGGAAGCGACTTAACCTGGCCAAGTTGCTTGTGTGTCTGGGCAGGAACCACATTTACCCAGTGGGCCGGAAAGGACATATATTGCTCTCGACTGTAGTTAATGCTCCACATGTCGGTACTGTCAAGCACTTTGGCAGACACCGACTGGCTCAAGGACTGGCTTCTACATATTTGTGCAGGGCTGGTACTGCTTTTTTTTTGCAAAGAAATGACGGCTTGGGACTCTCCACCTCGGCTCGGCACAAGCCATCAGTTCTCAGCAACTTGGCCAGGAGCGCGGTTAGTACTCCTGTATATGATGATGAAGGGCCGAGGTGCCAACATTCGCACCCTGGCCACGCTTCACCTTCTTACCACAAATTCGGCAAATGGCCATGTTCACCTCCTCTGGCAGCTTAACAAAAAATTGGCACACCGCCGAGTATGGCATTTTCCCCCCAACACTCCGCACTGACTGGCTGATACCACTACCTCTGTGGACCCCTGCACAGCTACTTTCCAGGTAGGTAGGCTCCTGCGAAGTGGGTGGTCTACCACGGGCATGTTTTGCTCCTGACCTCCCACTGTTGCCACCTTCCTGACTCACGGCCACGCTACCACCTTGCTGGCTCAGCTGCTGCCTCACGAGCAAGCTGCAACCCTCTTCTCCTGATGATGGTGATGAAGCGCCTTCTTCATCCGGCTCCCAAGTGCAATCAGCTATATCATCATCATCATCCGATTCTGTTTGCACATCACTGATATCCCTTTCAAAGGTCTCAGGGCCAGGAGCCCGACCGCTCGGAAACATCTACTCTCGCACAACTCTCATCATCACTACTTGCCCTCTTACCGGAGGAAGTGGCAGATGTCTCCTCCAGACCTTGGCTGGGCAGTAGCTGCTGACTGTCCTCTAGTAGCTCGTCCTCGCTGAAAAGTGGAACTGAGACTACGGCATACAATACTTCTCTATGGCTGAGAGAACAGAAAATGACAGAGGCAGTTTCAGGACAGGTGGGGGCACAGGGCCTTCTCCTGTGCCACGCCAACTAAGCATCGTGTGAGAGGAACCCACCGACCCTTGGCTCTGGGAGTCTGATGTCACTTGCGACTAAGTCGAAGACCGAGTCAATCATTCAAGCACTGCTGGGTTGCTGATCAAGACAACACTGCTAGATGACACTGGGAGCTCAGGCCTCTCGCTGCAACTCCTGCTGCCACCCCCCTTCTTCTGCTACTACTTCTGCCTGCGACAAAAACATCTTGGCAACTGCCCGTTCTCTTTGAAGGGCCTGTCACCTGTCTGTCTGACATACTGTATAATAAAAGAATTAAAGGGATTTTGCCATGTCGCTAGGATATGCCCCCATTGTCTGATATGTGTGGGTCCCACCTCTGGAACCCGCACCTACAATGAGAACGGAGCTGGGAAATGAACAGGGGGCACACTGCGCATGTGCCGCCACCCTCGATTCATTTCTATGGGGCTGCCGAAAATAGTTGAGCACTGGCTTGGCTAGTTCCATCTGCCCCTTAGAAATAAATGGAAGCAGTGGCCGTGCGTGCGTGATGCGCTCTCATTCTCTCCATTCTCTCCATCCCCATTGTATGGGAGCAGCGGGGAGCAGCACTTGGTGGTGGATGTACTTCGGGAAATCTGGGGTTCTCAAGCCACTGCTCTCTCTTATTATAGGTACGAGTCCCAGAGATTTTCCTATTAATACACCCCCCAAAAAAAACTATAACAATCACAATTCACCGCAGAACGGCTAATAGTAAGTATGTATATCTCCCTTTAATACACCCTGTAAATGGCTTTAGTATAATAGAACTTCACCACAGAAAGGGAATTAAGACATATATTTTTTCCTATTATTAAACCCCCCCAAAAATAATAACAATCACAATGTACCACAGAAATAGGAGGTAAGTATCTTTCCTATTAATATATCCTGTAAATGCTGTAAATGGCTGTAGTACAATGTAACTTCCCTGCAGAACGGCAATTAAGACATACGTATATTTTTTCCTATTAATAACCCCCCCCCAAAAAAGTATAACAATCAAAATTCACCACAGAAATAGGAGGTAAGTATCTTTCCTATTAATACAGCCCGTAAATGGCTGTAGTACAATGTAACTTCACTGCAGAATGTCAATTAAGACATATTCTTTTTCCTATTAATAACCCCCCCCCCCAAAAAAAAAAAAAAAAGTATAACAATCAAAATTCACAGCAGAATGGCTAATAGGACGTACGTATCTTTCCTATTAATGTACTCCGTAAATGGCTGTAGTACAATGTAACTTCACAGCTGAATGGCAATTATGACATATATGTTTTTCTTTTTTTTCCCTATTAACCACCTCAGCCCCCCTAGCTTAAACACCCTTAAAGACCAGGCCACTTTTTACAATTCTGCACTACACTACTTTCACCATTTATTGCTCCGTCATACAAATTACCACCCAAATTAATTTTACCTCCTTTTCTTCTCACTAATAGAGCTTTCATTTGGTGCTATTTATTTCTTGCTGACATTTTTACTTTTTTTGATATTTTACTTTTTTTGATGAAATTTTTGCAAAAAAATGATATTTTTCAGTTTATGTTGGAAAATGTATCAAATAAAACTACATTTCTCTATAAATTTTTCTATAACTTTATTGTTCTACATGTCTTTGAAAAAAAAATGCAATAAGTGTATATTTATTGGTTTGGGTAAAAGTTATAGCGTTTACAAACTATGGTGAAAAAAAGTGAATTTCCGCACATTGACTTTCTGAGCATCTGTCCTGTTTCCTGAGGTACTACAATGCCCAGACTGTAGAAACACCCCATAAATGACCCGATTTCCGAAAGTAGACACCCTAAGGTATTCACTGAGGGGCATAGTGAGTTCATGGAAGTTTTTATTTTTTGTCACAAGTTAGGGGAAATGGATTTTTTTATTTTATTTTTTTTACAAAGTCTCATATTCCACTAACTTGTGCCAAAAATACAATTTTACATGAACTCACTATACCCCTCACAGAATACCTTGGGGTGTCTTCTTTCCGAAATGGGGTCACTTGTGTAGTATTTTTGCTGCCCTGGCATTTTAGGGGCCCCTAAATGTCAGAAGCAGTTTGGAATCCAAATGCGTAAAAAATGTCCTGTGAAATCCTAAAGGTACTCATTGGATTTAGGGCCCCTTTGCGCATCTTGGCTGCAAAAAAGTGGCATACATGTGGTATCGCCGTACTCGGGAGAAGTAGGGCAATGTGTTTTGCGGTGTCTTTTTACATATACCCCTACTGGGTGTGAAAAATATCTCTGTAAATGACAACTTTGTATAACATTTTTTAAAAAGTTGTCATTTACAGAGATATTTCTCACACCCTGCATGGGTATATGTAAAAATACACCACAAAACACATTGCCCTACTTCTCCTGAGTACGGCGATACCACATGTGTGCCACTTTTTTGCAGCCAAGATGCGCAAAGGGGCCCTAAATCCAATGAGTACCTTTAGGATTTTACAGGACATTTTTACGCATTAGGATTCCAAACTGCTTCTCTCGTCTTAGGGGACCCTAAAATACCAGGATAGTAAAAATACCACACAAGTGACCCCATTTCGGAAAGTAGACACCCCAAGGTATTCGCTAATGGGCATAGTGAGTTCATGGAAGTTTTTTTTTTTGCCACAAGTTAGCGGAAATTGATTTTTTTTTTTTTTAAGTCTCATATTCCACTAACTTGTGCCAAAAAATGCAATTTTACATGAACTCACCATACCCCTCACAGAATACCTTGGGGTTCCTTCTTTCTAATATGGGGTCACTTGTGTGGTATTTTTACTGCCCTGGCATTTTAGGGGCCCCTAAACGTCAGAAGCAGTTTGGAATCCAAATGCGTAAAAAATGTCCTGTGAAATCCTAAAGGTACTCATTGGATTTAGGGCCCCTTTGCGCATCTTGGCTGCAAAAAAGTGGCACACATGGGGTATCGCCGTACTCGGGAGAACTGGGTGTGAAAAATATCTCTGTAAATGACAACTTTGTATAAATTTTTTTAAAAAGTTGTCATTTACAGAGATATTTTTCACACCCAGTACAGCGATACCACATGTGTGCCACTTTTTTGCAGCCAAGTTGCGCAAATCGGCCCAAAATCCAATGAGTACCTTTTAGGACGGTATTTTTACGCATTTTTCTTCTCACGCTTCAGGGCCCCTAAAATGCCAGGGCAGTATAAATGCTCTACATGTGACCCCATTTTAGAAAGAAGACACCCCAAGGTATTCTGTGAGGGGCATGGCGAGTTCATAGAAGATTTTTTTTTTTTTGCACAAGTTAGCGGAATTTGATTTTTTTTGTTTTTTTTCACAAAGTCTCCCTTTCCGCTAACTTGTGACAAAAAGTTCAATCTTTCATGGACTCAATATGCCCCTCAGCGAATACCTTGGGGTGTCTTCTTTCCAAAATGGGGTCACATGTGGGGTTTTTGTACTGCCATGGCATTTGAGGGTCACTGCAATCATTACATGTCTGGCCAGCATTAGGAGTTTCTGCTATTCTCCTTATATGGAGCATACAGGTAATGAGATTTTTTTTTCGTTCAGCCTCTGGGCTGAAAGAAAAAACGAACGGCACAGATTACCTCATTCGCATCGATCGATGTGGATGAAAAAATCTCTGCCAAAAAATATGCAAGAAAAAAAAGAGGGGCCTGGCGATTGCCAGGACATAGGGGCTCCTGCCAAACATCCATACCCACTCAGCTCCTATGTCCTGGCAAACGTGATTTCTCCATTCACATCGATCAATCGATTGGTGTGGAGGAAGACATCCTTGCCAGATTTTTTGATACAAAGTGTTTGCCAAAGCATATGAACTCCAACACCTCTCCTCAGCTCATATGCCAGGGCAAACGTACCTGTCCTGCAGAGGAGAAATCTCGTCTTGCAGCGCCACATACACCGACTTCACGTGTCTTCTGACAGCAGCGCAATGCTTCTCTCAGAATTCACATCAGTGCTGCGGCGTTTTCGTCGGTTGGTCCGTTGGTCTACCTGGAAAATAAAGGGTGGTTATGGGGGAAAAAAAAAAAAAAAGAAGAAAAAACAGGCAGCAGGCACATAACTTAAATGTTGCAAACTTTATAAAACCAGAACATTGTAAAACATGAACATAAAAACCTGAACTAACTCAAGATTTTTTTTTCTTGCTACCTGTTTACTTATTTTTTTTCTTTTACCATCTCACACATTATTTTCCTAGCAGAAACCTCTCCTTTCCCATGGGACAATGTGTAAAGTGTAAGTCACACAGAGATGGTGCGAAGTACATTATACACGTTATCCCAAGTGAAAGGAGAGGTTTCTACCGCTTCAAACTTCTGCTGTAGCACACCAGCACCGTTCCCTATGTGTTAGGGTCTCTCAAAACCTAGTATCCTGAGAGACCCTAGAGCCTGAGTGGAAAAAAAACTACCTGTGTAGTGCTGTCCCTACGTCCCTAAGTGTACCTGAGTGTGGTACTTCCGGAAACACTCTCCAAGGCATAGGGCAGGGTGTTCAGGACAGTCAGGACAGAAATAACGGGTGTCATGCCTTATTCCACTCCTGCTACAGACACAACATCTTTTTCGGGGTGGCGGTTGGGTTAAGGTACCAGGCACAACGCTGGGGAAGTGCCGCTCATGTAGACGGCTAACTACACTGGTGGTTGGGGCCACGGAACCTCCTGGATACAGGAGGTTCTCGATGATCTCTTCCTGGAATTTGAGGAAGGATCCCGTTCTCCCAGCCTTACTGTAGAGAACGTAACTGTTATATAGAGCCAATTGAATTAGATATACAGACACTTTTTTATACCAGCGTCTGGTCTTTCGGGAAATCAAATAAGGGGCCAACATCTGGTCGTTGAAGTCCACCCCTCCCATGTGGAGTCAATAGTCGTGGACTGAGAGGGGCTTTTCAACGACACTGGTTGCCCGTTCAGTTTGGACTGTCGTGTCTGCGTGAATGGAGAGCATGTAAACGTCACGCTTGTCTCTCCATTTCACCGCGAGCAGTTCTTCATTACACAATGCAGCCCTCTGCCCCCTTGCAAGTCTGGTGGTAATGAGCCATTGGGGGAAGCCCCGGCGACTAGGGCGCACGGTGCCGCAGCAGCGTTCTAGGAACAAATGCTTGAAGAGGGCCACACTTGTGTAAAAGTTGTCCACATAAAGATGGTACCCCTTGCCGAATAAGGGTGACACCAAGTCCCAGACTATCTTCCCACTGCTCCCCAGGTAGTCAGGGCAACCGACCGGCTCCAGGGTCTGATCTTTTCCCTCATAGATCCGAAATTTGTGCGTATAGCCTGTGGCCCTTTCACAGAGCTTATACAATTTGACCCCATACCGGGCGCGCTTGCTTGGGATGTACTGCTTGAAGCCAAGGCGCCCGGTAAAATGTATTAGGGACTCGTCTACGCAGATGTTTTGTGCGGGGGTATACAAATCTGCAAATTTCTGGTTGAAATGGTCTATGAGGGGCCGAATTTTATGGAGCCGGTCAAAAGCTGGGTGGCCTCTGGGATGGGAGGTGCTGTTGTCACTAAAGTGCAGGAAACGCAGGATGGTCTCAAAACATGTCCTGGACATGGCAGCAGAGTACATGGGCATGTGATGAATTGGGTTCGTGGACCAATATGACCGCAATTCATGTTTTTTTGTAATGCCCATGCTGAGGAGAAGGCCCAGAAAAGTTTTAAATTCGGAAACTTGGACTGGTTTCCACCGGAAAGGCTGGGCATAAGAGCTTCCCGGGTTGTCGGCGATAAATTGAGTGGCATATCTGTTTTATTCTGCCACGACTAGGTCATAGAGCTCCGCAGTGAAAAACAGCTCAAAAAAACCCAGCGCCAATCCTATCTGAGCTGTCTCTACCCGAACTCCTGACTGGGCGGTGAAAGGGGGAACTACTGGTGCGGCCGAAGTTAGGGGCTGCCAATCAGGATTTGCCAGCACCTCAGGGACTCTAGGGGCTCTACGGGCCTGTCTTTGCGGTGGCTGCGACGGGGAAACTACTGCACGTGCCACCGTACCAGCTTCTACTGCCCTTCTGGTGCTCGCCACTTCACCATGTTGTACGGCAGTGCTGGTACTAGGTCCAGGACGGGCTGCGCTGCTGGTGTATGCCTCACCACGTAATCCGGCAGCGCCAGCCTCACTCTGCTGCCCTTGAAGCGGATCCTGCGCAACCTGCGGTCTAGCAACACGGGGCCAGGTACGCCTGGTTCTATCAGGGACCTCAACCTCCTCGTCAGAACTTTGGGTCAGACTGCCACTGCTCTCTACAGGTTCATATTCTGACCCGCTAGATTCGTCAGATGAGGGTTCCCATTCCTCATCCGACTGGGTCAGAATCCTGTAGGCCTCTTCAGAGGAATACCCCTTGTTTGACATTTGGGCGTCTAAATTTAGGGGGTATTCCCTGAGAATACCCAAGAAAAAAAGCAAGCCTGTCTTACAATTGAGAGGGTAGCGAAGTACAGAAGCTGCTGCGATTGATAAAAAAGATCAAAACTGATTTTTTTATCGCCACAGCGCTTGTGAAGGGATTGTGCAGTGATTACAAAAAAAAAATAATAATTTTGTCACTGCGGCGGGGTGGGCGTGGGTGAACGCAGGTGTGGAAGACCGATCAGGCCTGATCGGGCAAACACTGCGTTTTGGGTGGAGGGCGAACTAAGGTGACACTAGTACTATTATATATCTGACCGTGATCAGTTCTGATCACTTACTGATACTATAAAAGTACAAACGCTGATTAGCGCTACGCTAATCAGCGAACCAGTGACTGCGGTGCGGTGGGCTTGGCGCTAACGCTAACTACCTACCAAAGGGGCCTAAACTAAGCTAAACCTAACAGTCAATCCTAGTGAAAAAAAAAAAGTGACAGTTTACACTGATCACTTTTTTCCTTTTCACTAGATGATTGACAGGTGATGAAAGGGGTGATCAAGGGGTTAATTTGGGTGATGGGGGGCTGATCAGGGGGCTAATGTGTGGTGATTGTGTGTACTCACAGTAAGGTGTGCTCTCTCCTGGGTCCAACCGACGAAAAGGACCCAGGAGAGGGCACAGAAGCCATTTAACCCATCATATTTACAAATATGATGGGTTAAATGGCTTCTCATTCGTTTTTTTAAAAGTCATCAGCCCGCCAGCGCTGCCGATTGGCTGGCAGGCTGATGACCAACTAGCCCTGCGCCTTTTGCCGTGCGCAATCTGCACATGCGCGGGTGCATATACACGAAATCTCGCGTCTCGCGAGATGACGCGTACATGCGTCCGAACAGAAAATCCCGGCCGCCCGCATGACGCGATCCTACGTACGGCGGTCGGGGAGCGGTTAATAAACCCCCCCCAAAAAAGTAAAACAATATAAAACCATCGCAGAACGGCTACTAGGATGCATGTATAATTTCTATTAATGCACCCCATAAATGGCTGTAGTACAATGTAACTTCACCGCAGAACAGCAATTAAGACGTATTCTTTTTACTATTATTTTTTTACTATTATTAAACCCTCCAAAAAAAGTAAAAATTTTAATTCACCGCAGAACAGCTAATAGGATGTACATATCTTTCCTATTAATACACCCCGTAATGGGCTGTAAGACAATGTAACTTCACCACTGAACGGCAATTATGACATATATTTTTTCCTTTATTAATACACCCTCCCACAAAATGTAAAGCAATAAAAAAATCAATGCAATACGGCTAATGGGACGTAAGAATATTTCCTATTAGTACTACCCCGTAAATGGCTGTAACACACAAAACTTGCACCCCAATAACAAGCAAGGTTTGCTGGAATAACTGATCCCCGATTGCCTCACGAGTGCCTCACGGTTGCCTCACGAGTGGTCCCTAACATTAATTCTTACCTTTTATGGGCCATATCAGCCACACAAAATCCAGGGAGTGCAGGTGCAGCATGCATGCCAGATACACTCTGCTTGTAACCCCGTCTGGTGCATGCCAGATACACTCTGCTTGTAACCCCGTGAAGTGGTGGGTGGCTTACATAATTTGGCCAAAATATAAACTAATGCCTCATCTAACATCCAGCATAGTGGCAGGACGGAGCTCTAGCTGCAGTTTGCCATTGCACCTTTGTTTTTACGTTTGTATGTGTATTTCACCATAGCAACGTGCACCTGCGTATTGGGTTGTGCTGACTGCAATCCCCATTTTTTTTCCTTTGTAGCATATATGGGAGGCGTGGTGACCTCCATGCAGTCATGCACACCTGACTAGTGAATCCGCCCTGTAGGCTGGTTTTAAAGTCAGTATAAAACTGAGTCTGCTTTATTGAACTTACCAGAAGCCATTTGGTTCCAGGAGAAGTACTAGTGGGCTCAGCATGCATGTTGGTATTTGCATCCCTTGATCTGATGAACGCTGTATGGCACCAGACGGGGTTACAAGCAGAGTGTATCTGGCATGCATGCAGCACCTGCACTCCCTGGATTTTGTGTGGCTGATATGGCCCATAAAAGGTAAGAATTACTGTTAGGGACCACTCGTGAGGCAACCGTGAAGTGGTGGGTGGCTTACATAATTTGGCCAAAATATAAACTAATGCCTCATCTAACATCCAGCATAGTGGCAGGACGGAGCTCTAGCTGCAGTGTGCCATTGCACCTTTGTTTTTACGTTTATAGTGTGAATGATGCCTCCTTATCCTTTCCCTGAACTTCTAACTCGATTTTTCAGCACAATAAAGTCTTTCTTAGCACTGTCTCTAGTGCCTGCTGACGTCTCTCCCTGCACTAAGCACACTGGAAAATGGCTGAATCCAAGATGGCTGTGGCTATTTATAGGGCTGTGACATCACAGGGGCTGGCTGGATGCTGATTGGCTGCATGCTTGGCATTGTGGGTGATCCCTTGTTCCCAGAGTTCTCCATGTCCTAACATGTGCAGCAGCCTTTTTAGAAAAAAATGTGATTCGTTAACCATGAGGCATTAGGAAATTAGGCTTTGGTGCGAATGGAATTTTTCCTGAAATTTGGATCGAATTCAACTTCGTCAACTTTGATTTGCTCATCTCTATTTGTATTTTTACATGCTAGAGAATATGGGCTGCTTTTTTCAATTCTCGCTGTGCTTGTTGTATGGCACAACAGACACCTGGAGCAGCTGTTATGAGCAGGGACAGTACATATCTTTCATGGTCCACTGGGTCAATGTTTTTTTTGTGTCAGTGGAGACGTAGTACCAAAGCAACAAGGCAAGAGATGCCACGCGGTGGTAGAGCCGATTAGCCTGGGTATGTAGTCACACAGTGGATCAGTTATTAAAGTGTATCAAGCAGTAAACATCATATAAATTTAGTCATGCAACTCTTTGAAAAAGTACTGTAGTTTGCAGAGGGTTGGGGACATGTTCAAGAGACTGTCCTCGCATTTCAGAAATTCTTATATGGCAAGGAACTCCCTCCTGGACTTACAGCTAAAGACCAGTCATTGCACTGTATGATCAGTGATGTTCCAACTCACTGGAATTCCATTTTGCATACTGTAAAGCACTTGTATGATCAGAGTAAAGAGGTGAATGATTTCATAATGCACCAGACAACTGCATCAAGGAGCATAAGGCCACCAGATTTGTCAGTAGGGACAACTGTGGAATCAACAATGTCATCTCCCTGATATTTATCTTAGTAGGAATGAAGACTGGCACCCTCTTCAGTTGATTTTCAATATTGCTGCTTTATTGGTCACATAATATCTAAGTGACGCTTTTCGGCACTAATCTGTGCCTTCATCAGACTCAGATGAGTCTGATGAAGGCACAGAGTAGTGCCGAAACGCGTCACTTAGATATTATGTGGCCAATAAAGCAGCAATATTGAAAATCAACTGAAGCGAGTGACAGTCTTCATTCCTACATTGTTTCCGGGGACGCCGACCCATAGACACGTGCACCGCCGCCATTGTCCAGCAGTGCCGACCAGTCCAGCATTGATATTTATCTTAGAATAGATGCTCACACTAATGCAATAAGGGATGACAGAAGAACAGCTATTGAACAGCTATTGCAATTTGCTGGGTGCCATGTTGTGGCGGGGGACCCTGGTGGAGAGACTGCCATGAAGAAGGAAGTGGAGAATAAGGACGAGGAACTGCCACTGGAGTAGGATTTGCTTGTGCAAGAGGACAAAGCTGATTATCAAGACGCTGACACTGGCTATAGCAAGCTGTATACTTTCTTGCTTACATACTCATTACCATTAGAGATGAGTAAAGTTTTGAAAAATTCAATTCATACAATTCACTGAAGTTTGTGTGAAATTTGATTCGTTCTAAATTAATTAATCCCGAATTGCGATAAATCTGGTATACCCAGGCCACTCTGCCTAATCATATACATCCCACTTGGTGACACAATCTCAGTGAAGACTTGGAACTTAAATTGCAGGGAGTGCCGAGAGAGCACTGAAAAATACTGGGAGCAACAAATATTACTAAAACGTAACCTTTAATAGTCACAATGTAAAAAAGCAAAAAAAGCCCCACAAAGGACACAGACACAAACCCTAATCAATGTCAAGAACCCCGTGGAGGGATGAGTGTACATACTAGAGTGGAAGAGCCACATGAAGGATAAATATAGACCAGGATGTGGAAGGCCCTATTGTGACCCTACTTGGCCTATACAAACACAACCACGAGGTCCAAAAAACCCCGCAAGGGGTGGCCACATGCTGGAACCTGACCCTAGGCTCCTGACCCTAGAAAGGTCCTCCAAAGCAGTGTGTCTCAATGTACACAGCAGGGTCTAGTAAACCAGCATGATAATGATAATAATAAAGAAAAATCTCCCCCAAGGTGCACGTATGGCGTCCCAACGCGTTTCATCAACAATCGCACCTATAAACATAAGGGCCCTAGATTCATCAGGGGACGCTAGGCCCACTCATAGAGACATGGAGGATTTCGGCCCAAACAAAAAATGGCCAAAAACATCTGGAAATCACATACAAAAACGTGACCAAAGATCACATACAGACATGTGACCAATAATTGCAAAAAGATATCAACAGTTCACATGACAATTCAAATGACAGGGAGCAGCGTATGGCAGCAGCCTCCTGAGGGAAACACTCTGTGGTCCCAGCAGATCGAGGTGCATTATGTTCTAGTGTACCCATATTCATGGTTAGGGCCCACGCACACAACCATATGTACTTTGTGGTCTGCAAAACACGGATCCGCATAAACAACGGATGACATCAGTGTGACGTCCGTGCTAGATCCATTTTTTTTGCGGATCTATTGTAACAATGCCTGTCCTTGTCTGCAAAATGGGCAAGAATAGGACATCTTCTATTTTTTTGCAAGACGGACTTGCGGACATACAGATATGGAAAGCACATGGAGTCATTTAAATTTTTTTGCGGCTCCATTAAACTGAATGGTTTCGCATACGGGATGCAAAATAACGGAACAGACGAAAAATCAGTTTGTGTGCGTCAGCCATTAATCCATTCTGTTGGTACTGTGCCAACAGTATTGCAGACAGTTCTACTTTGCTGCATCTACATGACTGTGCAGGGCACCAAGATTCATAGCTAATCTCTTCTGTTAGCTGTGATATTACTGTGCGTCAGTATTAGAGGTCAATAAAAACATCAGGTCTAAATTATCATCATGGACTTAACAGTGTCAGAACATTCAAATGGTGGCCCTGTGACAGAGTGGGAATGGTGGCAGCAGCACAGAGGTAGTGGCCCCATGATAGAATGGGGACCCTTGTGGCAGCAGTAGCAGTGACAGTAACGATAAAAATAATATCCCCATGACAGAATGGGGAGCATGGGGGTGCAGCAGTGGCAGTAAGGCTTTCTTAAAATCACTGTTTATGTTTCCGTTCTTCTGAGCCATCAGAAGAACATAAACAAAAAAAATCCTGTATTTTGAACATTCATAAAGTCCTTTGCCGACGGTCAGTATTTTGTCAGTGTTTTGCATCAGTGTTTGATCAGTAATTTAAAGCCAAAAACAGGACTGGGTCCAAAAGAGATAAAATGTAATGGCGTTATTTGAATTTCATCTGTGTTTTGGACTTATTTCTGTTTTTAGCTTGCAAATTGTGACCAAATACTGATGCAAAACACTGACCAAACACTGACTAAAGGAACATATTAGCTACGATGAATATGGGTCAAGTTGGTGGAGTGATTTGTATGGTTCATTCCAATACCAATGACAGTCACCTCATATGACAATAATCCAGTGGCCATGTTTGATCCATCTACCATGTTCATCCCACCTGGCTTTAATCCTAATACATGTTGAAAGCAAAATACCATAAAGTTCATAGTATGGATAGATCCTGGACCTTATGGAGGGATCCACATGGGCTACAAATTTGTTGCACTGCACAGTGACGTAATTTTTGTTGTGGCTGTCAGAGTGATGCAGAATAAAATTTTCCATAACAGAACATGGTAGCTAGTGATGGACGAACATCGGCTGGGATGTTTCGCAAACGTGCGTTCGCGATCAAATGTTCAAGAACCGCGCATTCACGGAGGGCCCCATTCGCTTTAATGGCAGGCGAACCTGAAAAACCTTCAGGTCATATTTGCAGCCACCAAATACTTACTAGAAGTGCACAAATAGTCCCACAACACGGACAGTGACATACCAGAGGGGGATCATTGGCAAAAGTTATAAAAAAAAATATGTATTTTAATCAGGGGCCATTTTTATGCATCTTAAAGGGAAAGTCTCAAAAATGTGCCCTGCTGATAGCCTAGAAAAATTGTATCTTAGGGCACGGGAGTACAGGCCCCAAAAATTAGGCATTCGCCAGACAGAAAAGAACAAGTGATTATGTGGCTGGAGGTATATTGGATTGTCACTGGATAACAAATTTACTGTACAACACTGGAGTACAGACCCCAAACATTAGGCATTCACCGGACAGAAAAGAACAAGTGATTATGTGGCTGGAGGTATATTAGACAGTGAGTGGATAACAATTTTACTGTAGGCCAGTGGAGTACAGGCCCCAAAAATTATGCAATCACCAGACAGAAAAGAACAAGTGATTATGTGGCTGGAGGTATATTAGGCGGTTAGTGGATAACAATTTTACTGTAGGCCAGTGAAGTACAAGCCCCAAACAATAGGCATTCATCGGACAGAAAAGAACAAGTGAATATATGGCTGGAGGTACATTAGGCGGTCAGTGGATAACAATTTTACTGTAGGCCAATGGAGTACAGGCTCTCAACATTAGGCATTCACCGGACAGAAAAGAACAAGTGATTATGTGGCTGGAAGTATATTAGGCAGTCAGTGGATAGCAATTTTACTGTAGGCCAGTGGAGTACAGGCCCCAAACATTAGGCATTCACCTGACAGAAAAGGCCTCTTATGCCGCTGTATATACTGTACATAAGACAAGAACCATTCTTTGTTCTGAGTGATGGCGGATATGTGTTGGCTGGCATGAGGAAATTCAATTAAACGTGGTCATCACAGCTGTTGAATTCCCTTCGAGATCCATGCCTCATTCATTTTTGAGCTAAGCGAGTGCGCTTATTAGTCATGATTCCCCCTGCTGCGCTGAACGTCCTTTCGGACAGGACACTCAACGAGGGGCAAACCAAGAGTTCCATGGAAAATTGTGCCAGCTATGGCCACAGGTCAAGCCTGCACAGCCAGTAGTCCAGGGGTTCCTCGCTTCTTAGTGTGTGCACATCGGCCATTAGCCGGATGTAGTCGTACACCTGTCAGTCTAGGCATTCCCTGAGGCTGGATCCGGAGGGTGGCTGTCGATGGATTGGCTGCAAGAATGATCTCATATCCGAAGTGACCAACACATCTTCAAACCGCCCTCTTCTTCAGGCGCAGTAGGATTGGTACCAGCACCTGTTTCGCTGTGGGTGGAAATTCCTCTGCCAGCGCCTGCAATAGTAGAATGCAGTATCTCTCGCAGCAAGGCCTGGAAATGCTGCATTCTGCCAGCCCTCTGTGATGCTGGTAACATGTCCGCCATTTTGTGTTTGTACCGGGGGTCTAAGTACATTGCCATCCAGTACTGGTCATTGCTATTTATGCTTTTTATACGGGGGTCCCTCTTCCAAAACTGGAACATGGAGGCCCCCATTTGCACTAAATTGCAGTGGAGCGCCCTGGCTCGTGCTCATCGCCCAGGAGAATGTCATCCTCGGTCTCCTCCACCCAGCCACGGACAACACCAGGAATCCCCGAAAAGTTTAAAGTCCCCCTCAAAGCCTGCTCTTCTTGCTCCTCCTCCTCCCCCCAGGCACCATGCTCCTCTGACTCCTGTTCAGAATCCTGCTGAGTTGTCTCAGATGGAGTAGCTTACCCTGGGAATTCATTTAGCATTGCGACTTCCTCATCTTCCAGCTCCTGCTCCTCAACGGCTTGATCAACTCCAGAAAGAAGGCATAAGGTACGATGTCACTGATGGCGCCCTGGCTGCGTCTGACCAGTTTGCTGATCTCATCAAATGGCTGCAGAAGTCTGCATGGGACGCACATGAGCAGCCACTGGAGAGGTGAAAAGCAACCAAGCTTCCCAGAAGCTTTCATGCTGTAGAGTTCATACAGGTAGTCGTTAATGGCACTTTGCTGCTGGAGCAGCCTTTCAAGCATATACAAGGTGGAGTACCAAAGAGTCGCGCTGTCACAAATGAGAAGTCTGACGGGAAGGTGGTGTCACTGCTGAATGTCAGCAAGGCAAGCCATGGCCGTGTAAGATCTTCTAAAATGGCCAGATATTTTCCTGTCCTGCTGCAAGATTTCCTGGACCCCGGGATATTTGGCAATGAATCGCTGCATGACTAAGTTCAGAACGTGTGCCATGCATGGTACGTGTGTCATTTTGCCCTATTTTAGCGCACTCAGCAGATTGGCACCGTTGTCCCACACCACTTTACCAACTGTCAAATTGAGCGGAGTTAGCCCCTGATCGGCCTGTGACTGCAGAGCTGAAAGCAGGCACAACAGCCGCAGCACAGCATGGCAACGTCTTACCTGGCACGTCAAATAGGTCTTGGGGAGCTTGGGGGGCGCAGCGGAAGAGGTGGTAGCAGTGGAACAGGAGGAGTCAGTCAAGGAGGAGATGGAGGATGGAGTAGAAGGAGGAGAAGAACAGGCAGGCCTGCATGCAATCCATGGCGGTAACACCAAATCCACACGGGAGCCACGGGTTACATGCTTGATGGCCGTCAGAAGGTTCACCCAGTGGGCAGTAAAAGTTATGTACCTTTCCTGCCCGTGTTTGCTAGATTACGTATCTGTGGTCAGATGTATCTTGGCACCGACACTGTGTGCCAGAGATATATTCACTTGCCGCTGAACGTGGTCATTAGTGATGAGCGGCAGGTGCCATATTCGATTTCGACGAAATTCGCGAATATTCGAATGAATATTCGTTTCATATTCGTCGAAATCGAATATTCGTCATTTTTCTAGTTATCGCGATTAATATGCGATTTAAATAATCGCGTATTGCGATTTTAACTTAAGGCTACTTTCCTATTGGTTTCATATCTAGAATTAGCGAGGATGACGAATATGACGAATGTATTCGTCATATTCCTCAAAACGAAGATAACGAAGTATTCTACATCTTCGTTTTAGCTACCTATTCGTCAACTTCACTAATTCTAGCAATCAAATAGGAAGGTTGACTTACCAGACAGCTGTGTTAAATTCGCTATGCGATTTTTTTTTTATTTTTATTTTTAACTCCTTAAGGACACATGACGTATGGGTACGTCATGTGTCCAGTCCCTAAAGATGGCGCCCGCTCCTGGCCGCTGCGGGCACCATCGCTGCGGGGGTCCGGCTGATTCCTGTAGCTGACCCCGCAGCTGATGATCGCGATCGGCAGCGCTGCCGACCGCGATCATTTAACCTGCAGATGCCGTGATCAATCCTGATCACGGCATCTGCACGCGCTAAACCAGTAAATCTTTCGGCAGCGCTCCGGCTCCCCTAGTGGTGATCGGGAGAATCGGAGCTGTAAGGGATAGCCTCAAGCCTTTCATTCAGCATGAGGCTATCACTTACTATTTCCTATGGAGCCCTTGTTAGCAATAGGGCTTCATAGGAAAGTAGTAAATGCTCATAAACTCCAATACAAGTGTATTGGAGTTTATGATAGAAGCAATCAGGTAACTGATTTATATAGGTCCCTATGGGATCTATATAAAAGTGTAAAAAAAATAAAAAAAAATAAAAAAAATTAAAAAATAAATAAAAAAAACCTAAAAATTTAAATCACCCCCCTTTCCCCAAAATTAAAATAAAATAATAAAAAAAATAAATAAATACACATCATGGGTGTCACAATGTGTGAAAACGCCCATAGTATAAAAATATAAAAATATATTTCCCATACGGTAAACAGAAAAACTGAAAAAAGCGCCCAAATGGCCGATTTGCCGTTTTTGGACGCTTCATTTCCTCAAAAAAAATTAAATAAAAAGCGATCAAAAAGTCCTACACACCCCATAATGGTATCAACTAAAAGTTAAGATCGCCCCGCAAAAAATAAGCCCCCATACAACGCCATACACTTATATACAAATACGTTTTAGCGGTCAAAACATGGCGACAAAAAAAAAATATATAAATTTTCCCATTTTGGAATTTTTTTTCACTATCAAAACGCAAGAAAAGCTATACATATTGGGTATCGCCGGATTCGTACTGACCTGTAGAATAAAACTAAATGGTCAGTTTTATCGCAAATCAAACGTCGTAATTTAGAAACCCGTAAAACTGTGGTGAAATTGCTTTTTTTTTGCAATTTCACCCCATTTGGAATTTTTTTCCCGCTTCCCACTACACCGTATGTATTATTAAATGATGGCGTCGGAAAGTAAAACTTGTCCCGCAAAAAATAAGCCCTCATATGGCCATGTGAACGGAAGAATAAAAAAGTTATGGCTCTTGGAAGGCATAGAGCGCAAAACGAAAACGCAAAAATGTAAAAACCCTGTGTCCTTAAGGGGTTAATAAATAGAATACTTATAATAATTTTATCAAGTAATATAATTATTGTATTAAAAAAAAAATATAAATCGCATAGCGAATTTAACACAGCTGTCTGGTAAGTCAACCTTCCTATTTGATTGCTAGAATTAGCGAATAGCGAAGTTGACGATGACGAGACGAATAGGTAGCTAAAACGAAGATGTAGAATACTTCGTTATCTTCGTTTTGAGGAATATGACGAATACATTCGTTATAGTCGCTATTCGCTAATTCTACCAAGCCAACCATAACTTCTGTGCTCATGGAGCGTCCCGATCACCATGGGAACGTCTCCATATACTAAAATGTACTGTCGGATTTGAGGAATTACGTTGAAATCGCAATGCGATTAATTCAAGTTATATTAATCGCATTGCGATTTCAACTTAGAGCTGGGTTTATAATGGGTCAGCTTGGTAGAATTAACTAAGTTAATGAATATGGAATATAGCAGCAGTGCTAAGTTGAAATCGCAATGCGATTAATTTAAATTAAAGTATTCGTATTGCGATTTCAACTTAGCACTGCTAGTGCATAGCTAATCTATATTCCATATTCGTTAATTCTAGCCTATGTAAGATAGCAGTGCTAAGTTGTAATCGCAATGCGATTAATATAACTTGAATTAATCGCATTGCGATTTCAACGTAATTCCTCAAATCCGACAGTACATTTTAGTATATGGAGACGTTCCCATGGATGGGGACGCTCCATGAGCACGGAAGTCGGCAGAAGCGGCAACGGGAACTGACTAGAGCAGCCAGGAAGCCAGGAATCCTCAGGACAGGTAAGAACTACTTTTGGGAAGTGGGAAAGAAAAAAATATAACAAAAAAAAAAACAAAAACAAAAAAAAACGAATATTCGAAATAGCGAATTTATAGCGCTATATTCGAAATATTCGCGAATTAGCGAAGTGCCGATATTCGCTAAAAAAATTCGCTTTTCGAATATTCGCGCTCAACACTAGTGGTCATATAGCTCAGGGATGCCCTTTTGGGAGAAATATTTCCTTCTGGGGACCTTCCATTGTGGTGTGCTAATGGCCACAAATTTTCTAAATGCCTCTGAGTCCACCAGTTTATATGGCAGTAGTTGGCGGGCTAGCAGTTCCGACAAGCCAGCGGTCAGCCATTGGAAAAGAGGGTTATCCGGCGTCATCAACTTTTTACGCTCGAACATTTGGGCCACGGAAGCCTGCCTTCTGCCAGATGAACGCGACAATGGCATGGTGGAAGGTGGAGTGGAGGATAAATGGGAGGAGAGAGTAGAAGGAGAAGAGGCAGGATGTGGAGAGCCGGAAGTGTGGCTTTGTGGGTTTTGACGGCATTGCTTCCACTGGGCTCAGTGATGGGAGGTCAGGTGCCTTCTTAAGGCGGTCGTCCGTAGTTGAGTGTTGGGCTTACCGCGACTTATGCGTTGACAGCACAGGCTGCAGATGGCAACACTATTGACAGCAGATGACACATTGAAAAAAGCCCACACTGCGGAGCCATATGCAGGCGTCCTGGGAGTGCCAAATGTGACCGTGCATGGTGGATGGTTCGCTCCAGATACATTTGCAGTCTGTTTTTTGCCTCCTGTGCCCTGCAAGCTCTGCCTGCTTCTCCTCATTTTCCACCCTCTTTGCTGCTCCGTCTCTCCCTCTGAACTCCCCTCCTCCTCCTCTCTTGTGGGCATCCACGTCACATCCATCGACGCATCATCATCATCACCTTCACCATCACTGACATTTGAGATCTCGGAGTAGGCAGCAACAGCGGGGCCCTCAATTCTTGAGCTGATCTGGGTACTGTCGTCAGACCGCTGGGTGGCGGCCGTTGCTACCTCCTCTTCCTTATCTGATGCCAAGAATGGCTGTGGATCAGTAAGGTCTAGGAATAGATGGGAAAATAATTCCTCTGACTTGAGTGGAGGGGGTATGGTGGTAAGCAGGTATATCACAGCACTCAATCAGTATTTTGTGGAAGCAGGTATATTAATCCCCTTAATCAGTATTTTGTGGAAGCAGTTGTATTGCAGGCCTCAATTATTATTTGGTGGAAGCAGGTATATCAATCCCCTTAATCAGTATTTTGTGGAACCAGGTATCTTGCAGGCCTCAAACAATATTTGGTGTAAGCAGGCATATCAATTCCCTTAATCAGTATTTTGTGAAAGCAGGTGTATCGCAGGCCTCAATTAATATTTGGTGGAAGCAGGTCTATCAAACCCCTTAATCGGTATTTTGTGGAAGCAGGTATATCACACCCCTCAATTCTTTTTTTTGACATAACAGTTATCTCACACCACCCTGTTTATTTGGGGCAACAGGTTACATGTATATAGCAGCCAGCAATCAGTATTTTGTGGAAGCCGTTGTATCGCAGGCCTCAATCAATATTTGGTGGAAGCAGGTATATCAATCTCCTTAATCAGTATTTTGTCGAAGCAGGTGTATCGCAGGCCTCAATCAATATTTGGTGGAAGCAGGTATATCAATCCCCTTAATCAGTATTTTGTGGAAGCAGTTATATCACACACCCCAATCATTTTTTTTGCCACAACAGTTATATCACAACACCCTGTTTATTTGGGGTAACAGGTTACAGGTGTATCGCAGCCATCAATCAGTATCTTGTGGAAGCAGGTATATTGCACCCCTCAATCTGTTTTTTGGGGGCAACAGGTATATCACACCCGTTTCAAATAGTTGTTCCAATAGTGCTTGTCCCTCTATATACCTGTGTTATCGCAGCAGTACCGCACACAACTGCTGCATAATACATATGTACTATATACTTTCTATGTTAGAAAGTATATTATAGGTACCAGGAAAGGTTAAAGGACCTTAACATGTATAGCTTGGAAGTAAGAAGAGACAGAGGGGATATGATAGAAACTTTTAGATACATAAAGGAAATCATCAAGGTAAAAGAGGAGAGAATATTTAAAAGAAGAAAAACTGCTACAAGAGGACATAGTTTTACATTAGAGGGGCAAAGGTTTAAAAGTAATATCAGGAAGAATTACTTTACTGAGAGAGTAGTGGACGCATGGAATAACCTTCCTGCAGAAGTGGTAGCTGAAAATACAGTGAAGGAGTTTAAGCATGCATGGGATAGGCATAAGGCCATCCTTCATATAAGATAGGGCCTGGGGCTATTCATAGTATTCAGTATATTGGGCAGACTAGATGGGCCAAATGGTTCTTATCTGCCGACACATTCTATGTTTCTATGTTTCTATGTTTAGGTACATCACACCCCTCAATCACTTTTTTGGGGGGCAACAGATATATCACACCAGTTGCAATTAGTTATTCCTATAGCGTTTGTCCCTCTATATACCTGCGGTATAGCAGCAGAACCTCACACAACTGCTGCACAATATAAATGTACTATAATATACTTTCTATGTTAGAAAGTATATTATAACTATATCACACCCCTCAGTATGTCACACCTATTGATAGCACACGTATACCAGTCCTTAAAAGGACTTTTAGTCCTAGCTAGTGTTTGATGTCCCTAACAGTCTCTGCTCCACAAAGCAACCTCTCCCTACACTGGCAAAACAAAGAATGTAAAATGGCTGCCAGATCTGGTTCATTTATAGGGTGGGTGTGTGTCCATGTGCTGAAATGTCTCAATTGGCTGTCCTGTCCCACCTGATGGATGTGTCATCTGTCAAAGTTCAGCGCAATGCAAAAGAATATGGAGCATGCGAATATCGCCATATGTTTGCATGTTCGGCAAATCGCAAATGAACAAAGTTCGCCACAAAACGACCATCGGCTTCACCGCAAAGGCCATCTTCAGTGGTAGCTAGGAATTATGACTTAGGGTCCAGCTGGTGGAGTGATTTGTCTAGTAATACTGTCACAGTTCCAACCATAAACAATTGCAATAATGACTCAGACTATTTTTTTTTGCGCTAAAAGAACATGTTAGCTACAATAAAATTGGGTCCAGTTGGTGCAGTGATTTCGGTTCATTCCAATAACCGAAGACACTCCTCCCATATGACAATAGCCTATCTGCCATGTTTGATCCATTCAGCAAATTCTGACCACCTGGTTTTAACCTAATATAAGGAGTTATTTGGCCCCAGGCGTTCCGCATCCAACTTCCTGAAGGGCCAAGTGGCGTTCAGCACTAACTGTTCTGTAATGCCTTTACATGTCTTGGGCTGCACACACGCTTCACTGAAGGGATCACCGTGTCTAATCTTTGGAGACAAGAGCGGGTTATCCACTCAACATAGTTCATCAGAGGGATCGGGGATTGTAATACTGGAGCAGACTAATTTATTTGGTAAAAGACAAATTTATTCACTAAAACAGTGTTTTTCAACCACTGTGCCGCGGCACACTAGTGTGCCCTGAGATATTGTCCGGTGTACCGTGTCCGTGAGCTCGAATTATTCGCGAATATTCGTGCGATTTTTTTACCATGAATATTCGCAAATAATTTGAGCTCAACACTATTCTCGAGGTCGCGGCAGGTCTCGCGGGATTTGAGAACATGTGCCCCGCGCGACTTGCACAGCAGCACTCGGAGGTGGAGCAGAGCCGGAGAAGAGACTGAGAGGGAAGGAGGACGGGACTCATCATCCAGAGCCAGGACAGGAGCCATAGGAGCAGGTAAGTAAGTTCATTCACAGGCATGCCAATTTAACTTCAAGCCAAGCACAGCACCACCCGGTCCTGAGATATGAGGGGAGGGGAGGGGAGGGGGGGGGGCTGGGAACTTGACAATGATAGATGAGTTGGCGGGAAAAAAGCCCTCAGCTCAGGATGCACCTGCTGCACTGTATCAGCTGTAAGAGGGTGCAAGGTATCATAGTCGATGGCAGGTACGTGTCACCGAGGTTCCTGGCCTCGGTGAGGTGAGAGCCGGGTTTTATGTGTCTGCAGCAGCTAGTGCTGTTTGACTTTGTTACCTAGTTTGGCTGCAAAGCTAATCCGGGCCGGCTCTTACTGGGAGTAGGCAAAGAGCTGGGTGGGTGCCTACTCCCCACGGTCCAGGCCGGAATTTATCCGGGCCTTTAAAAAGGCAGCCTCCTTAGCAGCTGTGTGGTGATTGTCCTGGAGCTGCAAACAGGGCTGTGGAGTTCTCTGACTTAGAGAAAAGAGCTCAGCAAGGAGGTGTTGTTGTTCCTGGCACCCTGAAGGTGGATTCTCCTGCGGCTGGGCCGACAGCCTGGTGCGAACCTGCACCTAAACCTCCCAGGTGACTGAACCTGTGCTCCTGTTTTGTTTTGCCTCCTTATTTCTGATGTGCATGAATTACCACCAAGAGACTGTTTGTCGTTTGTTTTTGTGTCAGTGTGAATAAAACACTGTTTATTGCACATTCTGGACTCCTTGTTTTGCCTCGGTACTGCACCCGCACCGCTATCTACCAGAGCGACTCCCCACATTTGGTGGCGGATGCGGGCATGCGCAGTGAGGCTGGCGTGAACGCCGAAGTTTTTTTTGCTAAAGTGCATGGAATTTATTAAGCCAGCAAAGTTGCAAGCAGGAATTTCTGGCAACATGGAGGCTGCTGTGAAGGCTCTCATAGAGGCTAACGTGCAGCAGCGGGAGACCAACCAGTTACTGCTACAACATGTGATGGCGTTACAGGCGGCAGGAGCGTCCCACCACGTCCATGATGCCCGGAAAGCGGTCCGTGCGGCGATCCCAAAAATGACCCCCGCAGACGACGTTGAGACATACCTGGCGGTCTTTGAGAAGGACGCCGTGAGGGAAAAGTTACCCCGTGACCAGTGGGCCGAGGTGGTTGCTCCGTTCCTGGCATCCGGACCCCAGCAAGTTTTTTTTGATTTAGCAGATGACCAGGCTGCTGACTATCCCACGGTGAAGGGGGAGATCCTGGCCAGACTGGGGGTAAACGTGTTGGTCCGGGCTCAGCGGGTCCACCAGTGGGACTTTAAAGCGGCTGAACCCGCCAGGCCGCAGTACTATGAGTTGCTGCACAGGTTGCAAAAATGGCTGCAGCCTGACATTCTAGGTCCGACTGCTATGCTGGACCGTCTGCTGGCTGACATGTTTTGGCGGGCCTTGCCTTACCCCCTTCAGCACTGGATCGGCCAGGTATCACCCACCAATGCCCTGGAGATGGTCGACCTGGTGGAGCGTTACGAGGCCACCAGAAACCTGCAGAGGAGTCTTGCTGGGAAGGGGTCAGTCAAACCCCGGAGGCCTCTGCCACAGTTCCGACGTCCGGCGACAGAGCGGCCTGCACGGAATATACCCCCTGCGAGTCCGCCTCCCGTGGTATGCTGGAGGTGTCAGGAGCCAGGCCACATCAGGGCCGACTGTCCGCATCGGGATGAGCCAATGGATGTGAACTACGGGGGTCGCCACTCCCTGTATGCACGAAAGCTGTGCGCAACTGGCACCCGTGAGGTGCAAGACCATAACCACCTGTGTCAGGTAGAGGTGGGAGATTCTCTGGCAGTGGCCCTGCTGGACTCCGGGAGTTTAGTCTCCCTGGTAAGGGCTGCCCTTGTACGGCCTGCGGAGTATACTGGCCGTAAAGTCGGGGTCCTGTGCATCCACGGAGACCTGAAAGACTACCCCACTGCACTAGTGACTTTGTCCACAGCGGCTGGTAGGTGGACCCACGAGGTGGCTGTCGCTACTAAACTCCCACACGAACTGAAACTTGGGAGGGACTTCCCCAGGTTTCCGGCGCTGTGGCCGGCAATAAAGGTATCTGAGGGACCCGAGACAGGGGTGACCCTAGTAGAGTGGCCTGATACCACTGGAAGGCCAGAACCCTGGGAGCCCGAGTCTGAAGGGCCGGCGGTAGGGGTGACCACTGCTCCAGCGGTAGAGGGGGAGACAACCCCACTGAGTGTAATGGTGGGAGACACGGAGGACTTGCCACCGGGACCTGAGTTGGCAGACCTCAATGTCTCCGGGGAAAATTTTGGGACCACACAACACCGGGACCAAACCCTAACCAGGGCCTGGGAGAATGTGCTGGAAATTGATGGTAAACCCCAGAAACCAGGGGCTGAATTAATGATCCCACGATTTATTGTTCTTCAGGATATGTTGTATCGGGTGAACCAAATCCGAGGTGAACCTGTTGAACAGTTGGTGGTGCCCACAGCATATCGCAAGCTTGTCATGGAGCTTGCCCACAAACATGTTCTTGGGGGACACCTGGGGTGGCAGAAAAACCAGGACCGCATTCTGCAGCGGTTTTATTGGCCCAGTGTGTTCAAGGAGGTAGAAAATTATTGTAAGTCCTGTCCAACCTGTCAGATAACTAGCCCCCAGCCTCATTTCCGTAGTCCTCTGGTACCTCTGCCAATTATTGAAATACCGTTTGAGCGAATCGCTATGGATTTAATTGGGCCTGTACCAAAGTCTGCCAGGGGCCACCAACACATTCTGGTAGTTCTCGACTATGCCACTCGGTATCCGGAGGCGGTGCCTCTGCGACATACCTCAGCTAAGCTCATTGCCAAGGAGTTATTGGAAATGTTTTCCCGTGTGGGCCTGCCAAAAGAGGTTCTGACAGACCAAGGGACCCCTTTTATGTCCAAAGTAATGAGGGAACTGTGTAAATTGTTGCGTATAAAGCAGTTACGGACGTCCGTTTACCATCCGCAAACAGACGGTCTTATGGAGAGGTTTAACCAAACTTTAAAAAATATGTTAAAGAGGGTGGTGTCTAGAGATGGGAAGGACTGGGATCTGCTTCTGCCCTATCTCATGTTCGCAGTGCGAGAGGTGCCCCAGGCCACTACTGGGTTCTCGCCCTTCGAACTGCTTTATAGCAGACACCCTCGGGGCCTGTTGGATATCGCCAAGGAAGCATGGGAACAACAGCCTGTCCCCCACAAAAGTGTCATTGAGTATGTCGCCCAGATGCAGGAACGGATGGAAAGGGTGTTGCCCTTGGTCCGGGAGCATATGGAGGCAGCACAACAAGCCCAGAGTAGGGTGTACAATCGTCAGGCTCGGGTACGGGACTTCAATCCGGGAGATCGGGTTTTGGTTCTGGTACCCACTCTTGACAGCAAATTCCTAGCTAGGTGGCAGGGCCCCTATGAGGTGATCGAGAAGGTAGGGGAAGTAAATTACAAAGTACACCAGCCAGGGCGGCGCAAGCCGGAGCAGGTGTACCACGTGAATTTACTTAAGCCGTGGAGAGATAGGGACACGGCCGACGACCACAGCCCCGGCCAGGGCTTCTAGGTGAAAAGGGTCCAGCCCCACAGTTCGAGGCCTGTGAAGCCGTAACCACGGTAAAAATTGCAGACAGCCTGTCTTCCAAACAAGTTCAGGAAGTCAGGGAGTTCATCAGTCGGAACACGGATGTGTTCTCGGACCTCCCTGGCCGCACGTCTCTCATCCGACATGACATCGCCACTGAGCCTCAGGCCAAGGTCCGGTTAAAACCATACCGGGTACCCGAGGCTCGGCGGCGGGCCATCGCGGAGGAAGTGCAGTTAATGTTGAAGCTCGATGTCATTGAGGAGTCGAAAGTGAGTGGGCCAGCCCCATAGTCCTAATACCCAAGCCGGATGGGACGTTGCGGTTCTGCAACGACTTTCGCAAGTTAAATGAAGTATCCAAGTTTGACGCGTATCCCATGCCCCGAGTAGACGAGCTTGTTGAAAATTTAGGACAAGCCCGTTATTTTTCTGTGCTGGACCTCACTAACGGGTACTGGCAGGTACCCTTAACGGAGTCGGCTAAGGAAAAAACTGTGTTTGTTACCCCGCAGAGCCTGTATCACTACAAGATGTTACCCTTTGGCCTGCATGGCGCCCCCGCCACCTTCCAAAGGTTAATGGACATAGTGCTGCGACCACATCGTCGGTACGCCTCGGCCTACTTAGATGATGTAGTCATCCACAGCACCGACTGGGAAAGCCATTTACCCAAGGTGCAGGCGGTAGTGGATGCCCTGATTAAAGCTGGACTAACCGCCAATCCAAAAAAGTGTGCGATTGGGTTGGAAGAGACCAAATATCTGGGATATGTAATTGGGCGGGGAGTCATCAAACCTCAGGTAGCTAAGGTAGAGGCCGTTCGTAACTGGCCCCGACCGGTCACCACCAGGCAGGTAAAGTCGTTCCTGGGGATTGTAGGATACTACATGAGGTTTGTGCCCCACTTTGCCACAATAGCAGCGCCATTGACAGATCTGTTGAAGGGGCGAAAATCTGGGAGGGTTAGCTGGAGTGAGAAGGCGGAGGAGGCTTTCTCCGCGTTGAAGTCGGCCCTGTGTGGGTCCCCGGTTTTGGTGACACCCGACTTCAACAAGGAGTTCGTCGTACAGACCGACGCCTCGGAGGTAGGCCTCGGTGCTGTACTGTCTCAGGAGGTCAACGGGAAGAACATCCCGTTGTCTTCCTGAGCCGTAAGCTCAGTCCCGCCGAGTCCAGGTATAGTATAGTGGAGAGGGAGTGCCTGGCTATCAAGTGGGCACTCGAATCTCTCCGCTACTACCTGTTAGGGAGGAGGTTCCGTCTGGTGACCGACCATTCCCTCTCAAGTGGATGAGTCAGGCCAAGGAGAGGAATGCTCGGGTCACCAGGTGGTTCCTATCCCTGCAAAATTTCAAATTCTCCGTGGAACACAGGGCAGGCCGCTTGCAGGGTAACGCAGATGCCCTGTCCCGCGTCCACTGCCTCACGTGTGTTCACCCCTCAGGGTTGAACAAAGGGGGTGTGTAAGAGGGTGCAAGGTATCATAGTCGATGGCAGGTACGTGTCACCGAGGTTCCTGGCCTCGGTGAGGTGAGAGCCGGGTTTTATGTGTCTGCAGCAGCTAGTGCTGTTTGACTTTGTTACCTAGTTTGGCTGCAAAGCTAATCCGGGCCGGCTCTTACTGGGAGTAGGCAAAGAGCTGGGTGGGTGCCTACTCCCCACGGTCCAGGCCGGAATTTATCCGGGCCTTTAAAAAGGCAGCCTCCTTAGCAGCTGTGTGGTGATTGTTCTGGAGCTGCAAACAGGGCTGTGGAGTTCTCTGACTTAGAGGAAAGAGCTCAGCAAGGAGGTGTTGTTGTTCCTGGCACCCTGAAGGTGGATTCTCCTGCGGCTGGGCCGACAGCCTGGTGCGAACCTGCACCTAAACCTCCCAGGTGACTGAACCTGTGCTCCTGTTTTGTTTTGCCTCCTTATTTCTGATGTGCATGAATTACCACCAAGAGACTGTTTGTCGTTTGTTTTTGTGTCAGTGTGAATAAAACACTGTTTATTGCACATTCTGGACTCCTTGTTTTGCCTCGGTACTGCACCCGCACCGCTATCTACCAGAGCGACTCCCCACACAGCGAAGATCAAAGAAATAATTTATTTGTGTTTATTTCATTCCTATTTAAGACACTTTGACGAGAATTACTTTATATAGTCAATATAGGGCTTATAGGCATCAGAGTTAAATTTTTTTAACATTTTCTAATGGTGGTGTGCCTCGTGATTTCTTTCATAAAAAAAGTGTGCCTTGGCACAAAAAAGGTTGAAAAACACTGCACTAAAATACAATTTTTTTGCTACAAAACTAATGTTTTCACTACAAGAATACTTTTTCAAATAAAAGAACATTTTTTTCCGACAACTAACGATGGGCAACTCTGCTATGCTACAAATCATTTTATTTGCACTGCCCACATGGTTTGAAATATAACCCTTCTGGAACACTAACACACACTAACTGTTTGTCTAACAAAAGCAGTTAAATATCAATGTCGATACTAGGCCGCACACAGTAGAATGAGACAGGTGTATCACCCCAAATTGTGTATCAGGGCCTAATAGAATTGCTTATCCATTAATCACTTTGTCTATCTATAACAGAAAAGATTACATATGAATGGAGTGGCAGATTAACTATATAAACTCGCCTGTATATTTAATCACCTGTTGCTGCTGAGTCTGAAGCACTGTAAGTCTATGCATAACATGGTACAAGAGGTGAAAAAGATGCACAGGGCGATTAGTGGAGGAAATTCGGATTCATGGCAAATTGTATTTTTCCTGAAAGTCAATTTGTTTCACTTCGATTTGCTCATCACTAATTTCCATCAAGCAATCTGATGATTACAGGATAGCCTGGCTTTTAGACTTTAGACCAAAGCAATTGGGGGAATGTCTTCCTGTTGCCAAAAGGGAGATCAAATTGCTCTATTAATTGGGTATACTGTGTACGCAGCTTGCCGCAGCTTTCATTGAGCAGAAATATGCCTCCTGTATGTCTGACACTCTCTGCCCTCTTCTGCATCACCCGCCCCCCACCGTTTCTGCTACCAAAACTAGCAGAAGTCACAGTCAGATTAGTTCTGCTGCTACTCCCAACTGATAATCCCCCTACTGCCATTTTTATTACCGTTACTGCCAGTATTATTACTCCTACACAACCTTCACTATTACTACTACTACAGCAACACATCTGCAGATATATCTACTTCCTTGTTTGTCCAATGCTGTGCTGCTACTACTGGCGCTATTATTGCTGCCAGTTATTACACTTACATACCTTACCCTGTCCAGTAGTGCTACTAATAAAAGGAAGACTTTTTCAAAGCATCAGCATTTGTTATGGCATAATTTTGGGTGCTTGGTCCCAACAAGCCACTGTTTCTTCGGATAACACTGTGTGTGTTTAAACACCATCTGCCCCCTATAAGGGTACATTTTTGGAAAGTTTCTAATGTGGAATAGCATAACAAACTAGAAGGTGCAGTGTGTTTTTATACTTGCTGTTAAACATTTTTACCCATAGCTATATATGTCAGTGTCACTCTGCCATTAGTTGCCATTGCTGTCATTGCATTAAAGAACTTAAAGGGGAGGGGGAGGAGGCAGAGAAACAGCAATATTTTATAAAAATTTATTAAATTAATAATAATGAAAAGATAAAGATATCTGAGTCCTAGGAGACCTCACATTGTCCTATACCAATTTCCATGCCAATTTGATCACATTTGATTTCTGTACAATCGATTCAGCCACAAAATGAATATTTTAAAAAATTTAACGATTCTAACGAAACAAATTTCAAGAAGTTTGCTTATCTCAAGATGAATGGATGGAAGGATTTATGGATATATAGAAAGATAGATAGGTAGATAGATAGATAGGATAGATTTAAGTCTCCCCTCAATGCACACTGTTGCAATAAGGCTAACTTACCATCACTATGAAAAAAGTGACTTCATATCCATTCTTATTAGGTTAACAAAATTTTACATTAAACTTTCTCAGATGAAGATGTTAATATATGCAAAGCATTTCTGCTCCATATAAAACAGATTAAATAGCAAAATAGCACTTCATTCATGGTACACCTAAGCAATCTAAGTTTTAACGTCTGTACATTTTCTGTGTCCCATAATGACTAGCTCACATTTCTGTAAATGGAATGTTTCATTATTATTATTATTGTTTCGGAAATAGATTCCGACCTTGAATGCATTTTACTTGCATAGTTAGCTGTTTTTTCTTGACTTTAATGAAAAGTAGGTCAAGAAAAAAAAGTAGGTCATCTGTATTTTTGCTTAAAGCCTGTCAAATAGTAAAGAATCCACCAACATCTATTTTTATAACTTGTTAATGTGGTTAATAATGACACAATAGAAAAAGTCTTTATGTACTCTATATCTAGTGTTGAGCGAGCATGCTCTGCCGAACACCAGTTCGGCTCGAGCATCGCTATGCTCAGCACATGGCGGTATTCGGCCAAATAACAGCCAATAAACATGCGGGTAGGTACTGCCCTCACTGTAATGCCGTAGCCATGTTGGTTACTGGCATTACCGTGATTGACAGGTAGGAACGCGTCATTGGGGGCTATATTGCACCCAATGGCGCGTGTTCGGCTTAGTCTTAGTCAGAGAGAGGTGTGCATATGAAGGGACAGACAGTGTAAGAAGTAATATTGGACTATTTTTACTGGAAAAACTTTTCAGAGACCGAAAAGTCCTTTTAAGGACTATTGTGTGTGACTCCAGCTATATATATTTGTAGTGCAACCGGTGCTAAATTGCTAAAACTTTAGAGACCCAAAAGTCCTTTTGAGGAACATTGTATGTGGCAGCAGCAATATATATAGCATCCTGCGCTAAATAGCATCTAATAGGCTGCTGCGGACATTTAAATTATCTGCTCCACATCTCCTGTGTAAAATATCTGTGACATCCAGTGTACTTTTTCTGTAGACGGTGTCCACTGCTGACATTTAAATTAGCTGCACTACATCTCCTGTGTAAAGTGTGCGCATCCCAAAAATATCTGTGACATCCAGTGAACTTTTTCCGTAGACGGTGTCCGCTGTGGACAGATAAATTAGATGTGCCACATTTCCAGTGAACTGTGTCCGCTGAAAATTTTTATCTGTGACATACAGTGTACTTTTTCAATAGACGGTGTGCCCTTCTGACAGTGACATTACCAGTGCCACATCTCAAGTGTACTGTGTCTGCTGAAAAAATGTATCTGTGACATACAGTGTACTTTTTCAATAGAAGGTCTCCCCTTCTGACATTGACATTACCAGTGCCACAGCTAAAGTGTAACGTGTGCTTTTAAAAAACGTATCTGTGACATACAGTGTACCTTGTCAATAAGCGGTGTTCGCTTCTGACAGTGAGTGTAACGTGTGCTTTTGAAAATTTTATCTGTGACATACAGTGTACTTTGTCAATAGGCGGTGTTCGCTTCTGACAGTGACATTACCAGTGCCACATCTAAAGTGAAACGTGTGCGCTTAAAAAATTTATCTGTGACACACAGTGTACTTGGTCAATAGACGGTGTACACTTCTGACAGTGACATTACCAGGGGACCATATACAGTGTAACGAGTGTGGTCAAAAAATTTATCTGTGACATACAGTGTACTTTTTCAATAGACGGTGTCCGCTTCTGACAGTGACATTACCAGTGCATTATCTAAAGTGTAACGCGTGCGCATAAAAATTATATCTGTTTCCATCAATTTCTGACCTTTTCCTATGAACCAGGCACCCTTCCCTTTTTAGAGCAGGGGGTGCCTGATTTAATGCTCGGGTTCTCCGATTGACTTTTATTATACTCGGGTGCTCTGTAGAGCACCCAAGCATCCCAATGTGTTTGGCCCAGGCACCCGAGCACTTTGGTGCTCGATCATCACTATCTATATCAAATGATTTTAGAATATTCTGTGCTAGGGATTAGAGAGCTATTCTACACATTCAAGTGTCTAAATTGACTTTTCCTATGAAGTCTGTGTACCAAATAAAAGATAAAAATAAGTGTGAGCCTGTTAATAATTTAGGAGCCCTTAATCCATTGATTCCCAATTATGGTTCCGTGGAACCTTCACGCTCAATAGATCTAGGTGATGAGTTCCCTAAATGATGGCAGCTGGAACATCTGCCACTTTTATAGCAAAGTTTGCAAGTTCAGCCTGTAAGCTGCAACTGCCCATAGATGCCAAGTTGGTATCCTGGGAATTAAAACATTTTTCATGTCCTCTTTCACAGTGATTAAATCAATGCTCTAATCTACAGTATAAAAGGATTCTTTAAATATGTTAAATACGGTATAACCTTGTAAATACAATATTTGAAAGCTTTTGAAGGTCTACAAAACAATTATTTTCTTTGTAAGTGTTGCTCTTAAAATACCTTATAGTGATTCTGACTTGGTTGCAATGAGGGACTTAAACATACTGTATTTCATGAGTGAATAAAGCAATACTTCACTGAAAACTCTTGTGTGTGGATTTCTTCCATTCTACACTATTTTTATGTTTGGTTTGGTGGCTATTAAATGGGTTGTCTGAGTTATATAAAAACTCAGGCAACACCTGTAAATTGCCTAAAATAACAAAAGAATGCATACACATCCATTTTCTCCTCTACTACTTCCTGCAATACGCTCCAGTCCTCACCGCTGTTTTTTGTTTTTCTGGCTGCAGTGGTGACATTCTATGCACACAGGACATTTCTTCAGCCTAGCGGGCCTTAGGAGAGACGTTGCCTGTCTGGCTTAGGCAAGTGATGGGCTGGAGCTGGGACCTATGCACAGAATGTTACAGCAGCAGTCAAGAAAATGACATCAATAGTAGTGTTGATCGCTCCGGAAGCAGCAACTCCTCACCCACGCTCGGTCTTCCTTCTCTTCATTCTGTGCTGTGAACTGGCATGCACAGCGTGATGTCATAGCGCGACCTCACATGTGCGCAGCAGCCTTCACAGCGGAGAGCCGAGGACCAGGAAACGGTGAATATTGGCAGTGGCCAGCAGAGCTCGAGAGGCAGCTGCCTTGGGCCCGGAGCAGCTGTCCCTTTTGCCTCGCGTTAAAGACGGCCCTGACGAGGTTCAGGGCAGTGGTAGTTGATTCAGGGCCCCGGATAAAAAGCCCTAGCGATGACCCTGTGTGAAAGTAAAGTGGCTCTTTTAGCAACTTTCTAAATATTCTTTAACCACTTCCCCCGACTGGTTTTCACCTTCCTTCCCAGGCCATTTTTTGCAAATCTGACATGTGTCACTTTATGTGATAATAACTTTGGAACATTTACTGATCCAAGCCATTCTGAGATTGTTTTCTTGTGACACATTGTACTTCATGACAGTGGTAAATTTGAGTCAATGCCTTTTGAGTCAATACATTTCAATACAAATCCCAAATTTTCCAAAATGTGGAAAAATTTGCAATTTCTCTGCTTTTAAAACAGACAGTGATATCTCATAAAATAGTTATTACTTTATTACTTAACATTCCCCATATGTCTGCTTTATGTTGGCATTATTTTGTAAATGTCATTTTATAGGACATTAGAAGGCTTAGAACTTTAAAAGCAATTCTTAAAATGTTTAAGAATATTTTCTAAAAACCCACTTTTTAAGGACCAGTTCAGTTATGAAGTCACTTTGTGGGGCTTACATAATAAAAACCACCCATAAATAATCAAGTTATTCAAAACTGATTTCACAAACTTTGTTAACGCTTTAGGTCAGGCATCCTCAAACTGCCGCACTCCAGCTGTTGCAAAACTACAATTCCCAGCATGCCAGAACAGCCTACAGGTATCAGCCTACAGCAGGGCATTGTGGGAGTTGTAGTTTTACAACAGCTGGAGGGCTGCAGTTTGAGGATGCCTGCTTTAGGTGTTCTGCAAGAATTGAAGGAAAATAGAGATTAAATTCAAAATTTCCTTTTTTTGTCAGATTTTCAATTTTTATCAATTTTTTTTCTGTAACAGCCAAACAAAACTGAAAATCTATTACCCTGAATTTGCAGTTTACATAAATATCCCATAATACGAAAAAATCCAGCTCACCGAAATCCATGCGATTCTTTATTGTAATTCATTTAAAATTTCCAATACAGCAGGACAGACATATAACACCGTTACGCGTTTCAGACCTCTTACAGGTATGGGTCCTTCATCATGACTGGTGTAACATACAAAAGAAACGTCTTAAAAAGTCCAACATACACCTGAGTCACTGATTGCTGGATTACGTGATGCAACACCTGCTCCAATCTAATCAGACAAAAGAACAAGATGGACTAAAGTGCACAGAGGTATACATAAAATCAATAGATCCCATATAAAATCATAGAAAATGGCATAATCTCCTAGTATTGTAATATCAAGTCATACTTTTTATTTAGACCCTGTGGGATGCGCGTCTTTAATTTAAACATCCAGTAGGACTCACGGTTTAAAAATTGCACGTCGGGTATCTTTTAGTTCCACAGACATGGACTCAGCAGAATCTACATCAAGGGGCAATATGCCAGCCTTAAGATATGACATGAAACCTAAACCTACCTCTGTCAAGCACAGTGATATCAAAAATACAAAAAACGAAGAGCGGGCAGAAAACACAAGAGAAGAACCGCAGCGCTATCTGACCCGTCACAAGAAAAGATAGAGGAAATTCAGGTTGTTAATATGTCGGCCTCCATCCTCACACAGGAGGAGATTGATGTATTGAAAAAAGGTTTGATGTTCTGTCCTACATACCATTTTAATCTATACAAAACCATTTTGGATGTAAATAGATTGGCTAGAACATTAACCTTAAGAAAACATTTCTCCATAGACCCGGATGAGGGAGAAACTAGTTCGGCTGTGTTGAATACTAATGTGCAGGAGGACACGCCCGATCCTCTGATGAATTCAGGTTTATGCTCCTTTCCTGAGCTCCGCAGTGTGGCGAAGCTTCAGGATCTGCGGGCGGACTGCATTACCGAGGAAAGGGTTGGTCACTCCTGCACGTTCAAACCTTCTCTTGATAGATTTCAGGAGCTGGTAGAAATGGATTTATGCAAACTTCATGAAAGAGGGAAAGATACAAGGAGAGGTTTTACTTCTTCAAACCTCACTAAGGGGGAGCAGTCTGCGCTAAAAATTTTGAAATCGAGAGAGGATATTATTGTTAAACAGGCTGACAAGGGGGAGCGGTTGTCGTCCTGGATAGAGGTGTATATAAAACCCAGGTATTAGGTATGTTGAGTGATAATTCAGTATACAAAGTCCTGGGCGGCAACCCTCTCCCCTGTTTCAGAAAAAATTACAGGATCTCCTAACACTGGGGGTTAATTTAGGCTGTCTATCACAGAAAGATAAAGACTATATTTATGTAGATAGCCCGGTTATTGCTATATTTCATGCATTGCCTAAAGTGCATAAGGACGTCTTCCCACCGCCACTTCAACCTATTGTGGCAGGAATTGGGAGTTTTTCTGAACGCCTATCTGAATGGGTTGATTCACTCCTTCAGCCCCTAGTTCCCCTCATCCCGGGTTATATTAAGGACACGGCGTCAGTCCTGGGATCCATGCGCTCCTTCCAGTGGCAGGAGGGGTATGCATGGATCACGGCTGACGTGGTGTCCTTATACACAAATATATCTCATGATTTGGCTTTGACATCATTACGGTGGTTTTTGCGAACTTATAGCATTTACACTGAATCTCTCAGAGAATTCTTGGAGATGGCTATTGATTTTTTGTTATGTCATAATTTTTTTATGTTTGATGATAATTATTATTTACTGCTGTCAGGGGTGTCGATGGGGGCCAGGTTCTCTCCCTTCATAGCCAATATTTTTATGGCATGGTGGGAGAGGACCTTTCTCCTCATCGACACCCTTCCTTTGGTGGTCACCTGCAGTGGTATGGTCGCTACATCGAAGACCTGCTAATGGTTTGGTCGGGTGATGTGGCGGCCATACCATTATTTGGTGACTACCTTAATTCCTGTGTCTCTTTTATTTAATTTTCTTTACATTATACTAAGAATTGGACACGTTCTTGGATTTGAAACTACAGGGTAATGTCTCTAAAACATGTGTAGAAACAATGATGTACAGGAAGGATCTGGCTGGCAATACTACATTATATGCAACCTCTTGCCATTCAAAGCATGTAGTGAGAAATATCCCGAGGGGTGAGCTGTTGTGTATTAAACGCAACTGTTCAGACCCTGCGGTATTTGACCAGGAGAGCAATGAACTTATAAAAAGATTGACCGCCAGATCCTACTCAAAATATCATATGCAGATACACAGGGACAGGGTAGCAAAGATAGATCGGGATTCCCTAATTTTTCAAGATGATTATAAAATTGCACAAAAAATAAAAAATAAAAATAAACCTAAATTGCCAGCAATATAGTGTTGAATATGGGGAAATCTGCAAAATCATTCGGAGAAACCTGTCAGTTTTGAAATAGGAGAACGAATGGTCCGATATTATTGATGATGGGATCAGGTGCGCAGCTAGGAGGGCTCCTACAATAGGTAACATGGTTAGTCCTAGCTTATTTCAAGAAAAAATAAAGACTATTCCCACTTGGCTAGCAACAAAAGGTTGCTATAAATGTGGCCATCACATATGTGTTTGCTGCGATCAGCTATATGTTGCCAAAGAAGTAGTCTCTTGTGCAGATGGCAACAAACATATGATAAATAGCTATTGTGGGGAGTCGCTCTGGTAGATAGCGGTGCGGGTGCAGTACCGAGGCAAAACAAGGAGTCCAGCATGTGCAGTAAACAGTGTTTTATTCACACTTGCACAACATAAATGAAAAACAGTCTCTTGGTGATAGTTCACACATAACAGAAATAACGTGGCCAAACAAAAACAGGCCAACACAGGGTTCAGTCACCTGGGAGGTTTAGGTGAGGGTTCACACCTAGCAGTCGGCCCAGCCGCAGGAGATTCCACCTTCAAGTTGCAGGGAAAAACACCACCTTGCTGAGCTCTTTCCTCCAGATCAGAGAATTCCACAACAGTGTTAGCAGCTCCAGGACAATCACAGCCCCCAGCTGCTGGTGCTGGCTGAGTTTTTAAACCCAGCCCAAAACCAGGACTGGGTCGTGGGGAGCAGCCACCCACCCTACACTTTAGCTGCTCCCGGTAAGAGCCGGCCCGGATCGGCTTTGCAGCCATGCTATTTAAAACTATGTCAGTAGCACTAGCTGCTGCTGACATCAACAAAAACGGGCTCTTACCTCACCGAGGCTATGAACCTCGGTGACACATACCTGCCATCCACGACGGCACCCTGCACCTTACCACACACCCCCCCCCTTTGTTCAACCCTGAGGGGGTGGACACATGTGAGGCAGTGGACGCGGGAAAGGGCATCTGCATTACCCTGCAAGCGGCCTGCCCTATGTTCCACGGAGAACTTGAAGTTCTGCAGGGATAGGAACCACCTGGTGACCTGAGCATTCCTCTCCTTGGCCTGACTCATCCACTTGAGAGGGGAATGGTCGGTCACCAGACGGAACCTCCTCCCTAACAGGTAGTAGCGGAGAGATTCGAGTGCCCACTTGATAGCCAGGCACTCCCTCTCCACTATGCTATACCTGGTCTCGGCGGGACTGAGCTTACGGCTCAGGAAGACAACGGGATGTTCTTCCCCGTTGACCTCCTGAGACAGTACAGCACCGAGGCCTACCTCCGAGGCGTCGGTCTGTACGACAAACTCCCGGTTGAAGTCGGGTGTCACCAAAACCGGGGACCCACAGAGGGCCGACTTCAACGCGGAGAAAGCCTCCTCCGCCTTCTCACTCCAGCTAACCTTCCCAGACTTTCGCCCCTTCAATAGGTCTGTCAACGGCGCTGCTATTGTGGCAAAGTGGGGCACAAACCGCATGTAGTAGCCTACCATTCCCAGGAAGGACTTTACCTGCCTGGCAGTGACCGGTCGGGGCCAGTTACGTATGGCTTCTACTTAAGTTACCTGCGGCATGATGACTCCCCGCCCAATTACATATCCCAGGTATTTGGTCTCTTCCAACCCAATCGCACACTTCTTTGGATTGGCGGTTAGACCAGCTTTCCTCAGGGCATCCACTACCGCCTGCACTTTGGGCAAATGGCTTTCCCAGTCGGTGCTGTGGATGATTACATCGTCTAAGTAGGCCGAGGCGTACCGACAATCAGGTCGCAGCACAATATCCATTAACCTTTGGAAGGTGGCGGGGGCGCCATGCAGGCCAAAGGGTAACACCTTATAATGATACAGGCCCTGCGGGGTAACAAAAGCAGTTTTTTCCTTGGCCGACTCCGTTAAGGGTGCTTGCCAGTATCCTTTAGTGAGGTCTAGCACAGAAAAATAACGGGCTTGCCCTAAATTCTCAACAAGCTCGTCTACCCGGGGCATGGGATACGCATCGAACTTGGACACTTCATTTAATTTGCGAAAATCGTTGCAGAACCGCAGCGTCCCATCCGGCTTGGGTATCAGGACTATGGGACTGGCCCACTCACTTTTCGACTCCTCAATGACATCGAGCTTCAACATTAATTGCACTTCCTCCGCGATGGCCCGTCGCCGAGCCTCGGGTACCCGGTATGGTTTTAACCGAATCTTGGCCTGAGGCTCAGTGACAATGTCATGTTGGACGAGAGACGTGCGGCCAGGGAGGTCCGAGAACACATCCGTGTTCCGACTGATGAACTCCCTGACTTCCTGAACTTGTTTGGAAGACAGGCTGTCTGCAATTTTTACCGTGGTTACTACTTCACAGGCTTCGAACTGTGGGGCTGGACCCTTCTCACCTAGAAGCCCTGGCCGGGGGCTGTTGTCGTCGGCCATGTTCCTATCTTTCCACGGCTTTAGTAAATTCACGTGGTACACCTGCTCCGGCTTGCGCCGCCCTGGCTGGTGTACCTTGTAATTTACTTCCCCTACCTTCTCGATCACCTCATAGGGGCCCTGCCACCTAGCTAGGAACTTGCTGTCAAGGGTGGGTACCAGAACCAAAACCCGATCTCCCGGATTGAAGTCCCGTACCCGAGCCTGACGATTATACACCCTACTCTGGGCTTGTTGCGCTGCCTCCATATGCTCCCGGACCAGCGGCAACACCCTTTCCATCCGTTCCTGCATCTGGGTGACATATTCAATGACACTTTTGTGGGGGACAGGTTGCTGTTCCCACGCTTCCTTGGCAATATCCAACAGGCCTCGAGGGTGTCTGCCATAAAGCAGTTCGAAGGGCGAGAACCCAGTAGAGGCCTGGGGCACCTCTCGCACTGCGAACATGAGATAGGGCAGAAGCAGGTCCCAGTACTTCCCATCTCTAGACACCACCCTTTTTAACATATTTTTTAAAGTTTGGTTAAACCTCTCGACAAGACCGTCTGTTTGCGGATGGTAAACGGACGTCCGTAACTGCTTTATACGCAACAATTTACACAGTTCCCTCATAACTTTGGACATAAAAGGGGTCCCTTGGTCTGTCAGAACCTCTTTTGGCAGGCCCACACGGGAAAACATTTCCATTAACTCTTTGGCGATGAGCTTAGCTGAGGTATGTCGCAGAGGCACCGCCTCCGGATACCGAGTTGCATAGTCGAGAACTACCAGAATGTGTTGGTGGCCCCTGGCAGACTTTGGTACAGGCCCAATTAGATCCATAGCGATTCGCTCAAACGGGACCTCAATAATTGGAAGAGGTACCAGAGGACTACGGAAATGTGGCTGGGGGCTATTTATCTGACAGGTCGGACAGGACTTACAATAATTTTCTACCTCCTTGAACACACTGGGCCAATAAAACCGCTGCAGTATGCGGTCCTGGGTTTTCTGCCACCCCAAGTGTCCCCAAAGAACATGTTGGTGGGCAAGCTCCATAACAAGCTTGCGATATGCGGTGGGCACCACCAACTGTTCAACGGGCTCACCTCGGATTTGGTTCACCCGATACAACATATCCTAAAGAACAATAAATCGTGGGAACATTAATTCAGCCCCAGGTTTCTGGGGTTTACCATCAATTATTACGACACTTTCCCAGGCCCTGGTTAGGGTTTGGTCCCGGTGTTGTGCGGTCCCAAAATTTTCCCCGGAGACATTGAGGTCTGCCAACTCAGGTCCCGGTGGCAAGTCCTCCTTGTCTCCCACCATTACACTCAGTGGGGTTGTCTCCCCCTCTACCGCAGCAGTGGTGGTCACCCCTACCGCAGGCCCTTCGGACTCGGGCTCCCAGGGCTCTGGCCTCCCACTGGAACCAGGCCACTCTGCTAGGGTTACCCCTGTCTCAGGGCTATTAGTCACTTTCACCTCAGGCCATAGTGACGGAAAACCAGGGAAGTCTCTCCCAATTATTAGTTCATAAGGTAGCTTGGCGGAGATCGCCACTTCACAAGTCCATGTGCCGGCTGCCGTGGACAGAGACATTACAGCCGTGGGATAGTCCTTTAAGTCTCCGTGTATGCACACCACACCAACTTTCCGGCCCGTATACTGGGAGGGCTGTACCAGGGCAGCACTTACCAGGGTTACCAGGCTCCCTGAGTCCAGCAGCGCCACTGCAAGATTATCACCGACTTGCACCTGGCACAGATGACGATTGTCTATTGTCTCGGGGTGCCGGTCGCACACAGTCTCCGGGCATACATGGAAGCCCGGTACCCATAATTAGTCTCCATGGGTTCTCCCCACTGTGGACAGTCGGCCCTCACATGGCCAGGCTCGTGACACCGCCAGCAGACTATCGGGGCCGGGTCTACAGGGGTACACCCGAGCAGGTTTCTCGGGTACCAGTCGTCGGGACTGGATGGGAGACCTCCGGGGTTTGACCGGCCCCTCCCAACAACACCCCCTTTCAAGGTTTTTGTGGCCTCATAGCGCTCCACCAGGTCGACCATGTCCAGGGCATTAGTGGGTGATACCTGGCCGATCCAGTGCTGAAGGGGTACGGCAAGGCCCTCCAGAACATGTCAGCCAGCAGACGGTCCAGCATAGCAGCCGGACTTAGAATATCAGGCTGCAGCCATTTTTGCAACCTGTGCAGTAACTCATAGTACTGCGGCCGGGCGGGTTCAGCCGCTTTAAAGTCCCACTGGTGGACCCGCTGAGCCCGGACTAACACGTTCACCCCCAGTCTGGCCAGGATCTCCCCCTTCACCGTGGGGTAATCAGCAGCCTGGTCATCTGCCAAATCAGAGAACACCTGCTGGGGTCCGGATGCCAGGAACGGAGCGACCACTTCAGCCCACTGGTCACGGGGTAACTTTTCCCTCACGGCCACCTTTTCAAAGACCGCCAGATAGGTCTCAACGTCGTCCGAGGGGTCATCTTTGGGATCGCCGCACGGACCGCTTTCCGGGCATCATGGACGTGTTGGGACGCTCCTGCCGTTTGCAAAGCCATCACGTGCTGTAAAAGCAGCTGATTAGTCTCCTGCTGCTGCTTGTTAGCCTCCCGCTGCTGCAGGTTAGCCTCCACAAGGGCTTTTACAACCGCCTCCATTTTGTCAGGGATCACAGGCTGCAACTTTGCCGGCCTAATATAGGACATCCAGTCGTGCCCAGCAGAAACAAAAAATTTTCGGCGTTCACGCCAGCCTCACTGCGCATGCCCGCATCCGACACCAAATGTGGGGAGTCGCTCTGGTAGATAGCGGTGCGGGTGCAGTACCGAGGCAAAACAAGGAGTCCAGCATGTGCAGTAAACAGTGTTTTATTCACACTTGCACAACATAAATGAAAAACAGTCTCTTGGTGATAGTTCACACATAACAGAAATAACGTGGCCAAACAAAAACAGGCCAACACAGGGTTCAGTCACCTGGGAGGTTTAGGTGAGGGTTCACACCTAGCAGTCGGCCCAGCCGCAGGAGATTCCACCTTCAAGTTGCAGGGAAAAACACCACCTTGCTGAGCTCTTTCCTCCAGATCAGAGAATTCCACAACAGTGTTAGCAGCTCCAGGACAATCACAGCCCCCAGCTGCTGGTGCTGGCTGAGTTTTTAAACCCAGCCCAAAACCAGGACTGGGTCGTGGGGAGCAGCCACCCACCCTACACTTTAGCTGCTCCCGGTAAGAGCCGGCCCGGATCGGCTTTGCAGCCATGCTATTTAAAACTATGTCAGTAGCACTAGCTGCTGCTGACATCAACAAAAACGGGCTCTTGCCTCACCGAGGCTATGAACCTCGGTGACACATACCTGCCATCCACGACGGCACCCTGCACCTTACCACACTATATAAACTGTAACGCAAAAAATGTAATTTATATCATTACGTGTGAGCTTTGCAGCCTACAATATATGGGTTGCACATCTAACTCTCTCAAGGTTCGCATAAGAAAACACATATCTGATGTGCCACATTATCGCACCCGTAATGTCTCAGCCGCCAGTGCACATTTTGCAATATTCACGTGATCCAGCAATCAGTGACTCAGGTGTATGTTGGACTTTTTAAGACGTTTCTTTTGTATGTTACACCAGTCATGATGAAAGACCCATACCTGTAAGAGATCCGAAACGCATAACGGTGTTATATGTCTGTCCTGCTGTATTGGAAATTTTAAATGAATTACAATAAAGAATCGCATGGATTTCGGTGAGTTGGATTTTTTCGTATTATAGTGACAGTAGGGGTGAGCTGCCTTTGCCTTGCAGCAAACACCCTTTTTTATACATAAATATCCCATATATGGTCGTAAAGTGCTGCATGGGCACACGGTAGGGCGCAGAAGGACGGAGCGCCATACAGTTTTTGGAGGGCAGATTTTGTTGTACTGGTTTTTAGGCCCATTTCACATTTGTTGACCTCCTGATGCACCCTACAGTAGAAACTACCAAAAGTGACCCGGTTTTGGAAACTATGGGATAAGGTGACAGTTTTGTTTTTGACAGCTCTATATTACACTTTTTGGGAGGCAAGGTAACCAAAAAATGGCTGTTCTGGCACAGTTTTTATTTTTCATGTGCTATTTTTATATAGCAAGTTGTTATGGATGCAATGATACCAAATATGTCTATTATTACATTTCATTTTTTAATAAAACATTTTTAAAAAAATCATGTTTTTGCGGTTCCATGTTCTGAAAGCCATATTTTATTTTTAATTTTTCTGCTGATTGTCTTGTGTATGGGTTCATTTTTTGCAGGAAGAGTCTAATTTTTATTGGTACCATTTTTGGGTACATATGATTTTTTGATCACTCAACATTACTCAAGGTGACAAAAAATTGGTTGGGGTTAGATCAAGTGATAATTTTTATAGATCAGGTTGTTACGGATGCGGTGATACCTAATATGTCTACTGCTTTTAAAATGTATTTCAGTTTTACAGAAAAAAAGCATTTTTGAAAGAAAAAAAATCATGTTTCGTGACTCCATTTTCATTTTTTTTGGGTGATTGTCTTATGTTGGGGATAATTTTTTGCAGGTTGATTAGTACATATGAGTTTTTTAGCTCTCAATATTACACTTTTGGCACAGTTTTTTGTTTTTTTTACAGCATTCATCTGACGGGCTGGATTATATGATATTTTTATAGATCTGGTTTTTACGGACGCGGCAATACTTAATACGTGTATGTCCGTTTTTGTTTTCTATTTTTTCCAACTTTTTTTTTACTTGAAACTTTTTTTTTTGGCTCACTATGCAACTTTCACTTTGGGGGTCTGACCCCTTTTGTAATGCATTACAATACATGTGTATTGTAATGGCATTGGCTTTTACATTAATGTCGGCAGAAACAGCTCTGGTGCCCGCCTGATCAGCATGACACTCTAGTATGTCAAATTGCAGAAAGTCACTGCCCGCTATGACGTACTATTATGTCATATGTCGGTAAGGGGTTAATACATTTTTACCATTTAGCTTCTACACAGTGTGTGTAGCTGGTAGTACTGTAAAATCTGACATAAACCTATCACAACGCTTCTCCTGCTTTTACTCTTCTTTACCCCCCCCCCCCCTTTATCAGTGTTAGGGCTCATGCACATAACCGTGTGTGTTTTCCGGTCCGTTTTTTCATGGATCCGTTGTTCAGTATCTGAGGTTTTTTTCCTCTAATTTAAGTCCTCTTCCGTTCCGTTATTGCACAAAACATATCCGTATCCGTTTTTTGCGGATCGTATACTAAAACAGTAACTTATTAATCACCAAACACATGAGCAATATATGCTGGGCATAGCATTTCCACAGTATGGATGCGTAAAATACGGATGAAATACAGATGACATACAGATGTGACCTGTATGCGTTCCATATTTTTTGCGGACCCATTGACTTGAATGGGGCCTCGGACCGTGATTTGCGGACAATAATTGGATATGCACTACTTTTTTGAGGAACCGCCGTGCGGAAATGGAATGCACACGGAGTAACTTCCGTATATTCTACATCGCCATTGAAGTGAATAGTTCCTCATATGGTCCACAAAAAAAAATGGAATGGAAGCTGAAAGAAAATACGATCGTGTGCATGAGCCCTTAAATATAGCAGCAGTAAGGAGGAGGAAGATGTATATTGCAGATCAGAGGAAGTTGCACAGCATCCAATCTGAGCACGAAGAAAAAACAACCTTAGAACACCATATAAGACAACCGCACATCCTATAAAATCAGATCAATTTATTGAAACACAAAAAATGACATAAACCATCATAGACAAATGTTAAAAATGGATCCACCACATTGGCCCTATCAGGGACAATAAGAATAAAAAGCTACACAACTAACCAGGAAGCATAAATTCAACATAAATAAATAGTGATCAAGAATAAACTTCCTCAAATTATGGAAATCAAACAAATATCAATACCACAATCATTATAGCCTCACATAGCAGCGTGTAGTTAGGGTAGAGCCCCTAAGGGAAAAACCTGACGCGTATTGCCATTCCTGGCTTCCTCAGAAGTTCCCCCCATTCATTAATTCATCCAATCTGAGCACCTCACACAGGCGCTAGATAGGTAGGAAAGAACACCCAAGACAGCAGAATATATATTATATAGAATATGCACAAGTGTACAGAGCGTTCATGGGAGGAGAATCACATACTTCTCAGCAGTACATATGTGTTCTTTTCAAAACAAGTAAGATGTGAAACAAAAAGAAAATATATATAATTTATTGGATTGCTGTCAAAAGATTGCAACATACTTGTACTGACAGCCGGACCCCTGCTGCATATGTCGACATCGGTGAAAACACCAATGCAGGCGTATTTATCCCTTGTATGCCATAGTTAAAGCTGACCACGGCATGCAGAGGGTTTGCAGAGGGTACCGGTTCCCTCCGTTTCCTCATCAGGTCCCTGCGCTGCAGTGATGGGGGCCCGATGACTGAGAAGGCAGCCGGATGCCTTCCATAGGCATCAGGGCTTGCCTTCTACAGAAGCCTGTGAGATTCAGCCCCTTACGCATAAGAGCTGACAGGCAATGCATTACAAAACAGAATATATTGTGTATATTGCGAATTATTGAAAAGTTCGATTCGGCTGATTCGCCGAATTTTACCCAAAAATTTGGTTTGTGACGAATTACTTCACATCACAAAACGCATTTTTTTCTAAGTAGCGGGTGCAATGACAGGGAGTGGCAATAACTCCACTCCCCATCATTGTACCTCTCAGATGCCGCGTTCATACATGATCGCGGCATCTGAGTGCAAAAACAGTGTAAAATTAACATATAAAATAAAAATATAATAAGAAAATTAAATCAACCTTACCGCCTTCATTTGCTCGTCATAAGTCACCACGCACGGGATTTCGGCCAAGATCTTCAATCAAGATGGCAGCTCGCGCCCCTTCGCGAACAAATGGAGGAGGTGAGTTTGAATTTTTTTGGGTTTTTATACTTTTTCAGGTTAAAATCGATTCGCTACCCCAAAGCATGAGGAAATTCAGCTTCGAGGCGAATCAAATTTATCCTGAAATTCGGATAGATTTCCACTTTGTGGAATTCGATTTGCTCATCTCCAATTGTAATGCATTGCAGAGGGGATTAGACCCCATAAGTTGAAGTCCCAGAGTGGGACAAAAATAAAAAGTAAAAAAAAAAAATATATAGTGTTTTTCATAATAAAAAAATAAAGTTTCAAGTTAAAAAAAAGCCCCTTTTCCAAAATAAAACACATAAAATTGTAAAAAAGAAAAATAGAAAAAAAAAACAAACAGACAAATTGTGTATTGCCGTGTCCATAACGACTGGCTTTATAAAAATATCACATGATCCACCCCCTCACCTGAATGCCATCGAAAAAATAAAATAAAAACTGTGCTAAAACAACCATTTTTTTGTCATTTTACATCAGAAAAACCGCAACACCAAGCAATCAAAAAAGGCGTATGCCCCCAAATTAGTACCAATCAAACCATCACCTCATCCTACAAAAAAAGAGCCCCTACATAAAACAATTGGGCAAAAAATAAAAATAAAACTAAGGCTCTCAGAATATGAAGACACTAAAACATGATTATTTTAGTTTCAAAAATGCTTTTATTGTGTTAAAAGTGAAAAAAATTAAAAATTAGACATATGAGGTATCACCTCATCCGTAACAACAAGGTCTATTAAAATATCACATGAGCTAACCCCTCAGATGAGCACCGTAAATAAAATAAAAAGTGTAAAAAAAGCAATTTTTTTGTCACCTTACATCACAAAAAGTGCAATACCAAGCAATCAAAAAGTCATACAAACCCCAAAATAGTACCAATCAAACCGTCATCTCATCCCGCAAAAAATTTGATTCAGCTAAGACATTCGCCCAAAAAAAAAAAAAAAAACTATGACTCTTAGAATATGGATACACGAAAACATGATTATTTTTTTTGTTTCAAAAATGCTTTTTTTTGTGTAAACCTTAACTAAACAGAAAAGTATACATATTAGGTATTGCCACATCAGTGGCTGTATGAAAATATCACTTGACCTAACCCCTCAGGTGAACACCATAAAAATGTTTTATAGAAATGGTGTCAAAAAAGCAATTTTTTGTCACCTTCAGTAGTGATGGAGCACCAAAGTGCTCAGGTGCTCTACCGAGCACAATGGAAGTCCTCGAGCATTAAACCAGGCACCACCTGCTCTGGAGAGGGTGTCTGGTTCACAAAAAAAAGTTAGAAATTGATAGAAACCCCACCAAAATAGTTTGTAAACATCATTGAGAGGATGTCTGGATGCATCTTGGACTTCCATTACCTATGACATACAACAGATAACCACTCAAAGGGTATATACCAAAAGTCACATATGTGTAAGCCAACAATCTATCCATCCATCCCTTAAAAAGATACAGTCAGCATACCTTGGCGGCCTTGTTGTGCACTATGAGACATTCAAAACCAGCTTTTTTTTTTTTTTTTTTTCAGACGAGAATGTTTACGATCAATCTATCAATCTCTAACAAACGTTCAATCCCATACTTTATTACATATCTTCTTCAAGTTGCTAACTTCCCATAGTCAATAACAATGCTATCCTATGACCAATCCACCAGATCTATCCATTTTTTCAGCTTCCATATTCCTTCTGCATCTACAGCCCCCTTTCTTTTAGCATCCCACAAGTAACACATATACAATTTCCCTAATACCACCCTTACACTGTCTTTCATTCTAAACACATACACATTCCTCACAACCCATAATACTTCCTTCAAACACACCATAAACAGCCACAGCACTTTCTCTTTCAGCTCTAAATCCTAACCCAAACATCATTACCTCAAAGGTCAAACACGTCACTCCAGTCAATTCTTTACATAACTTTCTTAACATTTTAATTACTTCTCTAGCGAACAAACAGTTCCAAAAAAGATGTACTATATTCTCCTTCCCTCTACATTCATGTCTTGGACAATCCTCGCTCCTTAGTCCTTACTAGACTTCTGTTCTTCTGGAATTCTCTCACTGGTAGAACTCTATGTAACTTCTGCCACACTATCTCACTCTGTCTATTTGTCATACCATTCATTCTCACCTTTTTCCATAAATTCTTCACATCACATCCTCTCACCATATTTATATCACATTCAATCTGTTTTCCCTCAATCATTCTTGTCACTAATTTTTTATCCTTTAACACACTAACCTCCTCGTCACACAGCTCAAACTTTGCCAGAAACTTCACAACCCATACATACCATATAGGACTTTCAAAAGCAAATGGCTTATGCAAATCTCTTTCACCCCACTTTATTCTAAACAAATAATTCCCAAATAAATATCTGCACATGCAAGCATACTTACTATCCTTCTCAATAGCTCTTAGAATAATACTTACTATATTCACACCAAAAAAGAAATCTGAGTTTGGGAAACCCAAACCTCACCTCTCTATCTTCTTCGTTAAGACTTCTCTCCTATCTCTCTGACCTAGAATTCCAAAAAAAGACAAACAATATCTGATTTAGCTGTCTCATGCACATATATCCCCGGAGGGAAAACATAGTCTGTGTACCAAAACATTGGCAATACTACACTTTTAATTACTAAAATCTTCCCAAAAAAGGATACTCATTTTCCAAAAGTTTAGCTTTTTCTCTACTCTTTACTTCACTTATTCCGACTTTCTTTCCCATCAAGACATCCTGTTAATTTCACCCCAAGCACTTTAATAGCTCCAGTCACCACATTCACACCTATATCCACACTCAAGTTCCTACCTCCAAAACTTTTACACTCACTTTTATCCCAATTCACTCTGAAAGTCGACGCTCCGAAAAAATTTAAACTAAAAACTTAACTCTTCTAATAGCACATTCAGAATCACACAAAACACATATATCATCCATATAATCACTCATTTTCCATTCTCTTCCGCCCCCACCTGGTACCTGTACTCCTCTACATACTATATCTTTACTTATCAGCCCCAACAAAGGCTCAATCGCACAAATGAAAGCCACTGGCGAAAGTGGACATCCCTGCCGTACTCCTGAAAGGACTTGCACACTTCTACTTACATTCCCATTCAACAACACACTACTATATATTCCTTTATACAAGCTTCTCACTCTCCAAACACAATCTGAAGGAAAACCTAGTCTTAATAACATACTAAACAAAAATGTATGTGATAGTCTATCGAACGCTTTCTCAAAGTCCAGACTCAGCACATATATTCCACTTTTCCGACTTTTGCAATCCCACAAACTATCTCTCAACATACATCAATTATCATGAATTCTTCTAACAGGCACTGTGCATGTTGGTTCCTCTCCAATCACACTTCCCACAACCCCTCCCATCCTATTTGCTATCATCTTTGCATATATCTTATAATCACTGTTTAACAGCGTAATAGGCCACCAATTCTTTAAATACTTTAAATCTCCCTTCTTAGGAAGCAATACAACCAATCCTGCTTTCATACTTTCAGCCATCAGCACATTCTTCCACATATACTCATACAGTTCTACCATATCATTTGCTATCACATTCCACATTCTACTATAAAACTCCATCGGCAAACCATCCTCACCAGGTGTTTTGTTTTCCGCCGCTTTGCTAATCACTTCCCATATTTCCTCTTTCCTCACATTCTTCATCATGCAATCTCTTTCTATTTCACTCAGTTTCTTGTCTATTACAGTCAACACTAGTGTTGAGCGAACAGTTCGAAAATCGTTCGGGTCCGTACCGAATTTTGGGGTGTCCGTGACACGGACCCGAACCCGGACAAATTTCAAAAAAGTTCGGGTTCGGGTCCGGTGTTCGTCGATTACTTCCCGCTTTCTGAAGGGCTGCACAGCAGCCAATCAGCTAGCGTTTTACTTCTTGCCCTAAGAGCCCATCACAGCCATGCCTACTAATGGCATGGCTGTGATTGGCCAAGTGCAGCATGTGACCCAGCCTCAATTTAAGCTGGAGTCACGTAGCACCGCACGTCACACTGCTCTGACTAGTGTAGGGAGAGGATGCAGCTTCTGTGAGGGCGAGATAGGCAGGGATAAAGAAGTGATTGAATGATCTACCTTTCTACACCTGTGCATCAGAACAACTCAGCTGAGCTGTTCACTGAAAGTCACTATTTTGTTGAGACTGGCCAGAGCGATTTTTACTGGCACATGTAACTGGGCTGACCGGCGGTGGCCATTTTGGGACTTGTGGTGTGCCAGCACAAGCTGCCACAGAGTCTAAACCAAAGCTCCAAAGAAGTGTAAAATCTACACCTGTGAATCAGAACAACAGCGATTCAGCTGCTCAGTCAAAGTCTATTTTTTTTTCTGGCTGGGCAGACCGTTTTCTGGCACATGTTACTGGGCTGATAGGCGGCGGCCATTTTGGGACTTGTGGTGCTACAGCAAAAGCTGCCACAACGTCCATTAATCTCATGTAATAGTCGATTTTTTCATAGATATACTACATCAGGGGTTTGGCTGTGCTTGTGTCACCCATACTAACTGCAAAAGATATTTAATATATCAGTGGTGAAACTGAAAGTAACCCACTTGGATAGCAAATCCCATGAATGTGCTGTTCCAGCTAGGCTAGCCAGTGCCACTACAGCCAAGTCCAATACTGTCAGCCAGAAATATATATTTTTTTTTTTTATGTGCCAGAAATATAAATTAGAAAAAGCTTTCACCGTAATAATAAAATTATTCTGGTGTTAGACCAGAAGAAGCACTCCTGTTGTAATTAATACTGTAAAAAGGCTTAGGCAATATTTCTCCCAGTGTGGGAAATTTATCTAGCAAAACTAGCATTTTAAAAATTCCGGTGTTCTGAAATACCAGCAGTCCTCTAGTAATTAATACCGCAAAAAGGCATTATATCGTCCAGTGTTGTCATTTTGGTGAAAAAAAGGCCAATTTAATCAATCTGGTGTTAGTTACACAAGAAACAGTAGGCCTCACGTTTTTACTCCTGTAAAAAGGAATTAATACCGCAAAAAGGCATTACATTGTCCAGTGTTGTAATTTTGGTGAAAAAAGGGCCAATTTAATCAATCTGGTGTTTGTTAGACCAGAAACAGTAGGCCTCACGTTTTTACTCCTGTAAAAAGGAATTATATCTCCCCGTGTGGGAAGCTATGTACCAAAACTAGCATTTTAAAAATTCTGGTGTCCAATTTGCAGCAGTTTTCTTGTAATTAATACCGGAAAAAGGAATTATATCTTCCAGTGTGGGGATTTATGTACACAAACTAGCATTTTAAAAATTCTGGTGTCCAATTAGCAGCAGTCTTCTTGTAATTAATACCGCAAAAAGGCATTATTGTCCAGTGTTGTAATTTTGGTGAAAAAAAGGCCAATTTAATCAATCGGGTGTTTGTTAGACCAGAAACAGTAGGCCTCACGTTTTTACTCCTGTAAAAAGGAATTATATCTCCCCGTGTGGGAAGCTATGTACCAAAACTAGCATTTTAAAAATTCTGGTGTCCAATTTGCAGCAGTTTTCTTGTAATTAATACCGGAAAAAGGAATTATATCTTCCTGTGTGGGAATTTATGTACACAAACTAGCATTTTAAAAATTCTGGTGTCCAATTAGCAGCAGTCTTCTTGTAATTAATACCGCAAATAGGCATTATTGTCCAGTGTTGTAATTTTGGTGAAAAAAGGCCAATTTAATCAATCTGGTGTTTGTTAGACCAGAAACAGTAGGCCTCATGTTTTTACTCCTGTAAAAAGGAATTATATCTCCCCGTGTGGGAAGCTATGTACCAAAACTAGCATATTAAAAATTCTGGTGTCCAATTTGCAGCAGTTTTCTTGTAATAAATACCGGAAAAAGGAATTATATCTTCCAGTGTGGGAATTTATGTACACAAACTAGCATTTTAAAATTCTGGTGTCCAATTAGCAGCAGTCTTTTTGTAATTAATACCGCAAAAAAGGCATTATTGTCCAGTCTTGTAATTTTGGTGAAAAAAAGGCCAATTTAATCAATCTGGTGTTTGTTAGACCAAAAACAGTAGGCCTCAGGTTTTTACTCCTGTAAAAAGGAATTATATCTCCTAGTGTGGGATTCTATGTACCAAAACTAGCATTTTAAAAATTCTGGTGTCCAATTTGCAGCAGTTTTCTTGTAATTAATACCGGAAAAAGGAATTATATCTCCCCGTGTGGGAATCTATGTACCAAAACTAGCATATTAAAAATTCTGGTGTCCAATTAGCAGCAGTCTTCTTGTAATTAATACCGCAAAAAGGCATTATTGTCCAGTGTTGTAATTTTGGTGAGAAAAAGGCCAATTTAATCAATCTGGTGTTTGTTAGATCAGAAACAGTAGGCCTCACGTTTTTACTCCTGTAAAAAGGAATTATATCTCCCCGTGTGGGAAGCTATGTACCAAAACTAGCATTTTAAAAATTCTGGTGTCCAATTAGCAGCAGTCTTCTTGTAATTAATACCGCAAAAGGCATTATTGTCCAGTGTTGTAATTTTGGTGAAAAAAAGGCCAATTTAATCAATCTGGTGTTTGTTAGACCAGAAACAGTAAGCCTCACGTTTTTACTCCTGTAAAAAGGAATTATATCTCCCCGTGTGGGAAGCTATGTACCAAAACTAGCATTTTAAAAATTCTGGTGTCCAATTTGCAGCAGTTTTCTTGTAATTAATACCGGAAAAAGGAATTATATCTTCCAGTGTGGGAATTTATGTACACAAACTAGCATTTTAAAAATTCTGGTGTCCAATTAGCAGCAGTCTTCTTGTAATTAATACCGCAAAAGGCATTATTGTCCAGTGTTGTAATTTTGGTGAAAAAAGGCCAATTTAATCAATCTGGTGTTTGTTAGACCAGAAACAGTAGGCCTCACGTTTTACTCCTGTAAAAGGAATTATATCTCCCGTGTGGGAAGCTATGTACCAAAACTAGCATTTTAAAAATTCTGGTGTCCAATTTGCAGCAGTTTTCTTGTAATAATACCGGAAAAAGGAATTATATCTTCCAGTGTGGGAATTTATGTACACAAACTAGCATTTTAAAAATTCTGGTGTCCAATTAGCAGCAGTCTTCTTGTAATTAATACCGCAAAAAGGCATTATTGTCCAGTGTTGTAATTTTGGTGAAAAAAAGGCCAATTTAATCAATCTGGTGTTTGTTAGACCAGAAACAGTAGGCCTCACGTTTTTACTCCTGTAAAAAGGAATTATATCTCCCCGTGTGGGAAACTATGTACCATCTAGTAAGAAGCATGCAGACGTGTCTGTGGAGGAGGGGGTGCAGGGCTGCTGGGGTCACACTCTCATTGTAGCAGCCCTGCACTGCCCTCAAGTACTGATGGTCACTGACCTGTGAGTTCCAGTGTCAGCTCTGTGTTTTCCCTGTGCCCCTTAGGCCTCTGCGTGAGCTTATTGTGTCCTGTGTGCTCCCTGTGACTGCAGGGCACAACAAAATGACATGCTCATGTGGTGCTTGTGACGTGGCTGTACTGTGTTCAATTACCACATGGCTGTCTGGGCCATAGAGGGCTCTAGTTAAACTAATAAAGACAACATTGTTTAGGTGGTCTGCATTGTTAATGGGGGGGCGGCTCTACTTGTATGATCGTTTAATAGAACAGGTTCTGTAGACATCTATGTTGAATCAGCTGACGATGGTGTGAAAGATGTGCGCTTCTTCTTGACGCTAACATCGACCTGTAATGCTGAGTTCATACAGTTTTGGCCCCCCAAATAAGTGATGCAAGCAGTGATTCTAATAGCGACGGCTGTCACCTGCATCTCATACTGACTCACATTATTATTTCACTACCAAAGCACACTCCCTATGCATGTCTATGCAAGGCACAGTGTTCTACACCCCTATAAAGGCTCTCTGCAGCCCGGATATAGCCATTTTTGAACAAGATTCGCGGAGCATAAATTCGGATCAAACCATTTTTTTTTTGAAAATTCAGCGAACCAGACAAATTTTTTAGAAATTCGCTCATCTCTAAGACCAGCGTCTAAAACATCAGTCTTAATAATTTACCCCCATACTGCTTAAAACCAAGTCTATAAAAAGAAAATGTCCATATTTATCAAAAGTTGCCATTGTGCAAGGAGCTAGGATAATAAATTAAATTGCACATATTTTGGAGTTGCTCATCGAATATTTTTTTTCTTATTTTGTAGGTGATGAGGGTGTGCATGCCATCATTTGTGTGCTGCTACTCAACTGTCCAAAAAGTTTAATTAGAGCTGGGCCCTACTGCAGTACCCAAGACCTGGGGGTATCTGCAATAGTAATATTATGTCAAGTTTAGTGTAACTCAATTCCCCCTTTAAGCTTTGCACATAATTCAAGTTAGTGAGATAAGCTAGTGGGATGACACATCAGGTTTGACTTTAATGCTGGCTACATCTGTACACCAGCAGGTCAGGTATAGTAGGCATCAAGAATGGGGCTAACCACCACATTCCTCTCCTCCTGGTAGGAGTGTACTGCTTCTACTTCCTGTCAGAAGAGGGGAGTCTTAGCTAGAACAGTGAGGAGTAAAGAAGCATGTCCTATTGATCCTGCTCAAAGGGCCTTAGCGACCAAAGAACCAACTCAATTGTGAGACCACTACTCCAGAGAGAATACAAGAATTCAGAACTACAGATATCTTCAAAGCTACAGAATTTACAGCCAGCAGAGTGACAAACTATCACAGACAAGGCAGGCGTCAGCACCGGGCATACCATGGCAAGTGCCGGGACCCACAGCTCCTGCGGGGTCCCACAGCACAGCTGCCTTAAGCCAGAAGCAATGAGCACTTCCATCAATACGGATGGAAGTGCTCATTGCTGGAGTGCTGGGAACTGCGGTCCTGTCACTCACCGCTCAGCTTCCCGCGCTCCTCCCCACCTTCAGGCCGGCGGTGCACAGAATGGTGGAATGGTGAAGCAGGAAGACTTTTCCCTGCTCCACCATTCAGCCTGCAAGCTCGGATCATGCTGCCGGCATGTGTGGGTGGAGCCTGTAGCCCGGTAGTCTGCATAAGCTCCACCCACACAGTGCCTGCAGGGGAGAGAGGACTGTGCACTTCAGGAACGGGACAAGGTTAGTAATTACTGTGTTTTTTTTTGTTTTTAATACAGAGGGGTCAGAGAGGACTTTATTACTATGGAGAGGGCACAGAGGACTTTATTACTATGGAAGGGCCACAGAGGTCTTTATTACTATGGAGGGGGCACAGAGGACTTTATTACTATGGAGGGGGCACAGAGGTCTTTATTACTATGGAGGGGGCACAGAGGGCATTACTACTCTGGAGGGGGCACCGAGGGCATTACTAATGTGAAGCGGGCACAATGGGCATTTATACTATGGAGGGATGAAGGGGGCACAGTGGGCATAATTACTGTGAAGGGGCACAGTGGGGCTTTCTACTATGAAGGGGGCACAATGGGGATTATTACTATTAAGGGGGCACAGTGAGGATCATTACTGTGAAGGGGGCACAATGGGGATTATTACTGTGAAGGGGGCACAGATAGGGCATTACAACTGTGAAAGGGGCAGAGAGAGGGCATAACTACTGTGAGGGGGCACACATCTGTACAAAACTACTGTGAAGGTTGTACAATGAGGGCAATACTACTGTGAGGGGGTACAATTTTTGGGAAGGGGGGTGCCAGAGAAAGGACCCGCCCCGCATGCTAAACACTGTAGGCACACCACAGAAGCAGGGAAGTATTTGCTTCCCACACCACCATTGAGCTGCCAGTGCTTCACAGCAGCAGCACAATGTCCTCACACATCATACTACTGATCTGTGTAGGAGGAGGAGCGGGGCAGGCTGGGAATCATCCTCTGCTCCTCCTACACAGCAGTGCGATGTGTCAAAGTATCCTACTGCTGATAATGGGGAGTGCAGATCATGGGAGGAGCCAGGTGACTGAGGCAAGGAGTATTTTTTTTTTTTTTCACTTCCTGTAAAGGGGGCACATCTGGGCATAACCACTGTGAAGGGGGCACTGGGCACATATCTTGGCAGTGTATGGGGTGTTTCTATTAACATAAATATTAGTATAAAAATATTGAAGTCTGTATTGCTGTTAACCCTTGCTCTGTTACAGGAAAAAAATCCATGAACATTTAAAACTTGCAAAAAAAAGTGATTTTTTTTTTCAATTTCACCTTTTTGTTTAAATTATTGTGGAACACCTGAATGGTTTACACATCTTGTAAAATTAGTTTTGAATGTTGCATTTTCTAAAATAGAGTAATTTATGGGTGGTTTCTATTATGAAAGCTCCTCAAATTCACTTCAGAGCTGAACTGGCCCTTAAAAAACTAGGTTTTGGAAATTTTCTTGAAAACTCTAGCCCTCTAAGCCCTCTAATGGCCTAAAAAATAAAATGACTTTTACAAACAGGATGCCAACCTTAAGTATGCATATGGTAATCTTAATTATTTTATGAAGTACCACTATCTCTCTTAAAAGCATATAAATTCAAATTTATAAAATAGTGACTTTTTTAAAAAATTTCTGTAAATATTTTTAATAAATAAAGGTAAAACATAATGACTCAAATTTGCCACTAACATAAAATATCATGCGGCATGAAAAAACTATTTTAAAAATAGTCTGGCTATGTACAAGCATTCAAACATTATTATGAGTGATGAGCAGCATAGACAATATTCGAATTTGCGATATTTTGCTCTCAACGCTAAATATTATCACATAAACTAACACATGTCAGACCAGCAATTAGGCTGGGTCATGAGGGAGTTAATCTTATCGATTAAATCTTTATTATGAAATTATGAGTACACAAGTAAGATTTTATCTTGAAAATCCAAAATTCTGGCTAAGTATGAGTTATTAAATAAATATGATGTTATTTTATCCATGAAAAACTTAACTATATTCACTCTCTTGTATTTTCAAGAAAAAATTCTGCTAGTTCAGTATACACAGTATCGAATGAAATAACATACTAATGTACCAGTGCATCTCAATAAATTAGAATATCATCTAAAAGTTAATTTATTTCAGTAATTCAATTTACAAAAGTGAAACATACTATATACTGTATATCTATGACAAACAGGGAGATCTATTTGAAGTATTTATTTATTTTAATGTTGATGATTATGGCATATATACACTCACCTAAAGAATTATTAGGAACACCTGTTCTATTTCTCATTAATGCAATTATCTAGTCAATCAATCACATGGCAGTTGCTTCAATGCATTTAGGGGTGTGGTCCTGGTCAAGACAATCTCCTGAACTCCAAACTGAATGTCAGAATGGGAAAGAAAGGTGATTTAAGCAATTTTGAGCGTGGCATGGTTGCTGGTGCCAGACAGGCCGGTCTAAGTATTTCACAATCTGCTCAGTTACTGGTGGGAATCGAACCTGTGACCAGTCATGTCCCAGGCGGTAGCTCTGGCCACTAGACTACCAGCCCTTCTGGACTTCTCCTCCTGCTGAACTCTTTGATCTATCTTGCTCCAGCCTACCCTTGTTCATCAGTCTTGATTCCATGCACCTGTTACTTCCCCTTTATAAGCCCAGCCTCTAGCACCAGACCTCTGCTGGTTATTGTGCCTCCAAGCCTGTAGCAAGCTTCCTCTCTGCTCCTCCACGACTACTGCTGTTTACCTTTGTTGCCGACCCGGACCGTTTGACCTCGCTGAACTGCCGCCTGCATTGATCTTTTGCCTTCCACCGACCAAGCCTCTGTCTACTCCTGCTGTTACCTCGCTGCCATCTCTGTTGCCGACCCGGACTGATCGACCACGCTACCTACCTCCTGCTTCTGTGGGCCTTTGCCACTGGACTCCAACCACCAGCCGGCTGTCCTCTGACTCAGGTGAGCCAAGGACCGTTACAGTTACTGGGATTTTCACGCACAACCATTTCTAGGGTTTACAAAGAATGGTGTGAAAAGGAAAAAACATCCAGTATGCGGCAGTCCTGTGGGCGAAAATGCCTTGTGGATGCTAGAGGTCAGATGAGAATGGGCCGACTGATTCAAGCTGATAGAAGAGCAAAGTTGACTTAAATAACCGTTACAAAACATTGTTACAACCGAGGTATGCAGCAAAGCATTTGTGAAGCCACAACACGCACAACCTTGAGGCGGATGGGCTACAACAGCAGAAGACCCCACCGGGTACCACTCATCTCCACTACAAATATGAAAAAGAGGCTACAATTTGCATGAGCTCACCAAAATTGGACTGTTGAAGACTGGAAAAATGTTGCCTGGTCTAATGAGTCTAGATTTCTGTTGAGATATTCAAATGGTAGAGTCCGAATTTGGCGTAAACAGAATGAGAACATGTATGCATAATGCCTTGTTACCACTGTGCAGGCTGGTGGTGGTGGTGTAATGGTCTGGGGGATGTTTTCTGGGTACACTTTAGGCCCCTTAGTGCCAATTGGGCATTGTTTAAATGCCACGAGCTACCTGAGCATTGTTTCTGACCATGTCCATCCCTTCATGACCACCATGTACCCATCCTCTGATGGCTACTTCCAGCAGGATAATGCACCATGTCACACAGCTCGAATAATTTCAAATTGGTTTCTTGAACATGACAATGAGTTCACTGTACTAAAATGGCCCCAACAGTCACCAGATCTCAACCCAATAGAGCATCTTTGGGATGTGGTGGAACGGGAGCTTCGTGCCCTGGATGTGATTCCCTCAAATCTCCATCAACTGCAAGATGCTATCCTATCAATATGGGCCAACATTTCTAAAGAATGCTATCAGCACCTTGTTGAATCAATGCCACGTAGAAATAATGCAGTTCTGAAGGCAAAAGGGGGTCCAACACCGTATCAGTATGGTGTTCCTAATAATTCTTTAGGTGAGTGTATATAAACAAACTGAGGGACAATTGGTTGCTAAGTTTTAAATTGTCCCTCCGTCTGTTCCATAGGCTAAACAATTATGAGGAAGACTGCTGACTTGAAAGTCCTCCAGGAGACGGTCAAAGACACCCTGGGCGTAAAAACTCAAGAGCAGAATATAAAATCAGTGATACAGTACTAACCTCAGTTTATGAGGAAAGGGATTTAGGGGTCATTATATCAGACAACCTAAAGGTGGGCAGACAATGTCATAGAGCAGCAGGAAATGCCAGTAGAATGCTTGGGTGTATTGGGAGATGCATTAACAGTAGAAAGAGAGAGGTGTTCGTGACGATCTACAGAGCACTAGTGAGACCTCATTTGGAGTATTGTGTGCAGTACTGGAGACCATATCTGCAGAAGGATATTGAAACTTTGGAGAGAGTTCAGAGAAGAGCTACTAAACTAGAACAGGGATTGCAGGACAAAACTTACCAGGAAAGGTTAAAGGACCTTAACTAGAGATGTTGCGAACATAAAATTTTCCATTCACGAACAGCGAATGCGAACTCCTGCAAATGTTCGCGAATGGGCGAACTGGGCGAACCGCAATAGACTTCAATAGGCAGGCGAATTTTAAAACCCACAGGGACTCTTTCTGGCCACAATAGTGATGGAAAAGTTGTTTCAAGGGGACTAACACCTGGACTGTGGCATGCCGGAGGGGGGTCCATGGCAAAACTCCCATGGAAAATTACGTAGTTGACGCAGAGTCGGGTTTTAATCCATAAAGGGCATAAATCAACTAACATTCCTAAATTGTTTGGAATAATGTGCTTTAAAACATCCAGTGTGTGTATACGAGCAGGTATGATGTTGTATCGATCAGGTAGTGTAAGGGTTATGCTCGCTTTACAGTGACAGACCAAACTCTGATAGACGAAACTCCCCGTTTAACGCCCGGCAAACAATCGCAAACAGTCCATTTGCACAACCGCAAACACCCCATTTGCACAAGGTTGGATACCAAGCTAGCTATCTCCCGTTCCTTGTCTTCACTGACGTCATTAAAGGATAACTGTCACATTTAGACCCTAAATTCAGTTTTCATATATGTAGTTACTAATATGATAATATTCCTGAATCATTAACTATTAGACTTACTTACCCCATATTTAATAAGATTCAGCCCTTAACAACCAGTCTGCATAAAACTGCAATTTCACTATTCTGTTAAGATGGCCGCCCTCAGCCCTGAGGCTAATCCATAGGACGCCTGCAGTGAAGTTAGTGAAGACCAGCTCTGTATAGGGGGGTCTTACAGTGAAGTTCCCAGGTCTGACTGAAGCCTGTAGTCCTTCTACAAGCTCTCCTCTTATCAGATAAGGCTGTCATTTATACACTGAGCAGCCACATTGTCCAGCACTGCTAAGGGAGTGTCTGCCAAGCACAGGCATGTGGAGAAGTTCACACACACAGCCCAGCACTGTTATCTCCTGTCAGGAAGAACCTGGCTTTTTATACATTCCCTTACAATGTTGACTCACTATCAGTTCCCAGTGCACGCAGCCAGCGTGCTCCGTCCTCATCTGATAGACGGAAGGAGCATAGCAACCTGATTTTATCTCAGGTAACAATAGCCAATACTGGGGACTTTTAGGTGGCTTTTAGGGGTTATTTATTAAACAATCAGAAATTAAAACAGGGCCAAAAAGGTGATATTAATCACCAAAATCCAATAGTAAAAAAAAAAAAATTTAAAAAAAATTTGACAGTTATACTTTAAAGGTCATTTCTTTCACCCAGCCTCGTACAACACCAAGGGTCCCCGAAAGGTGACAACAAGCCCCCTGGGACGCTTGCTGTGGTTGGTTTTCCACCTCCTCAAAGCCACCTTCCTCCTCTACTCTTCTTCAGACTCCTCTCTCTGCGTTGCCGCAGGTCCAGCAATCGATGATGACAAGGCTGCTTCTGGTGGTGGTTGTGACCACAACTCTTCCTCTTCATGCTTATCTCTGGCCTGATCCAGCACTCTTCACAGGGCACGCTCCAGAAAAAACGCATATGGGATGAGGTTGATGATGTTGCCTTAGGTTTGACTGACAAGGTTTGTCACCTCTGCAAAAGGACGCTTGAGCCTACAGCCATTGTGCATGAGCGTTCACTAACGCGGCCAAAAAATACCCGGCTCCGCAGAGGCTGCCCTCTTTTTTTTTTTTAATTCTGTTCTTACCAGTTTAATCTCTGTTTTGTCCCCTATCAGGGGCCGGTGTATGGAATAGATTTTAGGAAGCGGGAGATGGAAAAAGATGGTTGGTCGGTCCTCTTCCTTCCAATTTGGGGCACTGCGAGTGCGCCGTGCAATGTACTGTGACACCCTATATGAGAGGTGTGTGAAGTAGTACTATTCTTATCAGTTTAATCCCTGTTATGTTCCCTATCAGGTGACATGTATCAAATAGATTTTAGACAACCACAAAGAGTTGTCAATAGTTGACACACTCATGACATAAATTTTATTCCTCTATGCGTCAATCTTGGTGTAAAGGACTGGATTGTTGCTCGGTAGAGATGTCCCGAATTATTCGCCGGCGAACATCACATGTTCGCGTCCGCCCCTGCTACGTCATCATTGAGCAAACTTTGACTCTGTACCTCACAGTCAGCAGACACATTCCAGCCAATCAGCATACCCTCCCTCCCAGACCCTCCCACCTCCTATCAAAAATCAAGGACAGCATCCATCTTAGATTCATTCTGAAGCTGCAGTGTTAGTTAGAGCAGGGAGAGTGCTGCTGCTGATGAATTAATAGGGAAAGCGTTAGCTAGGCCAGTGTTCTGTGTCCACTCCAGTCCTCAAAGATCCATCAGCCTCTTTCACACGAGCGTGTCTGGATTAGGTCCGGATGCATTCAGTGAAAACTGCGATTTCACAGGCAAAGCCATTCAGTTTTGCCTGCGATTGCGTTCAGTTGTTCAGTTTTTTCCACGCAGGTGCAATGCGTTTTTCACGCAGACTCATTCACTTCTATGGGGCTAGGGCTGCGTGAAAAACGCAGAATATAGAACATGCTGCGATTTTCACGCAGCGCACAAGTGATGCGGGAAAAAAATGCTCATGTACACAGACCCATTGAAATGAATGGGTAAGGATTCAGTGCGGATGCTATGCGTTCACGTCACGCATTACACCCGCGCGGAAAACTCGCTCGTGTGAAAGGGGCCATCAGTTGTAAGGACAGCGTCCTGACATCACCCCAAAAAGCCCTTTTTAGGGCTGGTACATCAGTCTGCTTTTATTTTATTTTTTTCTATCTATATATTGCAGTTGCCTGTTCGTGTGTGAGAGGCCGCAGGCCCAAAGACTGTACAGTGTGCACATCACTCATATAGGGTGGCACAGTACCTTGCAGATAAAAAAGTCATTTTATTTTTACCCTTTAATATAATTGCAGTTGCCTGCCAGTGTGTGTCAGGCCCACAGACTATACTGTGCCCATTCCCCACCACTAGAGTTGAGCGAACACCTGGATGTGCGGGTTCGGGATCTGAACTCGACCCGAACTTAACCATGAACCTGAACCCATTAAAGTCAATAAGGACCCAAACTTTTAGGCACTAAAAAGGCTGTAAAATAGCCCAGGAAAGGTCTAGAGAGCTGCAAAAGGCAGCAAAATGTAGGTAAATCTCGCAAACAAATGTGGATAGGGAAATGACTTAAAATAAAATAAATAAAAATGAACCAATATCAATTGGCAACTTGGAGGAGGAGGAGGTGGAATAGGAGGTTGGGGTGGCATCAGGTGGGAATGCTATGGGTGTTCTCATCACAGCCAAAAAGGATTCATGTCTGCCTGCAGTGCCACAGGCCTCATTCACAGACTCAGGGCCATGGCATCCGCAAAGAGGAGAGCGGTCCCTTAACAGCAACACAGGCCTCAGGTCAACCTGCAATGGAACAGGCGATTATCATTTATTTAGGCCCCTGACACCCAGACAGAGGAGAGGCAATTTGACAGTAAAAAGAGTTTAATGTCTCTCACCCAGACAGCAAGCAATTAAACTAAATATAGGCCACTGACACCCAGACAATGGGTCGGTCATTAGACAGTAAAAAGAGTTTAAAATCTCCCACCAAGACAACAAATGATTAAACGACATATAGGCCCCTGACACCCAGACAATGGGGCGGTCATTAGACAGTAAAAAGAGTTAAATGTCTGCCACCAAGACAGCAAGCAAGTACGTGAAACTTAGGCCCCTGACACCCAGACAATGGGGCGGTCATGACAGTAAAAAGAGTTTAATATCTCCCACCAAGACAACAAATGATTAAACGACATATAGGCCCCTGACACCAAGACAATGGGGCGGTCATTAGACAGTAAAAAGTGTTAAATGTCTGCCACCAAGACTGCAAACAAGTATGTGAAAGTTAGGCCCCGGCACCAAGACAGAGAAGAGAGGTCATATAGCAGAGAATCAGGCTTCATGTCACCCACCAATGGAACAGGCCACTTTTAGATATTTAGGCCCTGGCACCAAGACAGAGGAGAGAGGTCGCATAGCAGAGAAACAGGCTTCATGTCACCCACCATTGGAACAGGCCACTTTACCATATTTAGGCCCCTGGCACCCAGACGGAGGAGAGGTTCATTCAACTTTGGGTTGCACCGCAATATAATGGTAAAATTAAAAAAAGAGGATTGAATGAAGAAGTGCCCTGGAGTACAACAATATATGGTTAAGGGGAGGTAGTTATAAATGTCTAATCTGCACAAGGGATGGACAGGTCCTGTGGGATCCATGCCTGGTTCATTTTTATGAACGCCAGCTTGTCCACATTTGCTGTGCACGGGCGGCTGCGTTTGTCTGTAATGACGCCCCCTGCCGTACTGAATACACGTTCAGACAAAACGCTGGCCGCCAGCAGGCCAGCACCTCCAAGGCATAAAAGGCTAGCTCTGGCCACGTGGACAATTTGGAGACTCAGAAGTTGAATGGGGCCGAACCATCAGTCAGTACGTGGAGGGGTGTGCACACGCACTGTTCCACCATGTTATTGAAAGGTTGCCTCCTACTAACGCGTTCCGTATCAGGTAGTGGTGCAGTTAGCTGTGGCGTGGTGACAAAACTTTTCCACATCTCTGCCATGCTAACCCTGCCCTCATAGGAGCTGGCCGTGACACAGCTGCGTTGGCGACCTCTTACTCCTCCTCTGCCTTGGGCTTCCACTTGTTCCCCTGTGACATTTGGGAATGCTCTTAGTAGCACATCTACAAACGTCCGCTTGTACTTGCGCATCTTCCTATCACGATCCAGTGCAGGAAGTTAGATGGGCACATTGTCTTTGTACCGGGGATCCAGCAGGGTGGCAACCCAGTAGTTCGCACACGTTAAAATGTGGGCAACTCTGCTGTCGTTGCGCAGGCACTGCAGCATGTAGTCGCTCATGTGTGCCAGGATGCCCAGAGGTAAGGACAAGCTGTCCTCTGTGGAAGGCGTATCGTCATCGTCCTCCGTTTCCCCCCAGCCAAGCACCAGTGATGGGCCCGAGCTGCGTTGGGTGCCACCCCGCTGTGAACATGCTTCATCCTCATCCTCCGCCACCTCCTCATCCTCGTCCTCCAGTAGTGGGCCCTGGCTGGCCACATTTGTACCTGGCCTCTGCTTTTGCAAAAAACCTCCCTCTGAGCCACTTCGAAGAGACTGGCCTAAAAGTGCTAAAAATTACCCCTCTTCCTCGTCCTCCTGGGCACCCTCCTCTTCCATCATCGCCCTAAGTGTTTTCTCAAGGAGACATAGAAGTGGTATTGTAATGCTGATGTTTACCCCGGGCTGTGCTGAAGTTGGTGGTGAAGATGTGTGGCTGACTGGATGAACAGGTGGAAGAAGAGGAGGAGGAAGCCGAGTAGGAGGAGGAGGTTACAGGAGGAAAAGAATGATGCCCTGCGATCCTTGGCGGCAGAAGGACGTGTGCCAAAGAACACTCTGCCTGGGGCCCAGCCACCACTACATTTACCCAGTGTGCAGTTAGGGAGATATAGAGTCCCTGGCCGTGCTTACTGGTCCACGTATCTGTGGTTAGGTGGACTTTGCCACAGATGGAGTTGCGCAGTGCACACTTGATGTTATCGAATACTTGGTTGTGACGGGAAGGCACGGCTCTCTTGGAGAAGTAGTGGCAGCTGGGAACAACATATTGTGGGACAGCCATCGCCATCAGCTGTTTGAAGCTGTCTGTGTCCACCAGCCTGAAGGGCAGCATTTCAAAGGCCAGTAGTTTAGAAATGCTGGCATTCAGGCCCATGGCTCGAGCGTGGGTAGGTGGGAATTTATGCTTTCTCTCAAATGTTTGTGAAATAAAGAGCTGAACACTGCCGTGTGACATGGTGGAGATGCTTGGTGACGGAGGTGGTGGTGTTGGAGGCACATCCTCTGTTTGGTGGGCGGCAGGTGCCAACATTCCTCCCGAGGAGGAGGAAGAGGCCGAGGTAGCAGCAGAAGAGGGAGCAGGGGGAGCCTGAGTGAGTTCCTTGTTTTTAAGGTGTTTACTCCACTGCAGTTCATGCTTTGCATGTAGATGCCTGGTCATGCAGGTTGTGCTAAGGTTCAGAACGTTAATGCCTCGCTTCAGGCTCTGATGGCACAGCATGCAAACCACTCGCGTCTTGTCGGCAGCACATTGTTTGAAGAAGTGCCATGCCAGGGAACTCTATGAAGCTTCCTTTGGGGTGCTAGGTCCCTAGTGGTGGTGGCCAGTAGCAGGCAAATTCTCTTGGCTGCGGCTGTTCTGCTTTTGCCCCCTGCTCCCTCTTTTGCTACACTGTTGGCTCGGTCTCACCACTGCCTCTTCCTCTGAACTATGAAAGTCAGTGGCACGACCTTCCTTCCATGTGGGGTCTAGGACCTCATCGTCCCCTGCATCGTCTTCCACACAATCTTCCTCCCTGACCTCCTGTTCGGTCTGCACACTGCAAAAAGACGCAGCAGTTGGCACCTGTGTTTCGTCATCATCAGAGACGTACGGACTCCGATGAGGTGGTATTCCCATGTCCTCATCAGCAGAAAACATATGTGGTTGTGCATCAGTGCATTCTATGTCTTCCACCACTGAGGAAGGGCTAGGTGGATTCCCTTGGGAAACCCTGCCAAAAGAGTCTTCAAACAGCATAAGAGACTGCTGCATAACTTGAGGCTCAGACAGTTTCCCTGATATGCATGGAGGTGATGTGACAGACTGATGGGCTTGGTTTTCAGGCGCCACCTGTGCGCTTTCTGCAGAAGACTGGGTGGGAGATAATGTTGTGAACATGCTGGATCCACTGTCGGCCACCCAACTGACTAGCGCCTGTACTTGCTCAGGCCTTACTATCCTTAGAACGGCATTGGGCCCCATCAAATATCGCTGTAAATTCTAGCGGGTACTGGAATCTGAGGTAGTTCATTCACTAGGACGTGTGGCTCTGGCAGAACGGCCACGTCCTCTCCGAGCACCAGAGGGTCCACTAACAACAACACGACCATGTCCGCGTCCGTGTCCCTTACTACATGTTTTCCTCATTGTTACTGTTCACCACTAGTGTTGAGCGAACAGTTCGAGCATAGTTCGGGTTCGTACCGAATTTTGGGGTGTCTGGGACACGGACCCGAACCCGAACATTTTCAAAAAAGTTCGGGTTCGTTGTTCGGCGATTACTTCCCGCTTTCTGAAGGGCTGCACAGCAGCCAATCAGCTAGCGTTTTACTTCTTGCCCTAAGAGCCCATCACAGCCATGCCTACTAATGGCATGGCTGTGATTAACCAAGTGCAACATGTGACCCAGCCTCTATTTAAGCTGGAGTCACGTAGCGCCGCACGTCACACTGCTCTGATTAGTGTAGGGAGAGGATGCAGCTTCTGTGAGGGCGAGATTAGGCAGGGAAAAGTCAGCAACAGCACCTAATGAACTGATCGATCTACAGCTGTGAATGATTGAACTTCTGCTAGTTACTTGCTCACTGGTTTTTAGGCTGCACAGGCGTTTTTCACTTATTTTCTGGGGTGATCGGCGGCCATTTTGTGACTTGTGGTGCACCAGAAGAAGCTGCCACCAAGTCCATCAATCCATCAATACTAGTTTTTTTTTTCTTTTCTTTTCAAATTTCTTTTTATTATTTTATAATAAAGAAACAGTTTCGATACAGTATGATAATACACAGGTGCACATTATAGCGCAGATTAACATCACAAAAAAAGGAGAACAACAAGAGGTCATCTATTGGGCAGCAAGAGAATAACAGAACGTTACGATGGGCCGTGAGCTTGAGAGCCCAGGCAACAGTTCTCCTCATAATACACAATAAAGAATAAAATATGTAAACTATAAAGGGAGGGGGGGGGGAGACAGACACGAAAGGAGGGGAAGGTGGAAGAGGGAGGAGGGGGGGGGGGGGAGCCAGAACCTACGCCTTGCATGTAGTAAAATTACTTGAAATGGCGAAATGTCGCCCAGGGGGCCCAAATCTGTTCAAAAGTGCAATGTGTTTTTGTTTCCCAGTTGGCAAGTTCCTCCAGGCGGTATAACGAATCAACTTTGTCTACCCACTGGGTGAACGTGGGTGGATGTGCTGCTTTCCACAGAGTGGGTATCAGGATGCGTGCAGCGGCTAGAAGATATCTCAGTAATTTTATTGTATTTTTGGATAGGTTAACCGGAAAGAGAATAAATAGGCAAATCTCAGGGGTTGTGGGCAAGTGTGCTTTAGTTATGGTGTTTATCTGAGTTATGATATTCGCCCAATATGGGGAAATGCGTGGACACGTCCACCACATATGATAATAAGTACCTGGATGCAGGCCGCATCTCCAGCAAGTGGGGTCATATCCTGGGTTAAATTTGTGTAAAAGTACCGGCGTCAGATGCCACCTAGTTAAAATCTTGTAGCCGCTTTCTTGCATTCTCACGCAACGTGACGTGCGTTTCGGCATTTCGAGGAGAGATCGGATTTCAGTGTCCGAAAATTTTCTGGAGAGATCCTCTTCCCATGCCTTTATAAAAGAATGCGTGACCGGCATCGTAGGGGTTGTCAATATTTTGCAATAATTTGAAATAACCTTTTCGGGGTTTAATTTGGGCTAAGGAAGATTCAAAGGGAGTCAAGTCCCGGTGGAGATCCATGTTTTTGATCTACGCTTTGAGGGAACACGCTATTTTATTGTAAAGCAACGGAGGTAGAGAAGAGCATTTTAACAGATTAGACAGGATGTCGTAAGAGGGTATGGTGCCATCTCTAATAATTGCGTCCACAAAGGTGCTATTAGACAGTAGGTCTTTGGGAATCGAGGCATTGGTAACAGGATCAGAAGTGTAGAGCAGGTCTCTGATTTGCCACAGAGGAGAGGGGAATGGAGCGCATCTGGTACGCAGGGTAGCGTCGTTCCAAATTGCACAAGTTTCATATATGAGCATGTTAGAAATTTTAAGTTTTGTAAGAGTAGTAGGAGAGGAGAAGATCAGATGTCTCAGCGGATATAGGAGGATATCCTCCTCAATGGGTACCCATAGCTTATGGGCGGGTTTACGAACCCAATCAAGGATTCTATTTAAGTGGACCGCCTGAATAAAGAGGCGGGGTGTCGGCATGTCAATACCTCCGCATTTCGGGGTAGTTGAAGAATCGAGTATTTAATTCTCGGCTTCCTCCCATTCCAAATATATTTAGAGAAAATCCTATTTAATTGTGTAAAAAGCTCCCGGGGATGTGGATTGGAAGGGCCTGGAGTAGATAGGTCACTTTGGGCCAAATGAGACACTTCGCAATGTTTTTCCGTCCAAACCACGAGATATAGGGTGTGGGCCAGCTGTCTAGGATATTGGAAATATCTGTCAGGAGAGGGACAAAATTGTTTTTATATAGGGCTCGTTCATTGGAAGAGATTTTTATTCCGAGGAATTTAATGTGGGGTTGCGTCCAGTCAAAGGGCGAGTCTGCCGCAAGACGTGTTGCTACCGAGGCAGGGAGGGATATATTGAGGGCTTGCGATTTGCTCATGTTTACTTTAAAGTTTGAAATGACACCGAAAGTGTCAAAAATGTTAGCAATGACCGGTAAGGCATTAGTCGGGTTAGAGATTAGTAGCAGAAGATCGTCAGCGTATGCTGCCACCTTGTGTTCCCTACCCCCACAAGATATCCCTGATATGCCAGGGTCTTGTCTCAGCTTCTGCAAAAGTGTTTCCATCGTTAACACAAACAATAGCGGGGATAGTGGGCATCCCTGCCTGGTGCCATTGGAGATAGGGAACACCGGTGACAACACCCCATTGATCAGGATCCTAGCTGTAGGGCATTCATACATGGTGAATATAGCTCGTATGAAGGGGGTTGGGATTCCAAACGCGTGTAGAGCTGCACTTAGAAAACCCCAATCCACCCTATCAAATGCCTTCTCGGCGTCAGTGCTTAGGAGCAGAAGTGGGATTTTCGAGTGTTGAGCGTAGGAAATCAGTTGTAATACTCTGTAGATGTTATCTTTTCCTTCTCTGCCTAACACAAAGCCGACCTGGTCTGGGTCAATTAAAGATGGGAGGAGATCCTGGAGCCTACGAGCAATGATTTTAGCGAAAGTTTTAAGGTCAAAGTTAAGAAGTGAAATAGGGCTGTAGTTGCCACATAAGCTGGGGTCCTTCCCTTCCTTGTGTATGACCATAATTTGGGCCATCAGAGTCTGTCCGTGAAAGGGAATTCCTGCCAGAGCAGAATTGTAGAGTCTAGTCAAGTAAGGTGAGAGGGTATCGAGGCAAGAAAGGTAATAAAATGCGGTAAGGCCGTCTGGGCCTGGACTTTTATTTTTGGGAGAGGACGTGATAGCCTCCTTAATCTCGGTTGGGGTTATGGGAGAGCATAATTTATGGGCTTGCGCGTCGGTTATTTGTAGAAGGGATAGAGAGGCCAGGAATTCCGACAATAAATCGGATTTCGGTCTATCTAAGGAAGGATGCGAATTACCGAGGTTATATAATTCCTTATAGAACACACTGAACTCTCGTGCTATATCCGCAGTTTTGTGATAAGTAATACCGTTCGGGCCCTTAAGATTGGTTATATAGGATTTAGCTTTCCTTTGTTTTATTTGAGCTAGCATGAACCTAGTGGGTTTGTCCCCATGTGCATAATGTTTGAACTGAGCTGAAAGGTAAGCTTTAGCCGAAGACAAATTTAGTAGGTTTTTCATCTCATTACGTAAAGAGGTTAGCTCTTCTAAATGGGAAGCTAGAAGAGATCTCTTGTGCAGCCTCTCTAGGCGAGAAATTTTAGATTGTAGGTCAGACATCTTTTGTGACCTAGTTTTGCGTACATAAGCAGAGAGAGAGATAAACTCACCTCTGACATACGTCTTATGTGCTTCCCAAAGCGTCTGCACAGAGACCTCATTGTTATCGTTCCTGCCGAAGAATTCAGTCAAGCGTGCATTGATCCTGTCTACATTCCGCGGGGATTTCAAAAGTAAGTCGTTTAAGCGCCAACACCTATAAGGTGGGGGCGTTTGAGGCAGCTCGTAAATCATTTCCACTATAGAGTGGTCCGAGAGGACTTGTGATAGGATCGAGGCGGATTGACAATATTGAACATGTGTGGACGGTAGGAATAAGTAATCAAGCCTGCTGTATGAATTATGGGGATTGAGTAAAACGTGTAGTCCCTGACGGATGGGTACAGTGTCCTCCAGACGTCAGTCAGTTGCATGGATTGAAGTGTGCGTATCAATCTCGCCAAAGACTTAACACGGATGGAGGAGCGACCAGTGGAGGAATCAATGATAGGGTTTAACGTGACGTTAAAATCTCCCCCAATATCAAGGTACCTTCCGTAAAGGACGACAATTTCTTCAGAACCGCCCTGATCCAAGGGATCTGTTCTGTATTAGGAGCATAAATGTTTCCAAAAGTAAATACTGCAGGGCCAATGCGCCCTTTAATAAAAATAAATCGTCCTTCATGGTCGGTACATATATCTAACAGTGTAAAGTTGATATGTCTGCTAAAGCCTACACTAACCCCTTTAGAAGCCTTGGTGTCGGCGCCTGAATGGAACCACTGAGTGTAATACATATGTTTGAGAGAAGGTATTTTGTGTTTCTGAAAATGTGTCTCCTGCAGAAGACAAATATCAGCTTTGTGCTTCTTAAGGAGACCAAGTACCTGAGACCTCTTCGAGGGGAATTGAGCCCGTGAACGTTGTATGTAACAATTTTAATACTCGCCATATTGACGTAGGTCTAGCAAGGTTCTGTGATCTGCAAAATTCTCGGCGCAGGATATTGGAGCAAGTACCTGAAGGGGGAAGGAGGGGGAGGAAAAATGGAAGCGGAGGGAAAAACAAAGACAGTTAACCACAGACATCACCAGCAATGAGCAATGTACAGAAGTATAAAGTTCGAGCGATTCACTTATGAAAAACACAGAAAATCAATGTGCACGAGATTAGGTCAAGTATTTGATAGTTAAAGTGCACTTTAAACGGACAACAAAACAGTAGTTGTACTGCAATAAAACTAAACTCTGTTAAGAGAAAGAGACGAATATGGGTCGGCTCAAGGCCCAACCTATGAGAAAGGCTAACACATGGTTAAGAAAATACAAGTGTGTGAACATAGAGAGAAAAACATCCCTAGAGAAGACCAGAGTGGTCGCTTAAAGACGAGAGCAGGAGCGAGGAAGGGGGGAAGAGAGAGTACAAATCAGCGGTTAGTGGGGGATGGAAAGGAGAAAAGGGAGAGGTAATAGTAGGCGGAGAGGAAGAGGATAGAAGGACCGGAGGGGTAGAAGAAGGAAGATATAAGAGAAAGAAAAAGAGTAGGTGATATAAGAGACCGGGAAGAAAGTCCTTGTCAACAGCGACAAGACAGCTCACTAAGACATATATGGCAACCGTCAGAGACACTTAAATAATTGGCCTTTTATGAGGTGAGGTAGCGGCCAAGCAGAGTTCAAGTGTCCTCTGGAATAATACTTTTAGGTGCCAGTTTGCCGGACTTCCTTTTGGACTTAGGGGTGCGTCCGGTAGCCACATCCTCCCATGGTGTAGGGGTGCAATTTGTGGAAGAGTGTCCAGGTCCTTGACCACCGCCCAATCTGGAATTTGTAGGTCTGGGAGATCCAGGGCATTGTAGACACCAGGGAGGTCCGCTGTTGTACAAATTAGGAACCTTCTACCCCCAGACACGAAGGCTAGCCCAAGCGGGAATTGCCAATTATATTGAATTCCTTTGGAGCGGAGGGCTGTTGTCAATGGCTTAAGGGTCCTTCTTTTTGCAGTGTTTGCGGCGACAAATCTTGATAGATGTGGATCTGGGCATCTTCATAGACGATATGCGATGATGACCTCGAAAGACGTAATATGTCCTCCTTGACGGTAAAGTGTAAAGACGGCAAATCACGTCCCTGGGTGGTTCGGTGTCTTTGGGTTTGCGCCTCAAAGCCCTATGGACCCGCTCTATGACAATTTCTCCCGAGTAGGAGTCACCCAGGATATTGCGAAAGATATCTGTGACAGTTAGCAAGAGAGCGGAGTTTTCAACAGATTCTGGGAGGCCTCTTAGACGAAGGTTGTTCCTGCGGCCCCTATTCTCTTGGTCCTCTAAAGCATCAAAGTCTACATTAAGGTAGTTCTGGCAGGAGGTAAAGCTGGAGGTCAAGGCAGTTGTATAGTTGCAAAGAGAAGCTTGGGTGGATTCTAGTTGTTCTACTCTGGTGCCCAGGTGCTTAATATCATGTTTGATGTCTTGTAAGTCTTTAGAAATGGGGTCCAATACTAGTTTTTTTTTTTTGCTATATCCTACATCAGGGGCTTGGCTGTGCTAATTGTCACCCCTAGAAACTCAGGATAGCAATTTCTATATTTTCTTAAGGGGTTAAATACAATTGCCCAAATACCAATCCCCTAAATCTGGTGTTCCAGCTTTGTCTAGCCAAGTATAATACTGTCTGCTGTCTGGCAAAGGATAGATTATTTTCTGTGGTGAAATTCAATTGCCAAAATAGCAATACCATAAATCAGGGGTTTGAGCTGTGGCTGGCCAAGTTTCATAGTGTCCATAAAAACATATATTTTGTTGTGGGGTGAAATTCAATTGCCAAAATAGCAATATCCTGAATCTGGTGTCCCAGCTGTTGCAGGCCAAGTTTCATAGTGTACGCAAAAACATATATTTTGTTCTGGGGTGAAATTCAATTGCCAAAATAACAATACCATAAATCTGTGGTTTTGGCTGTGGCTGGCCAAGTTTCATAGTGTTCACAAAAACATATATTTTGTTCTGGGGTGAAATTCAATTGCCAAAATAACAATACCATAAATCAGTGGTTTTAGCTGTGGCTGGCCAAGTTTCACAGTTGGCACCTGTGTTTCGTCATCATCAGAGACGTGCGGACTCCTATGAGGTGGTATTCCCATGTCCTCATCATCAGGAAACATCAGTGGTTGTGCATTGGTGCATTCTATGTCTTCCATCACTGGGGAAGGGCTAGGTGGATTCCCTTGGGAAACCATGCCAAAAGAGTCTTCAAACAGCATAAGAGACTGCTGCATAACTTGAGGCTCAGACAGTTTCCCTGATATGCATGGAGGTGATGTGACAGACTGATGGGCTTGGTTTTCAGGCGCCACCTGTGCGCTTTCTGCAGAAGACTGGGTGGGAGATAATGTTGTGAACATGCTGGATCCACTGTCGGCCACCCAACTGACTAGCGCCTGTACTTGCTCAGGCCTTACCATCCTTAGAACGGCATTGGGCCTCATCAAATATCGCTGTAAATTCTAGCGGGTACTGGAATCTGAGGTAGTTCATTCACTAGGACGTGTGGCTCTGGCAGAACGGCCACGTCCTCTCCCAGCACTAGAGGGTGCACTAACAACAACACGACCATGTCTGTGTCCATGTCCCTTATTACATGTTTTCCTCATTGTTACTGTTCACCACTAGTGTTGAGCGAACAGTTCGAGCATAGTTCGGGATTGTACCGAATTTTGGGGTGTCCGGGACACGGACCCGAACCCGAACATTTTCAAAAAAGTTTGGGTTCGTTGTTCGGCGATTACTTCCCGCTTTCTGAAGGGCTGCACAGCAGCCAATCAGCTAGCGTTTTACTTCTTGCCCTAAGAGCCCATCACAGCCATGCCTACTAATGGCATGGCTGTGATTGGCCAAGTGCAGCATGTGACCCAGCCTCTATTGAAGCTGGAATCACGTAGCGCCGCCACGTCACACTGCTCTGATTAGTGTAGGGAGAGGATGCAGCTTCTGTGAGGGCGAGATTAGGCAGGGAAAAGTCAGCAACAGCACCTAATGAACTGATCGATCTACAGCTGTGAATGATTGAACTTCTGCTAGTTACTTGCTCACTGGTTTTTAGGCTGCACAGAGCGTTTTTCTGTCACTTATTTTCTGGGGTGATCGCGGCCATTTTGTGACTTGTGGTGCACCAGAAGAAGCTGCCACCAAGTCCATCAATCCATCAATACTAGTTTTTGTTTTGCTATATCCTACATCAGGGGCTTGGCTGTGCTAATTGTCACCCCTAGAAACTCAGGATAGCAATTTCTATATTTTCTTAAGGGGTTAAATACAATTGCCCAAATACCAATCCCCTAAATCTGGTGTTCCAGCTTTGTCTAGCCAAGTATAATACTGTCTGCTGTCTGGCAAAGGATAGATTATTTTCTGTGGTGAAATTCAATTGCCAAAAAGCAATACCATAAATCAGTGGTTTGAGCTGTGGCTGGCCAAGTTTCATAGTGTCCTGCAAAGGATATATTTTGTTCTGGGGTGAAATTCAATTGCCAAAATAGCAATACCCTGAATCTGGTGTCCCAGCTGTTGCAGGCCAAGTTTCATAGTGTCCGCAAAAACATATATTTTGTTCTGGGGTGAAATTCAATTGCCAAAATAGCAATACCATAAATCAGCGGTTTCAGCTGTGGCTGGCCAAGTTTCATAGTGTTCGTAAAAACATATATTTTGTTCTGGGGTGAAATTCAATTGCCAAAATAGCAATACCATAAATCAGTGGTTTCAGCTGTGGCTGGCCAAGATTCATAGTGTCCGCAAAAACATTTATTTTGTAGTGGGGTGAAATTCAATTGCCAAAATAGCAATATCCTGAATCTGGTGTCCCAGCTGTTGCAGGCCAAGTTTCATAGTGTCCGCAAAAACATATATTTTGTTCTGGGGTGAAATTCAATTGCCAAAATAACAATACCATAAATCAGTGGTTTTAGCTGTGGCTAGCCAAGTTTCACAGTTGGCACCTGTGTTTCGTCATCATCAGAGACGTGCGGACTCCGATGAGGTGGTATTCCTATGTCCTCATCATCAGGAAACATCAGTGGTCGTGCATCGGTGCATTCTATGTCTTCCATCACTGGGGAAGGGCTAGGTGGATTCCCTTGGGAAACCCTGCCAAAAGAGTCTTCAAACAGCATAAGAGACTGCTGCATAACTTGAGGCTCAGACAGTTTCCCTGATATGCATGGAAGTGATGTGACAGACTGATGGGCTTGGTTTTCAGGCGCCACCTGTGCGCTTTCTGCAGAAGACTGGGTGGGAGATAATGTTGTGAACATGCTGGATCCACTGTCGGCCACCCAACTGACTAGCGCCTATACTTGCTCAGGCCTTACCATCCTTAGAACAGCATTGGGCCCCATCAAATATCACTGTAAATTCTAGCGGGTACTGGAATCTGAGGTAGTTCATTCACTAGGACGTGTGGCTCTGGCAGAACGGCAACGTCCTCTCCCAGCACCAGAGGGTGCACTAACAACAACACGACCATGTCCGCGTCCGTGTCCCTTACTACATGTTTTCCTCATTGTTACTGTTCACCACTAGTGTTGAGCGAACAGTTCGAGCATAGTTCGGGTTCGTACCGAATTTTGGGGTGTCTGGGACACGGACCCGAACCCGAACATTTTCAAAAAAGTTCGGGTTCGTTGTTCGGCGATTACTTCCCGCTTTCTGAAGGGCTGCACAGCAGCCAATCAGCTAGCGTTTTACTTCTTGCCCTAAGAGCCCATCACAGCCATGCCTACTAATGGCATGGCTGTGATTGACCAAGTGCAACATGTGACCCAGCCTCTATTTAAGCTGGAGTCACGTAGCGCCGCACGTCACACTGCTCTGATTAGTGTAGGGAGAGGATGCAGCTTCTGTGAGGGCGAGATTAGGCAGGGAAAAGTCAGCAACAGCACCTAATGAACTGATCGATCTACAGCTGTGAATGATTGAACTTCTGCTAGTTACTTGCTCACTGGTTTTTAGGCTGCACAGAGCGTTTTTCACTTATTTTCTGGGGTGATCGGCGGCCATTTTGTGACTTGTGGTGCACCAGAAGAAGCTGCCACCAAGTCCATCAATCCATCAATACTAGTTTTTTTCTTTTCTTTTCAAATTTCTTTTTATTATTTTATAATAAAGAAACAGTTTCGATACAGTATGATAATACACAGGTGCACATTATAGCGCAGATTAACATCACAAAAAAGGAGAACAACAAGAGGTCATCTATTGGGCAGCAAGAGAATAACAGAACGTTACGATGGGCCGTGAGCTTGAGAGCCCAGGCAACAGTTCTCCTCATAATACACAATAAAGAATAAAATATGTAAACTATAAAGGGAGGGGGAGACAGACACGAAAGGAGGGGAAGGTGGAAGAGGGAGGAGGGGGAGCCAGAACCTCGCCTTGCATGTAGTAAAATTACTTGAAATGGCGAAATGTCGCCCAGGGGCCCAAATCTGTTCAAAAGTGCAATGTGTTTTTGTTTCCCAGTTGGCAAGTTCCTCCAGGCGGTATAACGAATCAACTTTGTCTACCCACTGGGTGAACGTGGGTGGATGTGCTGCTTTCCACAGAGTGGGTATCAGGATGCGTGCAGCGGCTAGAAGATATCTCAGTAATTTTATTGTATTTTTGGATAGGTTAACCGGAAAGAGAATAAATAGGCAAATCTCAGGGGTTGTGGGCAAGTGTGCTTTAGTTATGGTGTTTATCTGAGTTATGATATTCGCCCAATATGGGGAAATGCGTGGACACGTCCACCACATATGATAATAAGTACCTGGATGCAGGCCGCATCTCCAGCAAGTGGGGTCATATCCTGGGTTAAATTTGTGTAAAAGTACCGGCGTCAGATGCCACCTAGTTAAAATCTTGTAGCCGCTTTCTTGCATTCTCACGCAACGTGACGTGCGTTTCGGCATTTCGAGGAGAGATCGGATTTCAGTGTCCGAAAATTTTCTGGAGAGATCCTCTTCCCATGCCTTTATAAAAGAATGCGTGACCGGCATCGTAGGGGTTGTCAATATTTTGCAATAATTTGAAATAACCTTTTCGGGGTTTAATTTGGGCTAAGGAAGATTCAAAGGGAGTCAAGTCCCGGTGGAGATCCATGTTTTTGATCTACGCTTTGAGGGAACACGCTATTTTATTGTAAAGCAACGGAGGTAGAGAAGAGCATTTTAACAGATTAGACAGGATGTCGTAAGAGGGTATGGTGCCATCTCTAATAATTGCGTCCACAAAGGTGCTATTAGACAGTAGGTCTTTGGGAATCGAGGCATTGGTAACAGGATCAGAAGTGTAGAGCAGGTCTCTGATTTGCCACAGAGGAGAGGGAATGGAGCGCATCTGGTACGCAGGGTAGCGTCGTTCCAAATTGCACAAGTTTCATATATGAGCATGTTAGAAATTTTAAGTTTTGTAAGAGTAGTAGGAGAGGAGAAGATCAGATGTCTCAGCGGATATAGGAGGATATCCTCCTCAATGGGTACCCATAGCTTATGGGCGGGTTTACGAACCCAATCAAGGATTCTATTTAAGTGGACCGCCTGAATAAAGAGGCGGGGTGTCGGCATGTCAATACCTCCGCATTTCGGGGTAGTTGAAGAATCGAGTATTTAATTCTCGGCTTCCTCCCATTCCAAATATATTTAGAGAAAATCCTATTTAATTGTGTAAAAAGCTCCCGGGGATGTGGATTGGAAGGGCCTGGAGTAGATAGGTCACTTTGGGCCAAATGAGACACTTCGCAATGTTTTTCGTCCAAACCACGAGATATAGGGTGTGGGCCAGCTGTCTAGGATATTGGAAATATCTGTCAGGAGAGGGACAAAATTGTTTTTATATAGGGCTCGTTCATTGGAAGAGATTTTTATTCCGAGGAATTTAATGTGGGGTTGCGTCCAGTCAAAGGGCGAGTCTGCCGCAAGACGTGTTGCTACCGAGGCAGGGAGGGATATATTGAGGGCTTGCGATTTGCTCATGTTTACTTTAAAGTTTGAAATGACACCGAAAGTGTCAAAAATGTTAGCAATGACCGGTAAGGCATTAGTCGGGTTAGAGATTAGTAGCAGAAGATCGTCAGCGTATGCTGCCACCTTGTGTTCCCTACCCCACAAGATATCCCTGATATGCCAGGGTCTTGTCTCAGCTTCTGCAAAAGTGTTTCCATCGTTAACACAAACAATAGCGGGGATAGTGGGCATCCCTGCCTGGTGCCATTGGAGATAGGGAACACCGGTGACAACACCCCATTGATCAGGATCCTAGCTGTAGGGCATTCATACATGGTGAATATAGCTCGTATGAAGGGGGTTGGGATTCCAAACGCGTGTAGAGCTGCACTTAGAAAACCCCAATCCACCCTATCAAATGCCTTCTCGGCGTCAGTGCTTAGGAGCAGAAGTGGGATTTTCGAGTGTTGAGCGTAGGAAATCAGTTGTAATACTCTGTAGATGTTATCTTTTCCTTCTCTGCCTAACACAAAGCCGACCTGGTCTGGGTCAATTAAAGATGGGAGGAGATCCTGGAGCCTACGAGCAATGATTTTAGCGAAAGTTTTAAGGTCAAAGTTAAGAAGTGAAATAGGGCTGTAGTTGCCACATAAGCTGGGGTCCTTCCCTTCCTTGTGTATGACCATAATTTGGGCCATCAGAGTCTGTCCGTGAAAGGGAATTCCTGCCAGAGCAGAATTGTAGAGTCTAGTCAAGTAAGGTGAGAGGGTATCGAGGCAAGAAAGGTAATAAAATGCGGTAAGGCCGTCTGGGCCTGGACTTTTATTTTGGGAGAGGACGTGATAGCCTCCTTAATCTCGGTTGGGGTTATGGGAGAGCATAATTTATGGGCTTGCGCGTCGGTTATTTGTAGAAGGGATAGAGAGGCCAGGAATTCCGACAATAAATCGGATTTCGGTCTATCTAAGGAAGGATGCGAATTACCGAGGTTATATAATTCCTTATAGAACACACTGAACTCTCGTGCTATATCCGCAGTTTTGTGATAAGTAATACCGTTCGGGCCCTTAAGATTGGTTATATAGGATTTAGCTTTCCTTTGTTTTATTTGAGCTAGCATGAACCTAGTGGGTTTGTCCCCATGTGCATAATGTTTGAACTGAGCTGAAAGGTAAGCTTTAGCCGAAGACAAATTTAGTAGGTTTTTCATCTCATTACGTAAAGAGGTTAGCTCTTCTAAATGGGAAGCTAGAAGAGATCTCTTGTGCAGCCTCTCTAGGCGAGAAATTTTAGATTGTAGGTCAGACATCTTTTGTGACCTAGTTTTGCGTACATAAGCAGAGAGAGAGATAAACTCACCTCTGACATACGTCTTATGTGCTTCCCAAAGCGTCTGCACAGAGACCTCATTGTTATCGTTCCTGCCGAAGAATTCAGTCAAGCGTGCATTGATCCTGTCTACATTCCGCGGGGATTTCAAAAGTAAGTCGTTTAGCGCCAACACCTATAAGGTGGGGGCGTTTGAGGCAGCTCGTAAATCATTTCCACTATAGAGTGGTCCGAGAGGACTTGTGATAGGATCGAGGCGGATTGACAATATTGAACATGTGTGGACGGTAGGAATAAGTAATCAAGCCTGCTGTATGAATTATGGGGGATTGAGTAAAACGTGTAGTCCCTGACGGATGGGTACAGTGTCCTCCAGACGTCAGTCAGTTGCATGGATTGAAGTGTGCGTATCAATCTCGCCAAAGACTTAACACGGATGGAGGAGCGACCAGTGGAGGAATCAATGATAGGGTTTAACGTGACGTTAAAATCTCCCCCAATATCAAGGTACCTTCCGTAAGGACGACAATTTCTTCAGAACCGCCCTGATCCAAGGGATCTGTTCTGTATTAGGAGCATAAATGTTTCCAAAAGTAAATACTGCAGGGCCAATGCGCCCTTTAATAAAAATAAATCGTCCTTCATGGTCGGTACATATATCTAACAGTGTAAAGTTGATATGTCTGCTAAAGCCTACACTAACCCCTTTAGAAGCCTTGGTGTCGGCGCCTGAATGGAACCACTGAGTGTAATACATATGTTTGAGAGAAGGTATTTTGTGTTTCTGAAAATGTGTCTCCTGCAGAAGACAAATATCAGCTTTGTGCTTCTTAAGGAGACCAAGTACCTGAGACCTCTTCGAGGGGGAATTGAGCCCGTGAACGTTGTATGTAACAATTTTAATACTCGCCATATTGACGTAGGTCTAGCAAGGTTCTGTGATCTGCAAAATTCTCGGCGCAGGATATTGGAGCAAGTACCTGAAGGGGGGAAGGAGGGGGGAGGAAAAATGGAAGCGGAGGGAAAAAACAAAGACAGTTAACCACAGACATCACCAGCAATGAGCAATGTACAGAAGTATAAAGTTCGAGCGATTCACTTATGAAAAACACAGAAAATCAATGTGCACGAGATTAGGTCAAGTATTTGATAGTTAAAGTGCACTTTAAACGGACAACAAAACAGTAGTTGTACTGCAATAAAACTAAACTCTGTTAAGAGAAAGAGACGAATATGGGTCGGCTCAAGGCCCAACCTATGAGAAAGGCTAACACATGGTTAAGAAAATACAAGTGTGTGAACATAGAGAGAAAAACATCCCTAGAGAAGACCAGAGTGGTCGCTTAAAGACGAGAGCAGGAGCGAGAAAGGGGGGGGGGGAAGAGAGAGTACAAATCAGCGGTTAGTGGGGGATGGAAAGGAGAAAAGGGAGAGGTAATAGTAGGCAGAGAGGAAGAGGATAGAAGGACCGGAGGGTAGAAGAAGGAAGATATAAGAGAAAGAAAAAGAGTAGGTGATATAAGAGACCGGGGAAGAAAGTCCTTGTCAACAGCGACAAGACAGCTCACTAAGACATATATGGCAACCGTCAGAGACACTTAAATAATTGGCCTTTTATGAGGTGAGGTAGCGGCCAAGCAGAGTTCAAGTGTCCTCTGGAATAATACTTTTAGGTGCCAGTTTGCCGGACTTCCTTTTGGACTTAGGGGTGCGTCCGGTAGCCACATCCTCCCATGGTGTAGGGGGTGCAATTTGTGGAAGAGTGTCCAGGTCCTTGACCACCGCCCAATCTGGAATTTGTAGGTCTGGGAGATCCAGGGCATTGTAGACACCAGGGAGGTCCGCTGTTGTACAAATTAGGAACCTTCTACCCCCAGACACGAAGGCTAGCCCAAACGGGAATTGCCAATTATATTGAATTCCTTTGGAGCGGAGGGCTGTTGTCAATGGCTTAAGGGTCCTTCTTTTTTGCAGTGTTTGCGGCGACAAATCTTGATAGATGTGGATCTGGGCATCTTCATAGACGATATGCGATGATGACCTCGAAAGACGTAATATGTCCTCCTTGACGGTAAAGTGTAAAGACGGCAAATCACGTCCCTGGGTGGTTCGGTGTCTTTGGGTTTGCGCCTCAAAGCCCTATGGACCCGCTCTATGACAATTTCTCCCGAGTAGGAGTCACCCAGGATATTGCGAAAGATATCTGTGACAGTTAGCAAGAGAGCGGAGTTTTCAACAGATTCTGGGAGGCCTCTTAGACGAAGGTTGTTCCTGCGGCCCCTATTCTCTTGGTCCTCTAAAGCATCAAAGTCTACATTAAGGTAGTTCTGGCAGGAGGTAAAGCTGGAGGTCAAGGCAGTTGTATAGTTGCAAAGAGAAGCTTGGGTGGATTCTAGTTGTTCTACTCTGGTGCCCAGGTGCTTAATATCATGTTTGATGTCTTGTAAGTCTTTAGAAATGGGGTCCAATACTAGTTTTTTTTTGCTATATCCTACATCAGGGGCTTGGCTGTGCTAATTGTCACCCCTAGAAACTCAGGATAGCAATTTCTATATTTTCTTAAGGGTTAAATACAATTGCCCAAATACCAATCCCCTAAATCTGGTGTTCCAGCTTTGTCTAGCCAAGTATAATACTGTCTGCTGTCTGGCAAAGGATAGATTATTTTCTGTGGTGAAATTCAATTGCCAAAATAGCAATACCATAAATCAGGGGTTTGAGCTGTGGCTGGCCAAGTTTCATAGTGTCCACAAAAACATATATTTTGTTGTGGGGTGAAATTCAATTGCCAAAATAGCAATATCCTGAATCTGGTGTCCCAGCTGTTGCAGGCCAAGTTTCATAGTGTACGCAAAAACATATATTTTGTTCTGGGGTGAAATTCAATTGCCAAAATAACAATACCATAAATCTGTGGTTTTGGCTGTGGCTGGCCAAGTTTCATAGTGTTCACAAAAACATATATTTTGTTCTGGGGTGAAATTCAATTGCCAAAATAACAATACCATAAATCAGTGGTTTTAGCTGTGGCTGGCCAAGTTTCACAGTTGGCACCTGTGTTTCGTCATCATCAGAGACGTGCGGACTCCTATGAGGTGGTATTCCCATGTCCTCATCATCAGGAAACATCAGTGGTTGTGCATTGGTGCATTCTATGTCTTCCATCACTGGGGAAGGGCTAGGTGGATTCCCTTGGGAAACCATGCCAAAGAGTCTTCAAACAGCATAAGAGACTGCTGCATAACTTGAGGCTCAGACAGTTTCCCTGATATGCATGGAGGTGATGTGACAGACTGATGGGCTTGGTTTTCAGGCGCCACCTGTGCGCTTTCTGCAGAAGACTGGGTGGGAGATAATGTTGTGAACATGCTGGATCCACTGTCGGCCACCCAACTGACTAGCGCCTGTACTTGCTCAGGCCTTACCATCCTTAGAACGGCATTGGGCCTCATCAAATATCGCTGTAAATTCTAGCGGGTACTGGAATCTGAGGTAGTTCATTCACTAGGACGTGTGGCTCTGGCAGAACGGCCACGTCCTCTCCCAGCACTAGAGGGTGCACTAACAACAACACGACCATGTCTGTGTCCATGTCCCTTATTACATGTTTTCCTCATTGTTACTGTTCACCACTAGTGTTGAGCGAACAGTTCGAGCATAGTTCGGGTTTGTACCGAATTTTGGGGTGTCCGGGACACGGACCCGAACCCGAACATTTTCAAAAAAGTTTGGGTTCGTTGTTCGGCGATTACTTCCCGCTTTCTGAAGGGCTGCACAGCAGCCAATCAGCTAGCGTTTTACTTCTTGCCCTAAGAGCCCATCACAGCCATGCCTACTAATGGCATGGCTGTGATTGGCCAAGTGCAGCATGTGACCCAGCCTCTATTTAAGCTGGAATCACGTAGCGCCGCACGTCACACTGCTCTGATTAGTGTAGGGAGAGGATGCAGCTTCTGTGAGGGCGAGATTAGGCAGGGAAAAGTCAGCAACAGCACCTAATGAACTGATCGATCTACAGCTGTGAATGATTGAACTTCTGCTAGTTACTTGCTCACTGGTTTTTAGGCTGCACAGAGCGTTTTTCTGTCACTTATTTTCTGGGGTGATCGGCGGCCATTTTGTGACTTGTGGTGCACCAGAAGAAGCTGCCACCAAGTCCATCAATCCATCAATACTAGTTTTTTTTTGCTATATCCTACATCAGGGGCTTGGCTGTGCTAATTGTCACCCCTAGAAACTCAGGATAGCAATTTCTATATTTTCTTAAGGGGTTAAATACAATTGCCCAAATACCAATCCCCTAAATCTGGTGTTCCAGCTTTGTCTAGCCAAGTATAATACTGTCTGCTGTCTGGCAAAGGATAGATTATTTTCTGTGGTGAAATTCAATTGCCAAAAAGCAATACCATAAATCAGTGGTTTGAGCTGTGGCTGGCCAAGTTTCATAGTGTCCTGCAAAGGATATATTTTGTTCTGGGGTGAAATTCAATTGCCAAAATAGCAATACCCTGAATCTGGTGTCCCAGCTGTTGCAGGCCAAGTTTCATAGTGTCCGCAAAAACATATATTTTGTTCTGGGGTGAAATTCAATTGCCAAAATAGCAATACCATAAATCAGCGGTTTCAGCTGTGGCTGGCCAAGTTTCATAGTGTTCGTAAAAACATATATTTTGTTCTGGGGTGAAATTCAATTGCCAAAATAGCAATACCATAAATCAGTGGTTTCAGCTGTGGCTGGCCAAGATTCATAGTGTCCGCAAAAACATTTATTTTGTAGTGGGGTGAAATTCAATTGCCAAAATAGCAATATCCTGAATCTGGTGTCCCAGCTGTTGCAGGCCAAGTTTCATAGTGTCCGCAAAAACATATATTTTGTTCTGGGGTGAAATTCAATTGCCAAAATAGCAATACCATAAATCAGTGGTTTCAGCTGTGGCTGGCCAAGTTTCATAGTGTCCGCAAAAACATATATTTTGTTCTGTGGTGAAATTCAATTGCCAAAATAGCAATACCCTAAATCTGGTGTGCGAGCTGTTGCAGGAAAAGTGTAAATCTGTCCATAAAAAGGATACCTTTCATCCAGGGCCTAAATACTAGCCCTAAAAGAGATATTCCCCTAAATCAGTGGTTACTGCTTTGCCTGGATTAGTGTAATACGCTACATAAATACATAGGCAGATAGTGTTAGGTGCCTGTAAAAAAAGGCCTGAATTTGAAATCAATACATTGGGCCAAATATTTTTTTTCTTATTGTGGTGCTTGGTGAACGCTAACAATAAGGAAAACATCTAGTAAGGGACGCGGTCGCGGTCGTGGTGGTGTTAGTGTACCCTCTGGTGCTGGGAGAGGACGTGGCCATTTTGCCACAGCGACACGTCCTAGTGAACCAACTACCTAAGGTTCCAGTACCCGCCAGAATTTACAGCAATATTTGGTGGGGCCCAATGCCGTTCTAAGGATGGTAAGGCCTGAGCAGGTACAGGCGCTAGTCAATTGGGTGGCCGACAGTGGATCCAGCACATTCACAACATTATCTCCCACCCAGTCTTCTGCAGAAAGCGCACAGGTGGCGCATGAAAACCAAGCCCATCAATCTGTCACATCACCCCCATGCATATCAATGAAACTGTCTGAGCCTCATGTTATGCAGCAGTCTCTTATGCTGTTTGAAGACTCTGCTGGCAGGGTTTCCCAAGGGAATCCACCTAGCCCTTCCCCAGTGATGGAAGACATAGAATGCACCGATGCACAACCACTGATGTTTCCTGATGATAAGGACATGGGAATACCACCTCATCGGAGTCCGCACGTCTCTGATGATGACAAAACACAGGTGCCAACTGCTGCGTCTTTCTGCAGTGTGCAGACCGAACAGGAGGTCAGGGAGGAAGACTGTGTGGAAGACGATGCAGGGGACGATGAGGTCCAAGACCCCACATGGAATAAAGGTCGTGCCACAGACTTTCATAGTTCAGAGGAAGAGGCAGTGGTGAGACCGAGTCAACAGCGTAGCAAAAGAGGGAGCAAGGGGCAAAAGCAGACCAGCCGCCGCCAAGAGAGTTCGCCTGCTACTGGCCACTGCCACCAGGAACCGAGCAACCCAAAGGCAGCTTCAAGGAGTTCCCTGGCATGGCACTTCTTTAAACAATGTGCTGACGACAAGACCCGAGTGGTTTGCACGCTGTGCCATCAGATCCTGAAGCGAGGCATTAACGTTCTGAACCTTAGCACTACCTGCATGACCAGGCATCTACATGCAAAGCATGAACTGCAGTGCAGTAAACACCTTAAAAGCAAGGAACTCACTCTGGCTCCCCCTGCTTCTCTTCTGCTGCTGCCTCGGCCTCTTCCTCCTCCTCGGGAGGAATGTTGGCACCTGCCGCCCACTAAACAGAGGATGTGCCACCGACACCACCACCTGCGTCACCAAGCATCTCCACCATGTCACACGGCAGCGTTCAGCTCTCCATCTCACAAACCTTGGAGAGAAAGCGTAAATTCCCACCTAGCCACCCTCGAGCCCTGGGCCTGAATGCCAGAATTTCTAAACTACTGGCCCTTGAAATGCTGGCATTCAGGCTGGTGGACACAGACAGCTTCAAACAGCTGATGTCCATGGCTGTCCCACAGTATGTTGTTTCCAGCTGCCACTACTTCTCCAACAGTTTGATGGCCAAATGGAAGAACAGAAAGGCGCTCATAGGTAGTGATGTAGAAAATATATTTATTCGTCTTATCTATCCAGGTTGGGTTAGTTTTACTCACCTGGTAGATTTCCGCTCAAAACGGTCCACTTTTGTGAAGGGTCACCGGTAGGAGGTTTATGGTCACAATAGTCGATGCTGCTGTAACTTGTCCTGAATAACCATGGGCGTGGGCCAGTCCGCCACTTTGGTATATTGTAAAGTGTAAGGGAACAGCTCGTCTTCCACTTGTTGATTGTGTGATGAGCAGATAGACACTAGGCGCAAGGACGCGACCACGGTATGGATACAACAATGTCTTTATTGTATAGACGACGCGTTTCGGGGCACCAAAGACCCCTTTATCAAGTCTGTATCCTTAATATCGTGCACTTTATAGAGATGTCTTTTGGCACCGCACATGACACGTGCAGCGTGCTGAGAAGCGCTGCATGCTGACCAGATCTTCCTGTCATCCGGATCCCTCCAGCCAGGATCACCACAACATCTACAGGAGACATCTCTACAAAGTGCACAATATTAAGGATACAGACTTGATAAAGGGGTCTTTGGTGCCCCGAAACGCGTCGTCTATACAATCAAGACATTGTTGTATCCATACCGTGGTCGCGTCCTTGCGCCTAGTGTCTATCTGCTCATCACACAATCAACAAGTGGTAGACGAGCTGTTCCCTTACACACTACTTCTCCAAGACAGCCGTGTCTTCCTTGCACAACCAAGCATCCGATAAAATCAAGTGTGCACTGCGCAACGCCATCTGTGGCAAGGTCCACCTAACCACAGATACGTGGACCAGTAAGCACGGCCAGGGATGCAATATCTCCCTAACTGCACACTGGGTAAATGTAGTAGCGGCTGGGCCCCAGGCGGAGAGTTCCTTGGCGCACGTCCTTCCGCCGCCAAGGATCGCAGGGCATCATTCTTTGCCTCCTGTAGCCTCCTCCTCCTACTCGGCTTCCTCCTCCTCTGCTTCCACCAGCTCATCCAGTCAGCCACACACCTTCACCACCAACTTCAGCACAGCCCGGTGTAAACGTCAGCAGGCTATTCTGAAACTCATATGTTTGGGGGACAGGCCCCACACCGCGCAGGAGTTGTGGCGGGGTATTGAACAACAGAGCGATGAGTGTTTGCTGCCGGTGGGCCTCAAGCCCGGCCTGCTGGTGTGCGATAATGGGCGAAATCTCGTCGCAGCTCTGGGAATAGCCAGTTTGACGCACATCCCTTTCCTGGCGCATGTGCTGAATTTGGTGGTGCAGAAGTTCATTCACAACTACCCCGACATGTCAGAGCTGCTGCATAAAGTGAGGGCCGTCTGTGCGCGCTTCCGGCGTTCACATCCTGCCGCTGCTTGTCTGTCTGCGCTACAGCGGAAATTCGGCCTTCCTGCTCACCGCCTCATATGCGACGTGCCCACCAAGTGGAACTCCACCTTGCACATGCCGGAGAGACTGTGCGAGCAGAAGCAGGCCATAGTGGAGTTTCAGCTGCAGCACGCACGCGTCAGTCGCACTGCGGAACAGCACCACTTCACCACCAATGATTGGGGCTCCATGCGAGACCTGTGTGCCCTGTTTCGAGTACTCCACCAACATGGCCAGTGGCGATGACACCGTTATCAGCGTTACAATACCACTTCTATGTCTCCTTGAGAAAACGCTTAGGGCGATGATGGAAGAGGAGGTGGCCCAGGAGGAGGAGGAGGAGGAGGAGGATGAGGGGTCATTTTTAGCACTTTCAGGCCAGTCTGTTAGAAGTGGCTCAGAGGGAGGTTTTTTGCAACAGCAGAGGCCAGGTACAAATGTGGCCAGCCAGGGCCCACTACTGGAGGACGAGGGGGATGAGTAGGAGGTGGAGGAGGATGAGGATGAAGCAGGTTCACAGCGGGGTGGCACCCGACACAGCTCAGGCCCATCACTGGTGCGTGGCTGGGGGATACGGAGGACGATGACGATACGCCTCCCACAGAGGACAGCTTGTCCTTACCTCTGGGGAGCCTGGCACACATGAGCGACTACATGCTGCAGTGCCTGCGCAACGACAGCAGAGTTGCCCACATTTTAACGTGTGCGGACTACTGGGTTGCCACCCTGCTGGATCCCCGGTACAAAGACAATGTGCCCACCTTACTTCCTGCACTGGAGCGTGATAGGAAGATGCGCGAGTACAAGCACACGCTGGTAGAGGCGCTCCTGAGAGCAATCCCAAATGTCACAGGGGAACAGGTGGAAGCCCAAGGCGAAGGCAAAGGAGGAGCAAGAGGTCGCCAAGGCAGCTGTGTCACGGCCAGCTCCTCTGAGGGCAGGGTTAGCATTGCAGAAATGTGGAAAAGTTTTGTCTCCACACCACAGCTAACTGCACCACCACCTGATACGGAACGTGTTAGCAGGAGGCAGCAATTCACTAACATGGTTGAACAGTACGTCTGCACACCCCTCCACGTACTGACTGATGGTTCGGCCCCATTCAACTTCTGGGTCTCCAAATTGTCCACGTGGCCAGAGTTAGCATTTTATGCATTGGAGGTGCTGGCCTGCCCTGAGGCCAGCGTTTTGTCTGAACTTGTATTGAGCATGGCAGGGGGCGTCATTACTGACAAACGCAGCCGCCTGTCCACAGCCAACGTGGACAAGCTGACGTTCATAAAAATGAACCAGGCATGGATCCCACAGGACCTGTGCCTCCCTTGTGCAGAATAGACAGTTATAACTGCCTCCCCCTCAACAATGTATTCTTGTACTCCGGGGCACTTCTTTATTGAATCCTAATTTTTTTAACTTTACCATGATCTTGCGGTGCAACCCAAAGTTGAATGAACCTCTCCTCTGTCTGGGTGCTGGGGCCGAAATAACTGAAAGTGGCCTTCTCCGGTGGTGGGTGATATGACGCATGATTCCTTGCTGTGGGACCTCTCTCCTCTGTCTGGGTGCTGGGGCCGAAATAACTGAAAGTGGCCTTCTCCAGTGGTGGGTGATATGACGCATGATTCCTTGCTGTGGGACCTCTCTCCTCTGTCTGGGTGCTGGGGCCGAAATAACTGAAAGTGGCCTTCTCCAGTGGTGGGTGATATGACGCATGATTCCTTGCTGTGGGACCTCTCTCCTCTGTCTGGGTGCTGGGGCCGAAATAACTGAAAGTGGCCTTCTCCAGTGGTGGTTGATATGACGCATGATTCCTTGCTGTGGGACCTCTCTCCTCTGTCTGGGTGCTGGGGCCCAAATAACTGAAAGTGGCCTTCTCCAGTGGTGGGTGATATTACGCATGATTCCTTGCTGTGGGACCTCTCTCCTCTGTCTGGGTGCTGGGGCCAAAATAACTGAAAGTGGCTTTCTCCAGTGTTGGGTTATAAGACGCATGATTCCTTGCAGTGGGACCTCTCTCCAATTGATATTGGTTAAATTTTATTTATTTTATTTTATTTTAATTCATTTCCCTATCTACATTTGTTTGCAGGGGATTTACCTACATTTTGCTGTCTTTGGCAGCCCTCTAGCCCGTTCCTGGACTATTTTACAGCCTTTTTAGTGCCTAAAAGTTCGGGTCCCCATTGACTTCAATGGGGTTCGGGATAAAGTTCGGGTGGAGTTCGGATCCTGAACCCGAACATTTTCGGGAATTCAGCCGAACTTCCCGAACCCAAACTTCCAGGTGTTCGCTCATCTCTATTCACCACAATAAGAAAGAAATTATTTGGTCCAATGTATTGAATTCAAATTCAGGACATTTTTTTACAGGCACCTAACACTATCTGGCTATCTATTTATGTACCATGATAGAATAATCCAGGCACAGCAGTGACCACAGATTTAGGGGAATATCAATTGTAGGCCTATTATTTAGGCCCTGGATGAAAGGTATCTTTTTACGGACAGATTTACACTTGAATATGCACAGTAGCGTGTGAAAAAATATTTAGGATTATGCTTTCAGCACTTGTATTTTAACAATTTGTGTAATATTCCCTTTAACGGAAAGAAATACACTTAGAGATGCAAAACTGTGTGTGCAAATGTAGAGGATTATGCTGTATTTTAACACTTACTGTAATATACCCTTTAATGGAAAGAAATACACTTGGAGATGCACGCTGAGTGTAATATACCCTTTTACAGACAGATTTACACTTGGCCTGCAACAGCTGGAACATCAGATTTTGGTATTGCTATTTTGGCAATTGAATTTCACCCCAAAACAAAATATATCCTTTGACGGATACTATTAAACTACTTGTCCAGCCACAGCTAGAACACCAGATTTACGGAATTTCTATTTTTGCAACTGAAGTTCACCCCAGTAAATTATATATCCTTTGATGGACTCTATGAAACTTGTCCAGCCACTGCTGGGACATCAGATTTACGGTATTGCTATTTTGGCAATTGAATTTCACCCCAGATCAAAATATATCCTTTGCCGGACAAAATTAAACTTGGCCAGCCACAGCTGAAACCACTGATTTATGGTATTGCTATTTTGGCAATTGAATTTCAGCCCAGAACAAAATATATCCTTTGCCAGACACGATTAAACTTGGCCAGCCACAGCTGAAACCACTGATTTATGATATTGCTATTTTGGCAATTGAATTTCAGCCCAGAACAAAATATATCCTTTGCCGGACACTATCAAACTTGGCCAGCCAAAGCTGAAACCACTTATTTAGGGTATTGCTATTTTGGCAATTGAATTTCACCCCAGAAGAAAATATATCCTTTGCCGGACACTATTAAACTTGACCAGCCACTGCTGGAACACCATATTTAGGGGATTGCTATTTTGGCTATTGAATTTCACCCCAGAACAAAATATATCCTTTGCTGGACACTATTGAACTTGGCCAGCCACAGCTGAAACCACTGATTTATGGTATTGCTATTTTGGCAATTGAATTTCAGCCCAGAACAAAATCTATCCTTTGCCGGACACTATTAAACTTGGCCAGCCACTGCTGGAACACCATTTTTAGTGGACTGCTATTTTGGCAATTGAATTTCACCCCAGAACAAAATATATCTTTTGCCGGACACTACTAAACTTGGCCAGCCACAGCTTAAACCACTGATTTATGGTATTGCTATTTTGTCAATTGAATTGCACCCCATAAAAAAATATATCCTTTGCCGGACACTATTAAACTTGGCCAGCCACAGTTTAAACCACTGATTTCTAGTATTGGTCTTTTGGCAATTGAATTGCACCCCAGAAAAAAAATATCCTTTGCCGGACTCTATTAAACTTGGCCAGCCACAGCTGAAACCACTGATTTACGGTATTGCTATTTGGCCAATTGAATTTCATCCCAGAACAAAATCTATCCTTTGCCGGACACTATTATACTTTGCCAGCCACTGCTGGGACACCAGATTTAGGGGATTGCTATTTTGGCAATTTAATTTCATCCCAGAAAATTATCTATCCTCTGCCGGACACTATTAAACTTGGCCAGCCACACCTGAAACCACTGATTTACGGTATTGCTATTTTGGCAATTGAATTTCACCCCAGAACAAAATATATCCTTTGCCGGACACTATTAAACTTGGCCAGCCACAGCTGAAACCACTCATTTACGGTATTGCTATTTCGGCAATTGAATTTCACCCCAGAACAAAATCTATCCTTTGCCGGACACTATTAAACATGGCCAGCCACTGCTGGAACACCAGATTTAGGGGATTGCTATTTTGGCAATGGAATTTTACCTCAGAAAATGATCTATCCTTTGCCGGACACTAGGCTCCCTAGCTCCCTCTATTGACCTAGAGCAGGAATGACATCCCTAGCAGGCCTGTACATAGCAATACTTTCACAGTAACAGGGTTTCTCAGAGTGCAATAAAAGGTCATACCAATCTCCCCACAGGTGGGGGGGAACAACGTGACCCTTGTGACCCTTTTGTAGTGCCCACCGATACAGATACAGTACAAATAGATGTATATATTCACAGTATATTTATATATATATATATATATATATATATATATATATATATACACACACACACACACACACACACACATATATATACAGAGTCAGCAACTTACAGTACATGCTGGATAACACTGGGGGGTTAACTGTATATGGGGGGTTAACCTGCAGTCTGGAGAAAGCTGATGGCAAGGGGGGGTAGGAGAAGATCTGTGCCGTTCAGCGGCTGTCCTCTGCTGTCAGATGGTCGCAGGACACAGTGAGGTAATTAGGAAAAGGAACTTTAGTGGTGAAAAGCATAAAATGTGTGCCCCAGCTGCCTGTCTCCACAGACCCTCACCCCTATGAACTGCAGTGCTAGAATGCGTTGTTGACTGTAAAGCCAAACAGGTACTGAGTCAGGAACAACATAAAGCCAGCACTATAAGCGCTTCTGCTCTCTGCCAATATTCCCGCTCTGCCTGCCTCTTCCTCAAAGGATCTGCAGCCACCATTTCCAACTCCTTAATACAGGGAGAGGGGCGGGCCAGGCAATAGGAGCCACTGCTTCTAGGCAACAGCAAGTACCTGCTTGGAGCAAGGAGGAGGAGAAGGCTGTCAGGTGACCTGATGCCTCTCTTTTGCTCCGAGATTGTAGAGCAAACTACTAGTGCTGCTGCCCGCCGTAGCCTCAGTGATGATGTAAGCAGTGAGCTAAGTACTGTCTATGCTGCCGGACCCCCCGCCCCCCCCCCATGCTACACCACAGTATATATATATATATATATATATATATATATATATATATTTTTTTTTTTATATAGCTCTGGTATATGTATGAATCAGCTGTTCATCACTGCCCACTGTATGCCTCAATGATAAATGAAAGTGGAGAATCTATATTTATATGACAATGAGTCAATGTAGATTGTTGTGTAAATTGCTATGGTCAGCTCAATTATTTGTTACAAAGGAAGCAATCCTATTAAACAATTAATGCATGAATGGGTGGAAAATAGTTACTGAACGAGTCATTAACTTGGCAAATCATTAATAGTTTCAGGTCATTATCTCTCGAGATAGGCAATCTATTCTTCACAACAGTATTCGCTTTACTATTGTATCGGTGTGCCAGGTTCTAATCAATAATAAGTTTTAGCAAAATGTGTCATAAGGTTTCCTATGACATGGTAAATTTATTTAATAATCAACTGTAATAGTAATTCTGCTCTGTAATTGAAAGTGACCCATCACAGCAGAGACACAGGGAATATTCACATATGCATGCTAAGGATGAGTGAACCAGTTCTTAACGAACCAGGCTTATTATGAATTTCAAAATTTGCCTGAAAAGCGAACCCAAAGTTTTTCAGGTTCAGTGCATAGAAATCTAGTAGAACAGTACTCTTTACAATTTAACTGCACATGCTAGGCAGGAAAAGGCATGAGGGAGGAAGAATAAGGAGCCTCACATGACCCTGAAAGGAAGTGGGGGTAGAGGGCTTGCCCTGTTTGGCTCACTGGCTAACAGACGTCCTGGATGAGCCAATTAATGGGGCAGCAGGCAAGGAGGAACCCTAGCAGATGTCATTCTGTGTTGAGCTGTGAATGAGGGTAGGTGGGTGTAGCAGTCTCTGGCAGTAAAAGATCTCAGAGGGAGTGTACAGTCACTATCAAGCTTCTATTCTAGTGTCAGGGACAGTGAAGATAAAGGCTAGAAGGAAGAATATTTGTGTAGAATGGCACATTTGATCAGATAAATCTTTTAGGGAATGAGGAGCTGAGGCAAGGTGTGGCTGGTACAGGCAGTGTCTTCTAGCTTCAGTTACTGCCTTATGATACAGCTGCTGCAGACCATCAAAAGCAGCCACTTGCAAGAACTTTTCTTTTTATTCTTATTTGAACAGAAAGACAGCTGTGTTTTTTTTTTTTATTCCAAATCTGAAGTTTCTACAAAGGCTTATTGCCAGTTAAACATCCATACAGCATTCTGCTGCAAAGCAATTATTGTGCATTATATCCATCAGTGTTATAGCAAATAATTATACAGCAATAATGCCATCTGCTGATGCTGCTGAGTAGAGATGAGCGAACACCTTAATGTTCGGGTTCGAGAGGTTCGGCCGAACTTCCGGAAAATGTCCGGGTTCGTGATCCGAACTCAACCCGAACCCCATAGAAGTCAATGGGGACCCGAACTTTTGGGCACTAAAAAGCCTGTAAAAGACTCCCGGAAAGGGCTAGAGGGCTGCAAAAGGCAGCAAAATGTAGGTAAATCCCCTGCAAACAAATGTAGATAGGGAAATGAATTAAAATAAAATAAAATAAATAAAAATTAACCTGTAAAAGACACCCAGAGGGATAATATACCGCAATAAACGCATTGCGATTACAACTTTGAGCTAACGATCACCATGGGAACGCCTCCTCCAGTAGAATGTACTGTCGGATCTTAGAATTAAGTTGAAATCGCAATGCAATTCTTATATATTTGCTTAATCGCATTGCGATTTCAACTTAGCATTGCTAAATAATTCCATCCATATCGTTAACTTACTGAGTCAGTAAGTTAACGAATATGGATGGAATTATTTAGAATTAGCAATGCTAAGTTGAAACGGCAATGCGATTAAGCAGATATATAATAATCGCATAATCGCGTTCGAATAGAACTTAAAGCTGTCTCTTAGTCAGTTTTAGTATTGGTGTGCTGTAATAGAAGTTACATTCGTACGCGAATATAACTTAGAGCAATACAGTCAACTTTACACTGTTAGTTTTATTATCGCGATAATACAACTATTCAAGAATCGTGTACGTGCGTCTGTACGTGTGTGCGTTACCTCGGATCGAGAGAGATGAGAGTGGAGATTGGTGACTGTCCCAGCGATTATGGCGAAAAGTAATTTCTCTAAAGAAGAGCTGGATTTCTTAATAACTGTAAGTAATTGAACTTAGTTAGTGTGTAATTCAGTAATGTGATTTTAACTTATTTATTAATGATTTTTATTAGCCAAGAAGCCTGCAGGCCTTCACTGATCTCATAACTGCCTTACACTGTCACATGTCCTACTGCTTGGTGACAAACTCATCACAGGCTTTAGCAGACTGCACAACTACATGAGTGATTAGTGAAAGACACTGTTAAAGGGGTGGCAATGTTCAAGTCACTTTTAAAGGGATGACGATGTTCAAGTCACTTTTAAAGGGATGGCGATGTTCAAGTCACTTTTATAGGGGCGGCAATATTTAAGTCACTTTTAAAGGGATCGCAATGTTCAAGTCACTTTTAAAGGGATGGCGATGTTCAAGTGACTTTTAAAGGGGCGGCAATATTCAAGTCACTTTTAAAGGGATCGCAATGTTCAAGTCACTTTTAAAGGGATGGCGATTTTCAAGTCAGTTTTAAAGGGATGGCGATGTTCAAGTCACTTTTAAAGGGGCTGCAGTGTTCAAGTCACTTTTAAAGGGGCGGCAATGTTCAAGTCACTTTTAAAGGGATGGCGATGTTCTACTCTTTGACTGTTTTGATATTAAATGTTATTTTTGATGGTTCTTATGACTATGATAACTAATAATTGTATTTTAGAACTGTGGGATTACATGATTTAATTGTTATCTTACAGGAAATGTTGGAGAAGGGTACGACCGCAGAAGGTCAAGGGGCGAAAAGCAGGCCATAGTGCGGAGAATTGCTTTCCATCTGTGGCAGAAGCATGGGTGCACTCATCGGAAGGATGCGATTCTAAAAGTGGTCAGATCTGAAGCGCCACAGGATGGATCTGATCACTAAGATCCGAGATAAATCTTTTCCAGGTACAATACTTATTTGCATAACTGAGCAGATAGATAACAATATGTTGGTGAGAGAAATAAGTATTTTTAACCCTTTACAATAAATCACTTAGTACAGTGGTGTTGAACTGATGGGAAAGGGTGCTAAAGGTGGCAATATGAGACCTCTTTCTGGGCCACATATGTTTTTTGACTTTACACAGTTGACTTTGGCCCCTGAAGCTTGTCCAAACTCCTCGCACGTCTGGACGAGTGTAGACAACAAGCATCGATCAGGACAATTAGGCCACATGCCCAAATGAAGTCATAGACTCGAATCACTCTTGTTCCCTGGGGAGTGGCCCAACACCCAATAGCAGCAGTGAGTTGAAGCTGAACTTAATCAACGATGCTCAAAGGCAGAGTGCAGGGGGTACCCACAGGGTCCTGGTCCGGCAGGTCAAGGCAGACACTGATGATACTACACTTGATCTAAGCCAAAAGGAGAAGAAAGATAGGTGTAGTTAATTATTATGCCATCCAGACACTACCATAGATTAATTTGTGTACCTTTAACTGTAATTTGGCTTTACTTGTTTATCTTGGCATTTTTAAAAAATTTGGTCATCATCATTACAGATGCTCCGCTTCCCAAAGTGAGAGCCAAGCTCTCTAAAAAGAAGAAGGCGGTGGAGGTGGAGGAGGAGACAGACCACTCGGACGAGGAGGAGCAGGAAGAGGCAGGGCCATCAGGCTATCGGGCCCATAGCCCACCTGCTGCAGTGGAGGAGGGTGATGACTCTGAGGAGGCAGAAGAGGAGATGGTCACTACCCCCGACAAGAAGGTAAATGGATGATGTGGATATTTTTATTTATTCAGTGTCCCAGAAAGCTAATGTTACGGGTGGGAGTACTGATTTCCATAACGTATCTAACTGCCACATCCATTTTTGGAAGTACGATATAACAAGCATGCAATATATAAATTTTTCTAAGAATATATTTTAACAAACTATATTATTTTTTTAAATGAAGAAAATATAATAAAACAGGCAACAAATAAAGTACAACACATAACAGTAATATAAAAATAAACACTAAAAAGTAATTGATCAACATCAAAACCATTAACGTAACTACTAAGTCAATAACCCAAAACTAAAAGGAACTATTATTAATCCTACCTAAACCAATATATAACAGATTTACATAGTAACATAGTATATAAGACCGAAAAAAGACATTTGTCCATCCAGTTCGGCCTGTTTCCTACAAGTTGATCCAGAGGAAGGCAAAAACCCCTGTGAGGCAGAAGCCAATTTTCCTCACATAAGGGGGGAAAAAAATTCCTTCCCGACTCCAATCAGGCAATCAGAATAACTCCCTGGATCAACGATCCCTCTCTAGTAGCTATAGCCTGTAATATTATTACACTCCAGAAATAAATCCAGTCCCCTCTTGAATTCCTTTATTGTACTCACCATCACCACCTCCTCAGGCAGAGAGTTCCATAGTCTCACTGCTCTTACAGTGAAGAATCCTTTTCTATGTTTGTGTACAAACCTTCTTTCCTCCAGACGCAGAGGATGTCCCCTTGTCACAGTCACAGTCCTGGGGATAAATAGATGATGGGAGAGATCTCTGTACTGACCCCTGATATATTTATACATAGTTATTAGATCTCCCCTCAGTCGTCTTTTTTCTAAAGTGAATAACCCTAATTTTGATAACCTTTCACGGTACTGTAGATCCCTCATTCCAGTTATTACTTTAGTTGCCCTCCTCTGAACCCTCTCCAGCTCTGCTATGTCTGTCTTGTTCACAGGAGCCCAGAACTGTACACAGTACTCCATGTGTGGTCTAACCAGTGATTTTCAAGAAAAAATATCATCTCAGCTTTATATAACAATTAATGATTGTATTTTAATGTACATTTCAAATTTTATTTCATTTATTTTACAGCTGACAACATCATGTTAAAAAAATAAAAACAATGCGAAGGAAGCACCAGCTGCGAATGCAGCAGTTCAGGGAGCAGCAAACCAGGAAGATGAGGCAGCTCAAGATGCAGTTCTCGCACCAAATGCGAGCCATGGAGGAGGCTCATCTTAAGGACATCGATGATCTGCTGGAGGAGCAGAGAAAAAATAAAAAATTACCCTAATTTTTTTGGTTATTTATATATTTATGTTAAAAAATAATTCTATTTTGTTAAAGATTATTTTATAAAACTATAATGTTAAATCAAATTTATTGCGTTTTGTTTGATTGGAAACAAAGGGTACAGATAGTGTTGCCCATATTAATAATTATTTTTCATTACTGTAATCTTTCAAGGGTTTCAAGTTCAACTGGTTTATTGTGATAGATCTGGTGGTAAGGTTTTTGGTAAGGCTGTAAAACACACCCGGAAAGGGCTAGAGGGCTGCAAAAGGCAGCAAAATGTAGGTAAATCCCCTGCAAACAAATGTAGATAGGGAAATGATGAGTTAACATAAAATAAATAAAAATTAAACAATATTAATTGGAGTGAGGTCCCATAGCACAGAATCAGGCTTCAAGTCACCCACCAATGGAGAAGGTCACTTACTATTATTTCGACCCCAGCACCCAGACAAAGGAGAGAGGTCCCACAGCAGAGAATCAGGCATCATATCAACCACCACAGGAGTAGGCCACCATTTAGTTACTTTGACCCCTTCACCCAGACAGAAGAGAGAAGCCACACAGCACATATTAAGGCATCATATCAACCACCGCAAGAGAAGGACAATTTTAGATACTTTGACCTCTGCACCCAGGAAGAGGAGAGAGGTTCCACAGCAGAGAATCAGGCATCATATCAACCACCACAGGAGTAGGCCACCATTTAGTTACTTTGACCCCTTCACCCAGACAGAGGAGAGAGGCCACACAGCACATATTCAGGCATCATATCACACACCACAGGAGAAGGCCTCTTTCAGTGACTTAGGCCTTTGGACCCAGACAGAGGAGAGAGGTCAAAGATTAGCTTCATATCCCCCAGCACAGCAGAAGACCGCTTTATTTGACTTAGGCCTCAGCACCCAGACAGAGGACAGAGGTAGCATGGCAGAGGTTATGGCTTTATGTCACCCGATAGTTTAACAGGCCACTTTCATCTAGTTAGGCCCCGGCGCCCAGACAGAGGAGAGTTTCATTCAACTGTGGGTTACATAAAATTTGTATTAAATAAAGAAGTGGCCCGTAGTACAACAAGACATGTTTTAGGCAGTTATTAAGGACTACTCTGCACAAGGGAGGGACAGGTCCTGTGGGATCCATGCCTGGTTCATCTTTATGAACGTCAGCTTGTCCACATTGGCTGTGGACAGGCGGCTGCGCTTGTCAGTAATGACGCCCCGCCGTGCTGAATACGCGTTCTGATAAAACGCTGGCCGCCGGGCAGGAAAGCACCTCCAAGGCATAACATGCTAACTCTGGCCACGTGGACAATTTTGAAACCCAGAAGTTGAATGGGGCCGAACCGTCCGTCAGTACGTGGAGGGGTGTGCAGACATACTGTTCAACCATGTTAGTGAAATGCTGCCTCCTGCTAACACGTTCCGTATCAGGTGGTGGGGCAGTTAGCTGTGGCGTGGAGACAAAACTTGTCCACATTTCTGCCATGCTAACCCTGCCCTCAGAGGAGCTGGCCGTGATACTGCTGCGTGGGCGACCTCTAGCTCCTCCTCTGCCTTGGCCTTGGCCTTCCACCTGTTCCCCTGTGACAGTTGGGAATGCTCTCAGGAGCGCGTCTACCAGCGTGCGCTTGTACTCGCGCATCTTCCTATCACGCTCCAGTGCAGGAAGTAAAGTGGGCACATTGTCTTTGTACCGGGGATCCAGCAGGGTGGCCACCCAGTAGTCAGCACACGTTAAAATGTGGGCAACTCTGCTGTCGTTGCGCAGGCACTGCAGCATGTAATCGCTCATGTGTGCCAGGCTCCCCAGAGGTAAGGACAAGCTGTCCTCTGTGGGAGGCGTATCGTCATCGTCCACCGTATCCCCCCAGCCACGCATTAGTGATGGGCCTGAGCTGTGTGGGCTGCCACCCTGCTGTGAACCTACTTCATCCTCGTCCTCCTCCACCTCCTCCTCATCCTCCATTAGAGTGCCTTGGCTGGCGACTTGTGAACCTCCCTCTGAGCTACTTCTAACAGACTGGCCTGAAAGTCTTAGAAACGAGCCCTCCTCCTCCTCCTCCTCTTCCATCATTGCCCTAAGCGTTTTCTCTAGGAGACATAGAATTGGTATTGTAACGCTGATAACAGTGTCATCGCCACTGGCCATTTTGGTGGAGTACTCAAAGCAGTGCAGCAGGGCACACAGGTCTCGCATGGAGGCCCAATCATTGGTGGTGAAGTGGTGCCGTTCCGCAGTACGACTGACGCGAGCGTGCTGCAGCTGAAACTCCACTATGGCCTGCTGCTGCTCGCACAGTCTCTCCAGCATGTGCAAGGTGGAGTTCCACCGGGTGGGCGCGTCGCATATGAGGCGGTGAGCGGGAAGGCCGAAGTTCCGCTGTAGCGCAGACAGGCGAGCAGCGGCAGGATGTGAACGCCGGAAGCGCGCACAGACGGCCCGCACTTTATGCAGCAGCTCTGACATGTTGGGGTAGTGGTGAATGAACCTCTGCACCACCAAATTCAGCACATGCGCCAGGCAAGGGATGTGCGTCAAACCGGCTAGTCCCAGAGCTGCCACGAGATTTCGCCCATTATCGCATACCACCAGGCCTGGCTTGAGGCCCACCGGCAGCAACCACTCGTCCGTCTGTTGTTCAATACCCCGCCACAACTCCTGCGCGGTGTGGGGCCTGTCCCCAAACATAAGAGTTTCAGAATGGCCTGCTGACGTTTACCCCGGGCTGTGCTGAAGTTGGTGGTGAAGGTGTGTGGCTGACAGGAGGAGCTGGTGGAAGCAGTGCAGGAGGAAGCCGAGTAGGAGGAGGAGGCTACAGGAGGCAGAGAATGATGCCCTGAGATCCTAGGTGGCGGAAGGAAGTGCGCCAAGGAACTCTCCGCCTGGGGCCCAGCCGCCACTACATTCACCCAGTGTGCAGTTAGTGAGATATAGCGTCCTTGGCCGTGCTTACTGGTCCACGTATCTGTGGTTAGGTGGACCTTGGCACAAACTTGCATGTGCAGGGAAGGCACGGCTGTCTTGGAGAAGTAGTGGCGGCTGGGAACCACATACTGGGGGACAGCCATGGCCATCAGCTGTTTGAAGCTGTCTGTGTCCACCAGCCGGAATGTCAGCATTTCAAAGGCCAGTAGTTTAGAAATGCTGGCATTCAGGCCAAGGGCTCGAGGGTGACTAGGTGGGAATTTGCGCTTCCTCTCAAAGGTTTGAGAGATGGAGAGCTGAACGCTGCTGTGTGAAATAGTGGAGACGCAAGGTGACGGTGGCGGTGGTGGTGTCGGTGGCACATCCTCTGTTTGCTGCTCGGCAGGTGGCAACATTCCTCTCGAGGCGGAAGCCGAGGCAGCAGCGGTAGAGGGAGCAGGGGGAGCCTGAGCGGGTTCCTTGTTTTTGAGGTGTGCACTCCACTGCAGTTCATGCTTTGCATGTAGATGCCTGATCATGCAGGTGGTGCTCAGGTTAAGAACGTTAATGCCTCGCCTCAGGGTCTGATGGCACAGCGTGCAAACCACTCTGGTCTTGTCCTCAGCACATTGTTTGAAGAAGTGCCATGCCAGGGAACTCCTTGAAGATGCCTTTGGGGTGCTGGGTCCCTGTTGGCACTGGCCAATAGCAGGCGAACTCTCGGGACGGCGGCTGTTCTGATTTTGCCCCCTGCTCCCTCTTTGGCTTCGCTGTTGTCTCGGTCTCACCACTGCCTCTTCCTCTGAACTATTTAAGTCAGCGGCACGACCTTCAGTCCATGTGGGGTCTAAGACCTCATCGTCCTCTGCATCGTCTTCCACCCAGTCTTCCTCCCTGACCTCCTCCTGTTCAGTCTGCACACTGCAATAAGACGCGGCAGTGGGCACCTGTGTTTCGTCATCATCAGACACTCGGTCACTCTGCTGTGGTGGTATTCCCATGTCCTCATCATCTGGATACATAAGTGGTTGTGCGTCAGTGCATGGTATGTCTTCCACCGCTAGGGAAGGGCTAGGTGGACGCCCCTGGGAACCCCTGCCAGCAGAGTCTTCAAACAGAAGAAGAGACTGCTGCATAACTTGAGGCTCGGACAGTTTCCCTGATATGCATGGGGGTGATGTGACAGACTGATGGGCTTGGTTTTCCGGTGCCACCTGTGCGCTTTCCGCAGAAGACTGGGCGGAAGACAATGTGGTGAACGTGCTGGAAGCACTGTCGGCCACCCAATCGACTAATGCCTGTACCTGCTCAGGCCTTACCATCCTCATAACGACATTGGGCCCCACCAAATATCGCTGTAAATTCTGCCGGCTACTTGAGGGAGTTGGTTCACTACTTTGTGCGCCTGAGGCCGAACGGCCACGTCCTCTGCCAGCAACAGAGACTCCACGGACCCCACCACGACCGCGTCCTCGTCCCTTAATAGAATGTTTTCTCATTGTTGCGATTCAACTCGCACCACAATAAAATATATTATTTTTAGCCCCAAAATTCACACACTGGAAGATATACCGTAATTCCTTTTCCGGTATTAATTACAAGAAAACTGCTGCAAATTGGACACCAGAATTTTTTAAATGCTACTTATGTTAAATGAATTCCCACAGTGGGAGAACTATTTCCTTTTACAGGAGTAACAACGTGCGGCCTACTATTTCGGGTGTCACCAACACCAGATTGATTAAATTGGCCTTTTTGGAACCAAAATGACAACACTGGACACTATAATGCCTTTTTCTGGTATTAATTACAAGAGGACTGCTGCAAATTGGACACCAGAATTTTTTAAATGCTACTTATGTTAAATGAATTCCCACAGTGGGAGAACTATTTCCTTTTCAAAGGAGTAACAACGTGCGGCCTACTATTTCGGGTGTCACCAACACCAGATTGATTAAATTGCCCTTTTTGAACCAAAATGACAACACTGGACACTATAATGCCTTTTTCTGGTATTAATTACAAGAGGACTGCTGGTATTTCAGAACACCGGAATTTTTAAAATGCTCGCTTTGGTACATAAATTGCCCACACTGGGAGAATTATTGCCTAAACCTTTTTACAGTATTATTTACTGAAGGAGTGCTTCTTCTGGTCTAACACCAGAATTATGTTTGTTACAGGGAAAGATTTTTTAATTTATATTTCTGGCAAAAAAATAAAAAATTAATTTCTGGCTGACAGTATTGGACCTGGCTGTAGTGACACTGGCTAGCCTAGCTGGAACAGCACATTCATGGGATTTGCTATCCAAGTGGGTTACTTTCAGTTTCACCACTGATATATTAAATATATTGGCAGTTAGTAGGGGTGACACAAGCACAGCCAAACCCCTGATGTAGTATATCTATGAAAAAATCGACTATTACATGAGATTAATGGACGCTGTGGCAGCTTTTGCTGGCGCACCACAAGTCCCAAAATGGCCGCCGCCTATCAGCCCAGTAACATGTGCCAGAAAATGGTCTGCCCAGCCAGAAAAAAATTGACTTTGACTGAGCAGCTGAATCGCTGTTGTTCTGTGTCACAGGAGTAGATTTTTCAATTCTTTGGAGCTTTTCTTTGGACTCTGTGGCAGCTTGAGCTGGCGCACCACAGGTCCCAAAATGGCCGCCGCCGGTCAGCCCAGTTACATGTGCCGGTAAAAATCGATCTGGCCAGTGTAAAAAAAATAAACTTTCAGTGAACAGCTCAGCTGAGTTGTTTTGATTCACTGGTGTAGATCTTTCACTTCTTCTCAGGTTTTTTCCTCGATTATTCCCTGCCTATCTCGCCCTCACAGCAGCTGCATCTATCCCTGTTCTATTCACATCGGGAGTGAGCACGTCCCGACGTGCGCACAAGCTTATAAAGAGGCTGAGTCACATGCTGCACTTGGCCAATCACAGCCTTGCCAATAGTAGGCATGGCTGCGATGGCATCTTAGGGCAAGTAGTATGATGCATGTTGATTGGCTGCTTTGCAGCCTTTCAAAATGCGCCACAAAAATGACGAACTACAAAACCGAACCCGAATTTTTATGAAAATGTTCGGGTTCGGGTCGTGTCACGAACACCCCAAAATTCTGTACGGACCGGAACTATTCTCGAAATGTGCGCTCAACAACACTAGTGCTATTCGTATCCCACTCTTAAGTTCTAATCGCATTCGATTTTAACTTATGCTTTTTTTGACAGGCATCGCATTCTATTTTAACTTACTGCTGATGCCTGGCAAAAAAAGAAAATGCATAAGTTAACATCGAATGCGATTAGAACTTAAGAGTGAGATACGAATAGCACTGCGTGCTAGAACAGCACGCACACAATTATTCAAATTTTGTATTATCGCGATACAAAACCAAACAGTAAAGTTAAAATCGAATGCAATTAGAACGTGTAGTGTGATGCGATTTATTTGAGTTCTAAGAATCGCATTGCGATTTCTGCTTCAGCCGGATTCCGTGCTAATGGAGCGTCTACATCACCATGGGAAAAATGCTAGAATGTACTGTCGGATTTGAGAAGTTGAAATCGCAATGCGATTAAGCAAATATATAAGAATCGCATTGCGATTTCAACGTAATTCAAACATCGTACAGTACATTCTACTGGAGGAGGCGTTCCCATGGTGATCGGTAGCTCAAAGTTGTAATCGCAATGCGATTTCAGCTTTAAGCCTGTACTATTCTGCTATATAGTACTTTCAAAATGCGACGAGAGAACATGCCGAACTCCGAACTCGAACCCGAACTTTTTTGAAAATGTCCGGGTTCGGGTCCATGTCACAGACACCCCAAAATTCGGTACGAACCCGAACTATTCTCGAACTGTTCGCTCAACACTACTTAACAAACCACTCATATAGGGTGGCACAGTAAATTGCACGGCGCACGCGCAGTTCCCCAAGTTGGAAGGAAGAGGACCGACCAACCATCTTTTTCCATCTCCCGCTTCCTAAAATCTATTCCATACACCGGCCCTTGATAGGGGACAAAACAGAGATTAAACGGGTAAAAACAGATTTTTTTAAAATTTTTGGCCACGTTACTGAATGCTCATGCACAATGACTGTAGGCTCATGCGTCCTTTTGCGGAGGTGACAAACCTGGTCAGTCAAACCCAAGGCAACATCATCAACCTCATCCCATATGCATTTTTTCTGGAGCGAGCCCTGCGAAGAGTGCTGGATCAGGCCATAGATGAGCATGAAGAGGAAGAGTTGTGGTCACCATCACCACCAGAAGCAGCCTTGTCGTCATCGATTGCTGGACCTGCGGCAACGCAGAGAGAGGAGTCTGAAGAAGAGGAGTCAGAGGAGGAAGGTGGCTTTGAGGAGGTGGAAGACCAACCACAGCAGGTGTCCCAGGGGGCTTGTTTTCACCTTTCGGGGATCCTGGGTATTGTTCGTGGCTGGGTGGAGGAAGAGACCTTCAATGACGTCAGTGAGGACAAGGAACGGGACATGGCTAGCTTGGTATGCAACCTTGTGCAAATGGACTGTTTGCGGTGCGTTAAACGGGGAGTTTGGTCTGTCAGAGTTTGGTCTGTCACTGTGAAGAGGGTGTAACACTTACACTACCTGATCGATACAACATCATACCTAATCGTATACACACACTAGATGTTTTAAAGCAAGTTATTCCAAACAATTAAGGAATGTTAGGGGATTTATGCCCTATATGGATTAAAACCCGACTCTGTGTCAACTACGTAATTTTCCATGGAAGTTTTGCCATGGATCTCTCTCCGGCATGCCACAGTCCAGGTGTTAGTCCCCTTGAAACAACTTTTCCATCACTTTTGTGGCCAGAAAGAGTCCCTGTGGGTTCTAAAATTCACCTGCCTATTGAAGTCTATAGGGGTTCGCCCGGTTTGCGAACATTATCGGAAGTTCGCGTTCGAGAACGGAATGTTTGATGTTCGCGACATCTCTTTTTCTCAGCTGTAATGTGTAATCTGTATTTAGGCGGTGTATTTCAAAATGCTTTTTTGTCAAAAAAATACACATGCTTTATTTCACAGCAGCAATGTAAAATAGGTGGTTGGAAAGGGTATTTCAGACTGTTTGGTGGACCTTGAATAACGTTTTTTTTTCTATAAAAAACAAAGAAGCACTATTTCCCTTCAAAAATATAAAATATATGTCATTGGACAGTGTATGCAGTTGTGGACAAGGAATACGTTTTTCCCCCAAAATTACACGGATTCTCTATTTCACCACAGAAATGTCAAATATGTATTTTGGCGGTGTAAAATAGGCTTGGTGGATCAGGATGACCATTTTTTTTTTAACTAAAATACACTGATGCACTATTTTATAGCTGAAATGGAATATACGTTTTAGTGCATTGGATACACAAGTGCTGTGTGGCACCACAGATCCCAGGCTAGACAAATGGACTATGTCACCCCTAAACATCCAAAAGGCAACATAGGGGACTTGAGCAGCCAGAAAAAATAAGTTTTTTTTTTCCTCACTGAGCTACAAAAAAGGATAAGGCTGATGTCCCTGGCTGTCTGGCACACATGCAGTACACTGCAATGGCTAATATGGCCGCTGAGCATCACCTCAGTAACAGATGGATTACAAAAAAAGATTTCCTTTGCAGTGGCTGGGTACAGAAATGTTTGATTGCTGAAGCTCCATCCCTCTCTATTTGCTGTTTCTTGTGGATTAAAGTAGCACAGTTTCTTCTGATTGCTGCCCTATTCTGTCCCTGATCGCAGCATCAACATCTTCTCCCTAAGCTCAAATCAGCAGAGTGACGTGCGGCAGTACTTGACTCCAGCTTATAAAGAGGCTGGGTCACATGCTGCACTCAACCAATCACAGCCATGCCATTAGTAGGCATGGCTGTGATGGCGTCTTAGGGCAAGAAGTAAAACAGTTGCTGATTGGCTGCTGTGCAGCCCTTCAGAAAGAAGGAATAAATCGCCGAACAATGGACCCGAACCCGAAATTTTTTGAAAATGTTCGGGTTCGGGTCCATGTCCCGAACACCCCAAAATTCAGTACGAACCCGAACTATACAGTTCAAGTTCGCTCAACTCTAATCATAGTCTGTAGTGAATTCGAATATTCTTCATTATTTTATTTATTTCATCTTATGCGAAAAATTGGCAATGTAATATGCACATTAACCACTTTATTCGCCCTAGCTTAAACACCCTTAATGACCAGACCACTTTTTACCATTCTGCACTACACTATTTTCACGGTTTATTGCTCAGTCATACAACTTACAACCCAAATTAATTTTACCTCCTTTTCTTCTCACTAATAGAGCTTTTATTTGGTGGTATTTCATTGCTGCTGACATTTTTACTTTTTTTGATATTAATCATTAATGACATTTTTGAATTTCTGTTGTAATTTAAAAAAAAAAAAAACTGCATTTCTATATAAATGTTTCTCTAAATTTATTGTTCTACATGTCTTTGATAGAAAAAAAAATCCAATAAGTGTATATTTATTGGTTTGGGTAAAAGTTATAGTGTTTACAAACTATGGTGCAAAAAAGTTAATTTCTGCATTTTGAAGCAGCTCTGACTTTCTGAGCACCTGTCATGTTTCTTCAGGTCCTAGAATACAAGTATAGTATAAATACCCCCCAAATGACACCATTTTAGAAAGAAGACACCCCAAAGTATTTGCGGAGGGGCGTGGTGAGTTCATGTATGATTTCATTTTTTTTCACAAGTTAGCGTAAAATGACACTTTCTGAGAAAAAAAAAAAAATAATAAAGTTTCCATTTCTGCTAACTTCTGGCAAAAAAAAAAAAAAAAAAAAAAATCTTCCACGGACTCTCTATGCCCCTCAGTGAATACCTTGGGTTGTCTACTTTCCGAAATGGGGTCATTTGTGGGTTGTGTTACTGTTCTGGCATTTTGGACGGGGCTAAATTGTGAGCAACCCTGTAAAACCTAAAGGTACTCGTTGGACTTTACGCCCCTTTACGCACCTAGGCTGCAAAAAAGTGGCACACATGTGGTATCGCCGTACTCAGAAGAAGTGGCATTTTAGGGGCCCCTAATGCGTGAGAAGAAGTCTGGAATCCAAATGCGTAAAAATGCCCTGTAAAATCGTAAGGCCCCTTGCAGAGTCCGCAATGGAGCTCCCGGCCTGACCTTCCTGCACTGACGGGATTCACATAGCATTATATTGATTTATGATGCTATGTAACCCTTACAGTTCTGGAATGTATTGGATAACACTGGCATAATGCTGCCAGTGTTATCCAATACATTCCAGAACTGTAAAGGTTACATAGCATCATAAATCAATATAATGCTATGTGATCCCTGGCAGTGCTGGGAGGTCAGGCCGGGAGCTCCGCTGCGGACTCGCTGCGTGAGGAACGCTCATCTGCAAGGGGCCTAAAGGTACTCATTGGAATTTGGGCCCCTTTGCGCACACAGGCTGCAAAAAAATGTCACACATGTGGTATCGCCGTACTCAGGAGAAGTAGGGCAATGTGTTTTGGGGTGTATTTTTACATATACCCATGCTGGGGGAGAGATATATCTCTGTAAATTGTCAACTTTGTATAAAAAAAAAAATAAAAAGTTGTCATTTACAGAGACATTTCTCTCACCCAGCATTGGTATATGTAAAAATACACCCCAAAACACATTGCCCTACTTCTCCTGAGTACGGCGATACCACATGTGTGACACTTTTTTGCAGCCTGTGTGCGCAAAGGGGCCCAAATTCCAATGAGTACCTTTAGGATTTCACTGGGCATTTTTACGCATTTGGATTCCAGACTTCTTCTCACGCATTAGGGGCCCCTAAAATGCCCCGGCAGTATAAATACCCCACATGTGCCCCCATTTTAGAAAGTAGACACCCCAAGGTATTCCGTGAGGGGTATGGTAAGTTCATAAAATTTTTTATTTTTTGTCACAAGTTAGTGGAATATGAGACTTTGTAAGAAAAAAAAAAAAAAAGACAATTTCTGCTAACTTGTCCCCCAAAAAAATCTTCTATGAACTCGCCATGCCCCTCACGGAATTGCTTGTGGTGTCTTCTTTCCAAAATGAGGGCACTTGTGGGGTATATATACTGCCCTGGCATTTTAGGGGCCCTAAAGCGTGAGAAGAAGTCTGGAATCCAAATGCGTAAAAATGCCCTCCTAAAAGGTACTCATTTGAATTTGGGCCCCTTTGCACACCCAAAGGGGCCCAAATTCCTTTTCTTCTCACTAATAGAGCTTTTATTTGGTGGTATTTCATTGCTGCTGACATTTTTCCTTTTTTCGATATTAATCAAAAATGACCGAAATTTTTGCAAAAAAATGACATTTTTCACTTTCTGTTGTACAATTTTTCAAAAAAAACCTACATTTCTATATAAATTTTTCTCTAAATTTATTGTTCTACATGTCTTTGATAAAAAAAAAAATCCAATAAGCGTATATTTATTGGTTTGGGTAAAAGTTATAGCGTTTACAAACTATGGTGCAAAAAAGTGAATTTCTGCATTTTGAAGCAGCTCTGACTTTCTGAGCATCTGTCATGTTTCTTCAGGTGCTAGAATGCAAGGATAGTATAAATACCCCCCAAATGACACCATTTTAGAAAGAAGACACCCCAAAGTATTTGCGGAGGGGCATGGTGAGTTCATGTATGATTTCATTCTTTTTCACAAGTTAGCAGAAAATGACACTTTCTGAGGAAAATAAATAAATAATAAAGTTTCCATTTCTGCTAACTTCTGGCAAAAAAAAAAAAAAATCTCCCACGGATTTACTATGCCCCTCAGTGAATACCTTGGGGTGTCTACTTTCCGAAATGGGGTCATTTGTGGGGTGTGTTTACTGTTCTGGAGTTTTGGGTGGGGCAAAGTTGTGAGCAACCCTGTAAAACCTAAAGGTACTCGTTGGACTTTACGCCCCTTTACGCACCTAGGCTGCAAAAAGATGTCACACATGTGGTATCGCTGTACTCAGGAAAAGTAGGGCAATGTGTTTTGGGGTGTATTTTTACATATGCCCATGCTATGTGTGAGATATATCTTTGTAAATGACAACGTTTTAAAAATGTTTATACAAAGTTGCCAATTTACAGAGATATTTCTCTCACCCAGCATGGGTATATGTAAAAATGAGGGTCTCCGCAAACATTACATTTATGGCCAGCAGTAGGAGTTTCTGCTATTCTCCTTATATTGAGCATATGGGTAATGAGAAGAACGGCACAGAACGGCACAGATTTCTTCATTCGCATCAATCAATGTGGATGAAAAAATCTCTGCCGAAAAATGTTCAAAAAAAAAAAAAGTAGTAAGGCCCCATTCACACTTCCGCAAAAATGTCCGCATCTATTACGCAATTCTGCGGAATAGATGTGGACCCATTCAGTGTGAATGGGGCTGGCGGTGATGCGGAGAGCACAGTATGCTCCGCAAAAGATAGAGCATGTCCTATTCTTGTCCGCAATTGCGGACAAGAAAATGCATTTTCTATATAGTTCTGGCAATTTGCGGATCCGCAAAATGCGGAAAGCACATTGCCGGTGTCCGTGTTTTGCGGATCCGCGGATTCGTGGATCCGCAAAACACATATGGACGTCTGAATGAGCCTTACGGGGGGGGGTGATTAGTGATGGGGGGGGGTGACAGGGGGTGACATGGGTTAATCAGGGGTTAATCAGGGGTTAATCAGGGGTTAATCAGGGGTTAATCAGTGACAGGGGGGTGGATCTGTGTGGTGATTGTTGCACTTCCATATGTTTCCATTGGTGGTCCCACGCAAAAGGGACCACCAGAGGAGCAGGCAGCAGGCATATCAGAAGCTATTAACAAAACAGCGTCTGATATGCGATTTTTTTTAACTACTACAGCCTTCCAGCGCATGATCAGCGCTGGCAGGCTGTAGTTTACCTTCCTCCTGACGCGATTCCTGTGAGCGCGCGTCCACCCAGAATATCCCGACCGCCCGCCGAACGCATCCGTGCGTTAGGCGGTCCTGGCGTGGTTAATCAAGTTTGGGCGGGTTATAGGCAACTTTCCTATTGGGTTGGCTTGCTAGAATTCACGAATATGTAGAATATAATGTGATGTATATTTGTAAAAATGAATATGAGTTGTTTTTTTTTTTATCTCAACCCATTAGAGTAGTAAATGTAATGGGTTCAGAAGAAAAAAAAAGACGAATATTCGTTTTTACGAATATATATCACACTATATTCTACATATTCAGGAATTCTAGTAAGCCAACCCAATAGAAATTTGCCTATAACCCGCCCTTACTCAATTAATGCGCATATTACATTGCCTATTTTTCGCATAAGCTAAAATAAACTAAATAATAAAGAATATTCTAATTAAGTCAAGATAAACTCAGAAAACTTCTAGCAGCTTGAAAAATGTAGCCAAAGTGACCCACGCCTGTATTTCGCGTCACAAATTCGCATTATGCGATTTTTACATTGCCGATTTTTCGCAATCAAGAGAATAATCTCAAATATGAATATCCGCAAATATATGTTAAATATTCTACCGAATATTCGCGAAATATTGCAAATTCAAATATTGCCCCTGCCGCTTATCACTACCCATGCATAGCTTTGTTGGTGGTAGTAGAAGTGGCACTTGTAGCCATGGTGGTAAAGGGAGGGGCACCGGTAGCTACAGTGGCATTCATGGCAAATACAGAGCAGGGAATCAGGAGGGGGCCAAGAAACCATGAGATATCCACAGTCTGATAAAAGTGGCAGCGAGGGTGAGGACTCTAATGATGATTGTGTGTTGGACAGGACCTGGGAGCTGGGGTGCTGAGGAGAAGGTAACATCAGGAGGGAGGGGGCAATGGCAGCAATAAAGAGCAGAGGCAACATACGGCCAGATTCTCCCGAAGTACTGCCAGGCTAGGAACTGGTTATGCCACTAATACTTTGGGAGCATTAGACACAAAATGTGCCAGAGCTAAGCCAACGTGGCTGCCGCTAGCTCTAAGTGAGCATAACCCATCTGGCAATTTTCCTTCATGCTGCCATAAGACAGCAATATTGTCCTGTGCAAGATCTCCATTAGTAAAATAAGCCATGACCAGTCAAAAACAAACATAAGAACCACAGGTCTATTTTGTACTAGGGTTATGTAAAGAAAAAAAAAATAGAGTTGACTGCATGGTTGAAGGTAAGGGAAAAGTGGAGGAGTGAAAGAGGGGGAACGTGAGGCGCCAAGGGATAACCACAAAGGTGGTGCTGGAGGATGGAAGTAGTAAAAGAAGTATATAGGTCAGTATAGTACAGACATGCGGTAGCTCCCCAAGCCAAAAAAGATAAAGTCAGTACCCTCTTGTGGACTGATAGTATAAAGTAGGAATTCGTAGGTCGGTGGAGTATCTCAATAATCCTGATAATACCCAATACCTAATAGAGATATCATCTATTATTTATCTATTGAACATTGGAGTTTATCTATTAAATATTGGAATCACATCAAAGTAATACTGATACAGATTTCTTCTTGTGCTAGGGTTGTACCGTAGCCGACACTGGATTCCAGTTCTCAAATGTTTTAAATATGCAGATAGGAATACCAAAGTAATTTACCAATTGACTTGCTCAACTCTGCCATGTAATCTCACAGAGATAATGGGCCGCTCCATTGGTGGACACATGGAACAGCACAATGAGTAGAGATGAGCGGATTTTTCAAAAATTCAATCCGCTGGTTGTGAAAATTTTTTGGTAAAAATTTGGTTCGATACGAATATATTTGTGGCGAATTTTGTTAGAAAAAAACGTCTATTTCCTGGCTGCTAAGAGCCTTCATAGTGGTGTAGAACACTATGCCTTGCAGTAACACGCATAGGGAGTCTGCTTTGGTAGTGTATGTCATGCAGAGGACAGGCGTCGCTCTTAGAATCACTGCACACTTCACTTATTTGGGCAGTCACGGGGCCAAAACTGACCAAATAACTCAACCTTACAGATCAATATTAGCATCAAGAAGCGGCGCACTCCTTTTACACTGTCATCAGCTGATTACACATAGATGTCTACAGAACATGTTCTATTAAACGCCTAAACAAGTAGAGCCCCCGACAGAGTGGAGATAGTGTCAGCCGTAAATCTGTCTTGTAGTCACTGATTTTTTTGCCCTTTCTCAAATCCATCAGAATAATAACCCACAAAAAACGGATCCTGTTAGTGGAGCATCCGCCTTCACTCGGTCAGCAATCAATCAGTATTGCTAATGCCAAAAAAACAGGAGTGGATTCAAAACAGAGATGACGCGTGAACGGAATATTTGCATGCCTTATGTGTTTTGCACCCACTCCTACTTTTGGCTACCAAATCACAAGTAGTGTTGAGCGCGAATATTCGAATTGCGAATTTTTATCGCGAATATCGCAACTTCGATAATTCGCAAATATTTAGAATATGATGATATATATTCGCTAATTCGAATATTCGCCATTTTTCCAATATCTGAAAGGCGAAAACATGACTTGTCCCTGCTTCCTTCTTGTGGGTCAATGAGTCATTGGGCCACAAGCAACTTAAGCAGGAGGGAATCATGTTTTCATTTTCAATGGGAATCCATCAACCCAACTCTGACGTTAATTCTCAATGCGAGTATATGTTCGCATCGCGATTTAAACTTAGAGCTGGGTTCCTAATGGTTGTTGCTAGAAGATGATTGAGAATATAGCGCTATATCCTCAATCTTTGTCAATTATAGCAATGCAACCGTTAGGAGCTCAGCTCAAAGTTTAATTCGCAATGCGAGTATATGTTCGCATCGCGAATTAAACTTTGAGCTGAGTTCCTAATGGTTGGTTGAACTTGCTACTTGCTGGAAAATAGCGAAGATTGTGAATATAGTGCTATATTCGTGAATTCGTTATAATCGTAATATTCTAGCAAGCCATTGCCAACCTTTAGGAACCCAGCTCTATGTTAAATTCGCTATGCAAGTATTACAGGTTATATTAATCGCAATGCGAGTTCAACTTAGAGGGGAGTTCCTAATGGTTGGCTTGCTTCTTATCTATCTTATGACTGAGTCGACCAAGACAACCCATTAAATTAACCTAATAGTATACTTCCCTTATGCGGTGCGATTCACGCGCATATGTAATTGCCAATTTTTCGCATGACAAACTATCTTACATACAGAGAATTATAAATCAGTAATGAGAATTGTAACTGTGATGTATAATTACCCTCTTTATGTAGTAAACGGTATTTTATGTCATGCGAAAAATCGGCAATTACATATGCGCGTGAATCGCACCGCATAAGGGAGTATGATATTGTGTTTATTCAATGGGTTATCTTGGTCTACTCGAATAGACGAATATTGCGAATATAGCAGTATATTCGCTATTTTCTTTATCTTTCTCTATTCGACCCAGCAAGCCAACCTAATAGTATACTGCCCTTATGCGATCCGATTCACGCGCATATGTAATTGCCGATTTTTCGCATGACACACACTATCTTACATACAGAGGACAATTATAAATCAGTAATGAGAATTGTTACTGTGATGTATAATTTGCCTCTTTATGTAGTATCCTGTATTTTACGTCATGCGAAAAATCGGCAATTACATATGCGCGTGAATCGCACCGCATAAGGGCAGTATGATATTGGGTTCATTCAATGGGTTGTCTTGGTTGGTTTACACGAATAGACGAATATTGCGAATATAGCACTATATTCGCAATTTTCTTTATCTTCGTCTATTCGACCCAGCAAGCCAACCTAATAGTATACTGCCCTTATGCGATCCGATTCACGCGCATATGTGATTGCAGATTTTTCGCATGACATAAAATACAGTAAAGAGGAAAATTATACATCAATATTCAGTAATTAGAATCATTTAGAATACAATATTTGCATTTTTGTAATCGTGTAGGGGCATCAAGCTATTTTCATACAGGTTTTGTTTGGTAGAATTTTCGAATATGTAGAATATAGTGATATATTATCCATGCAAATATTTTTCTTTTTTTTTTCTTTTCTACAGTGTATGAGGTGACTCATCATTATCATTTTCCCTCCCTTCTCCTAGCTTGAATAGCCAATGAGAAGGTTTTGTCACAACTTAGCAACATCCCTACCCGTTCACTATATAAGTGACGACATCACCCAGCAGCCATTTTGTGGTGTTGGATTTGTTGGAGCTTGGAGCTGTGCTATTTTGTATGCTGTGTGATTTATATCATCTGGATTTAATTTATAATATTCTAGTTAGTTAGTTTCAGGTAGTGATTAGGGAATAGTGTAGTTTAGTTTTATAGCTGATAGGGTCGAAATAATTTGAGATAGTTTAGTAGTTTAGTAGAGTTAGCAGTCCGTTAAAAAAAAAACAAATGTTTTTTAGTCTCTGTGTGTCAGTTAGTGTCTGTCTTAGATTAAAAAAAAAAAAAAGTTTTAAAGTTTTATGTGTTTTGTGTTTAGTGTAGTTTTGTCAGTCCTCCATTAAAAAAAAAAAAAAAAAAACGTTTTTAAGTCTCTCTGTTAGTTTAGTCTTGGGTTAAAAAAAAATAATTTGATAGCTTTACGTGTTTAGTGTCGTGTGTTACAGTTTTCGTCCTTTCATTTTTCACCCATCGTCCCCACCTCAATAAAGTTTTCCCCTAATCCCCAGTATGAGTGTACCGTGCCGTGCAAGCAGCCGTGGACGTGGTCGGGGTAACAGGGGAGTTGGTTCCCGCGCTGGACCACTCCCAGCACGGGGCCGCTCCTCAAGCCACGGACAGGCAGACGCAGATGGCAGGGGTGTCCGCCTGATCCGTGACTTTTTCACAAGTGGCAGCCGGCCCATTACTTCACAGGATGCAGAGGCTGTCTTGGCTCTCGTGCCAGATTCTAGTGCCACTGAGTCCTTTGCCCCAGCTGCCAGCAACTGCAGCACACCGCCTCCTGTAGAACCAACCCCCAGCTCCCAAGAATTGTCCCCTCTCATGTTCGAAGAGTTTGAGACTGAGAGGGACATCTTGCGGGAGGCAATGCAGGAGGCGGAAATACTGTTCAGCCCTGCGGATGGGCAGGACCTGTTGGAAGGGATTGAGGATGAGGAGGGGCCTATACATCCCCCTATGAAATCCCTTCCAACTGGTGCGGGTGGTGTTAGCCACACAACCTCTGCACCTATTCAGACCCAGGCGCCAGCGAGGGGACAGCGGAGCCCGGTCGGGGGCTCCATGTCAGCTGTTCCCGTCAGTCCACCACAGGTTGGCCCTGGGTCTGACATATCAGGGGGTGAAGAGTAGGGTGACCCGGAATGGGTGCCACCTCCTTTGTCAGGTGACGGCAGCACCGATGAAGGTAGGCACCCGAGGCAAATGGTGCGCCAGGTCACCAGGGAGCCCAGTGTCAGGGGCTCCACTGGTAATGGAAGCAGGAGTAGGCAGCAGCAGCCAGCTCCACCTGTGCGCACCGAGCCCGAACAGGCGCAAGCCAGCACCACCCCATCTGACAGGAGGTTGGTGCGGAAGTCGCCTGTTTGGGCTTACTTCACCCTGGCAGCAGATGATGTCACAGTTGGCATTTGTAAGCTGTGCAATGCCAGGGTGAGGAGAGGGAGATCTATGGCTCGGATGGGTACCACGGCCCTCAACCAGCACATCCGAGTCAACCACTGGCGGGAGTGGGAACAGATGCGGGGTGGTCAAAGCAGCAGTGCCACCAGCAGTGTGCAGGAGACAGCAGCTCCTGCCACTGTACTGCAGCCACCCAAACCCCTTCCACCAACTCATTCCCACTCCCCCGCTCCCTCTAATAGAGGTACTGATACCTGAAGCCATACCTCTGCCTCCACTGCACCCTCCTCTGCCGTCCGGCGCCAGCCATCTATTGCAGATGCTTTTGAACGCACCGCGCCCTAAGCCCCCCGGAGACCGTCGCGTGCATCCACTCAATGGGCTCCTGGCAAGGGTTATCGCCCAACATCTGCTGCCTTACAATCTGGTGGATAGCAATCCATTTAGGCAGATGTTGGAGCAGGCCCAACCCAGATGGCGGGTCCCCGTCCGCCATTACTTTGCCAGGACCGGCGTCCCTGCCCTGTATTCCTGTAGCTGGATCATGCTGTCAGCGAGAGGGTGCATCTCACAATGGATGCCTGGACCAGCAGGCATGGGCAGGGACGCTATATAAGCTTCACAGCCTATTGGGTGTCCCTCCGAGGCGCCGGGGAGGGATTGATGGAATCTGATTTTGTGGTGCCGCCCCGGGGTGTCCAGGGGAGAACTGCGGCTCTCCCGCAAGCCACTGTCTCCACAGCTGCTGAGCCCCCCAGCAAGCGTCCCCGTTGCTACGCAAGTGTGGGGTACGTCCACTGCCAGGCCGTGCTCCAGCTTGTGAGCTTAGGGGACCGGAGACACACTGGACCTGATGTTCTGTCCGCACTACAGGCTCAGGTTCAGAAGTGGCTGACACCCCGAAGGCTCCAAGCAGGTATGGTTGTCTGTGACAACGGCAGCAACCTACTCGCCGCCCTTCATGCTGGCAGTTTGACCCACGTGTCCTGCATGGCACATGTCCTCAACCTAGTGGTACAGAAGTTCTTTCGTAAGTACCCAGGGTTGAGTGACATTGTGCTGAGGGTACGTAGGATTGCCAGCCACTTCAGACGCTCCCCAACTGCCGCCGCGTCCCTGTCCAAACTACAGAGGGACAACAGCCTGCCTCCCAAACAGGCTGTGCGCTTCCCCATGGCTGCCCATATGCTGCGATGCCTCAGGAGGGACCCCCGGATCAAAAAATTTAAGGAGAGGGAATACATTTGGTTGGCCACCCTTTTAGACCCTCGCTGCAAGGGGAAACTGAAGCAGTTCATCCCAGCCAGCCGGAGGCAGGCCCGTCTTGAAAAATTGCAGGCCTGTCTTATCCACCGGCTGGAAGAGGCAAACCCTCGGCCTCAAGCTCCAGTTCTCCCCGCCCATCTCACCCAGCAGGCGGCTGGCACCAGCAGCACCAGCCGAGCAGGTGACCTTCTGGGTGAGATGAGGCTCTTCTACCAGTCTGCGCGACCCAGTACCAGCAGCAGCAGCATCAGTCACCACTAGCGGCTGGCCCGCATGGTGGCAGACTACATGGGGTCGGTAGGTGCTTCTGACAGCATTACCACCGACGACCCTATGGAGTACTGGGTTGCCAGGCTGGACACCTGCCATGAGCTCGCTCAATATGCGCTGGAGTTACTATCTTGCCCCCCCTCCAGCGTACTGTCTGAGCGGGCATTCAGCGCGGCAGGTGGGGTGGTCACGAACAAGCGGACCCGTCTGCCCACGGACTCTGTGGACAGACTCACATTCATTAAGATGAATGAGTCCTGGATCGGCAGTGACTTCATGGCACCCGCTGTTGGTTCAGGGCGATGAAGGGTCCCTTGTCCATCCCTCTCCTTTGCTCTCCCTCCCAAACTCCGTTGTTTTTTAATTGTTCCCTCTGTTTTTAACTTTATATGAGTTAGGCTACATGCACACGACCGTTGGTGTTTTGCGGTCCGCAAATCGCGGATCCGCAAAACACGGAAGCAGCTTCGCTGCCTGCTCCGCATTTTGCGGAACGGAACGCGGCCCATTATAGAAATGCCTATTCTTGTCCGCAAAACGGACAAGAATTTGACATGCTATATTTTTTTTGCGGGGGCACGGAACGGAGCAACGGATGCGGACAGCACACGGAGTGCTGTCCGCATCTTTTGCGGCCCCGTTCAAATGAATGGGTCCGCGGCCGAGCCGCGAAATATGTGGCTCGGACGCGGACCCGAACAACGGTCGTGTGCATGTAGCCTAACTTTTATTATTTATTTATTGATATTTATTTGATCAATTTTTTGTCAAGTTTGTATCATGTATATATTAATTTAATTTTTTAATTATGAATTTGTTTTGAACATGTTGAGTTACATTTGGGCCTTTAAACATAATTGTATAGTGTAGTTGGGAGTGCACTGGAAAATATAGAACCCGCTCTAGGGTGCTCACAGTAAAAGTGGGTACACCTTTCCACTCAGAAATGCTCAAAATTGTTAGAAAATAAATACCGGGCACTCCTAAAATATACGTGATCAGTGGAATATGATATGGTATAAAATATAAATAAAAATTTTAATAAAAATTTATTTGAATTTTATTTTATTAAACTCCTTTTAAAACAAATATTATATCGATAAAATCTTGCTCAAAATCCGGCTTAGTCAATCACAATCTTTCTGCCGCGCAACAGAAAAACCTCTACAAAACTATAACGTGTACCTTATTATTGTGCCAATCCAAATTCATAGAAAGTAAAAACCAAAGTGCAAGTGCATATATCCTCTGGCAATCACAGTGCAAAATAGCAGATTAGAAAATAACAAAATTAAACAAAATTAACAAAATAGCCTCATGATATGGTCCAAACTGTGATTTTAGATCAATTACGATCTATATGACAAATCTGTTTGTGCAAATAGTTGCTTTTATCCCTCTAGTGATGGATAATAGTAGCAGCGTCGACCATGCATGTACTTGCGTGCAACTGTGTACTTGTGCCGGTATTGGACTGTTAGCTAATTTGCCAATCCAAAAAACAAAAAACCATAAACAAAGTGCAAGTGCATATGTCCTCTGGTAGTCACAGTGCAAATACCAAAATTAAATGCAAAATATAGCAGCAAAAATGTGATGTAAACTGTGTTTTAGTTCATATCCGATCAATATAGCATATCTGCCGGACATCAATTTATGCAAATAGTTACTTAGGTGATAAATGTAGTTCAGCAGTGTGGCAGCATCAACCTTGCATGTACTTGCGTGCAGATGTTTAACTCATGCCGGTATTGAACTATTAAATAATTCCACAATTTTGGGGTTTTCCCAAATAAAACAGTTTGTTCTCAAATGTAGTGAGATTTGGGCTCCTCTGTTAGTGGCGTCCCACTACAGAAGTGTATCAGCGGCGTCCCGCTGAAAAAGTCTAGAGACACGTGTCTCTCTTACCTTAGGCCGCGGCCTCCCCCGGGACGTTCTTACCGCAGTTCAGTGGTGCGGTTAAAGGAACATGTATCCTGGTTCTCTTGAAAGTGCGATTAATCCTCCCAGCACAGTTGATAGCGGGTGCCCGACCGTAGTATCAAGTCCAGGCTATCCGTTCTCCTGTTCATGCGGGGATCGCACTTCCTGTATGGCTCGGGGTCATTCACTTTAGGCGTTTTCCTCTTTCTCACTTGAAAAATTGCAGGGGTGGACCATATCATGCGGCTATTTTGTTAATTTTGTTTAATTTTGTTATTTTCTAATCTGCTATTTTGCACTGTGATTGCCAGAGGATATATGCACTTGCACTTTGGTTTTTACTTTCTATGAATTTGGATTGGCACAATAATAAGGTACACGTTATAGTTTTGTAGAGGTTTTTCTGTTGCGCGGCAGAAAGATTGTGATTGACTAAGCCGGATTTTGAGCAAGATTTTATCGATATAATATTTGTTTTAAAAGAAGTGTTTTAAAAGGAGTGTAATAAAATAAAATTCAAATAAATTTTTATTTAAATTTTTATTTATATTTTATACCATATCATATTCCACTGATCACGAATATTTTAGGAGTGCCCTTTACACAATGTCTGCTGCTGCCTGTGCTGCTGAATTTGGCCAAGCTACATGTGGCCATGATAATACACCACTTCTTAAAACCTGGTTGGGAACTGAGAACATGACCTAGCAGCCAATCCTTTACAGCTTTACAGTTTAAACACTCCCCTACAAAATTCTCCGCCTAGAAATGTCAAGTGATACAATTACCTTACACAATGGATTGATGTAATTATCACAGGCAGGAGAATACATAGTTTTAAACAATGTCTTCTGTCCTGGAGACAACAGAGTCGTCATTCAATTATCTCTCAGGACAAAGGAAAATCGCCAATACACACGTGGAGACAATAGGACAGACATCACTATTCAAATATACAATGTCCCAACCATTACAGTAAATATAGACATTTAACATATCCCCAGATGGCTTGGATCTGAGCGCTCAATATATCCAAACAGCGCTCAGATGCCTCAAACACAGTCAAATCACCATGGGGTTTAAGTTTAGCATGGGCTGATGAGAGGATAGAAGAGATCCAGTTTGCTCTGTTGAGGGGACCACCCACAGACAGAGGGCAAGAGGAAAAGAAACCGCCGGACACCCAGAGTGGTAACTAGGCTGTATCGTTTCCGTTAACCCTTTTCTTTTCTCTTACATGATGGCAAACTTTAACCTTTTTTCCATCAATGTTAGGAGCATTATGGATCGGTCTAGGTGTCAGACGGTACTAACCTTTCTTACTTCACAGGTCGCCGTCATGCTTATGTTGCAGGAGTGTGCTTTTCCCCCCTCTAGGTCCTACAACCATCTGGCCAGGCAGTGGTCCCATGGCCCCTCCTACTTGTCCGGTGGTGGCGACTAAGTCGGCCGGGGTTGCCATCCTCTTCAGGGGAAATGCGTTCACACTTGACTCCATCCAGGAGATCGTCTGCGGCAGACTTCTTGCCGTAGACGGCTCCTCGGCGGGAGAGCCAGTTAGGGTCATCAACGTGTATGCCTCCCCTGACGAGGGTGAGCGACTGCAACTCGCTACCACCAGGGCCGTAGTGATGGCCGGGGATTTCAACTGCCCGATCGAGGAAGACGGACACAGCTCCGGGACTTCAAGCAAGCTCGACGTCACTTCCAAACTGCTTATTGAGATGGTGACCAAAGCATCCTTGCAGGACGTTGTGGGCTCCATTGGGAAAGGCTCCATTAATTATACGTGGTGCCGACACAATGGCTCACTTCGTTCTCGGATCGACTTTGTGTTTACCTCTCGGGCAGTCAGGCGGTGTGGGCACTCCATGGTCCCTTGCTTCTTCTCCGATCACAGGGCCGTGCAGGTCCAGTGTACCGTAGGCACCGGGTTCCACCCCGGCCGCGGGTCCTGGAAGCTGAACTGCGCCCTGCTGAATTGCGAGGATGTGCTTGCGGAGCTTAGGGACATCTATATTGCCTGGCGGAACGACAAATGCTTGTTTAAACGTACTAGTGACTGGTGGGAATATGTTAAAGTCCAGTTTTGTTGTTTCTTTCAGGCCAAGCAACAACATCAGGTGTGTAGAAGAAGAAGGCCTTCAGAGCACTGCAGCATCAGTTGTGGTCCCTGCAAGACCTTCACCGGTGCGGCTGGGACGTGAGGAAGGACCTGGAGGAGACCAAAAAGAGCCTGAAAAGGCACTTTGAGGAGGAATCCAGGAGAATCGTCTTCTGTTCCAAGGTGGAGAATGGTGAGAAGTGTAACTCTTTCTTTTTCAGGAAACTCCACGCCGGCCACACGCCCCTGAACGAACTTCGAGACAGAGACGGCATCATGTGCTCGGGGAAGGAGGAAGTAATGGGAGTCGTCACAGACTTCTACAGCGACCTCTACTCCCTGAAGAACACCGACCAGACGGCCGCCGATAAATTCCTGTCAGGTATCACTAACCATCTTGACCCTGCAGGTGCGGAGGCCATGCACGACCCTCTGACGGTGGGGGAGGTCCTCTCTGCCGCTAAATCCTTTAGGCCTGGCAGGACCCCAGGCAGTGACGGTCTTCCAACAGAGCTATACGTAGCGCTGGGGGATCTGATCTGTCCGGACCTGCTGGAACTCTATGAGGAGATGGTGGTGGAGGGTAGAATGCCCCCATTGTTGAGGGAAGGAATGATTACGATCCTGTATAAGCGGAAGGGAGAGAGATGTGACCTTAAAAACTGGCGTCCCATCTCTCTCCTGAACGTGGACTACAAGATCCTCGCCAAGGTACTGGCCAACCGGCTGAGGGTCGTCATCGGCAGGATAGTCCACCCGGACCAGACCTGCGTAATTTCCTGGCCGCAGGATCGCAGTGAGAGACACGGTGCACTAAATCCAGGACCGCTGTGTCCACGACGCCCTGGTCAGCCTGGACCAGGAGAAGGCATTAGATCGGGTCTCTCATGAGTTTATGGGCAGGGCACTGCACAGGCTAGGCCTAGGCAGGAGGTTCTGTTCTTTTGTTGACCTGATGTACCTTGACATTTGCAGCACGGTGCTGGTGAACAGCTGGAAGACTGACCCCTTCGCGGTTCGCTCCGGGGTCAGACAAGGCTGCCCTCTTTCACCTCTCCTTTTTGTTTGTGTTATAGAATCCTTCGCAGAGGCTATCCGGCAGAATGGAGAGATCAGAGGGATCACCGCACCAGGACCTGGACACTACGAGGTCAAGTGCTCGCTGTACATGGATGACGTGACAGTCTTCTGCGCTGACCGGCGTTCGGTGACTTCACTCATCCAGACCTGCGAGGAGTTCGGAAAGGGCATTCCGGACCTACCCACTTTACTGCAGACCGCCTTTGTTTGTGACAGCGTTTGTCAGACTCTCAGAACAGCAAATGGCTCTGCGGGCAAGGCTATGTCTCGCTTCTTCCTCCTGCCCCTCTGGAGGGGTCTGGGTTGGGACAAGTGGGACAGCTCCATCTCTTACAACTGGCAGGCTCCTTGGTTCTACGGAGATGTTGTCAGGTTTGTGAGGGAACATCAACTGGAAGGCCTCAAACCCGACTTGTGGAAACCAAAGACTATCCACAAGCTCATCAGAGCAAAGGATGCGGTGGAGTCAATTCCAGGGGTCCATGACGACACCGTAGAGACAGTTTGGACTAATGTGTCGTCAAACAGGTTAACCAACGGGCACAAGGACTTGTCATGGATTGCCATCCAGGGTGGCTTGCCCATCCGGTCATTCATGCACGCCCGCAACCTGTGCAAAACCCGGTACTGCCCCAGGTGCCCTTTTATGGAGGAAACATCTTACCACCTGTTTTGGGAGTGCTGCTTTGCACAGGGCCTGTTGGATGCCCTGGAACATGAACTCAAAGACTCTGTGCCCAGGAACAGCCTGCAACACACTTCGGTGCTGTATGGACTATTTCCTGGGATTCATACTGTTGAGGCCATCCAGGAGGCCTGGCATCTTATGAACTGTTTTAAGGACGCTATATGGGTCGCCAGGAACCGGCTTATTCTCAGGAGGGAGACCATGTCCGTCCTGGACTACCGCAGGCTTATCCATAGTCTGCTGCGAGACTACAACATCTTGGAGGACGTCGACAACAAAGAAGAGGACTAAACCCCTCTCCTTCCCCCTCTCCCCCCGTTTGTTTCTGTCTTGTCAATAAAGCTTCGGGCATGTGATTTCCCCCCACCTACCCCCTCCTTCCCACACCCCACATCACTGTCTGTATGCTTTGTTGAAAGGTTTACTGTGATTGAATAGGTATGCAAGTGTAGCATGTATTGTGATGTATAGCGTAGGTTAGCCTGTGATTTACATGACAATGCCATGCTCACAAAGACGATTGAATGTAATTTATTGAGTGCTGACAAGCACCAAAAGTATGTATGCATATTGATTGACTGAAATAAAGTTGTCTTCAATCAAAAAATGGGCTGATGAGAGGGGCCATAATCCTGAGGCAAGAAGCTGGCAACAAGGCTTCTCCAGCACCCATTGGCCAGGTTGGTTTCGCCACACTGCCGTTGATCACACTGCCATTGATGCTGCTGCATGTCATGAAAATTTTGAGTTACATTTGAGCCTTTTAACATAACGTCTGCTGCCTGTGATGCCGATTCGGGCCAAGCTACATGTTGCCCTGATAATACACCACTCCTTAAATCCTGCCGTTGATGCTGCTGCATGTCATGAAAATTTAGACTTATATTTGAGCCTTTTAACATAACGTCTGCTGCTGCCTGTGATGCCAAATTGGGCCAAGCTACATGTTGCCCTGATAATACACCACTCCTCAAATCCTGCCGTTGATGCTGCTGCATGTCATGAAAATTTTGACTTACATTTGAGCCTTTTAACATAACGTCTGCTGCTGCCTGTGATGCCGAATCGGGCCAAGCTACATGTTGCCCTGATAATAGACCACTCCTTAAATCCTGCCGTTGATGCATGTCATGAAAATTTTGAGTTACATTTGATCGCACAGGGAACAATCATAGAGTCCAGACCTTCACACCTTTTTTTAAAGTAAAATTTCTATTATTTACAGATTTTTTTTTACAAATGGAAACTTATGAGTCAGCATTCTAGTACTGTGTTAACTCTAGATGCTGTATGTCCTGATCGTGTGTAGACAACCATTATGGACCTGGTTTTATCTTTTGCACTTTAACAAGTATAGAATTATGAATTCTCTTAACCTGGTTTGAATATTTCGTATTCTCTCATGTGCTCAGCTTATTCATGTATTGTCAATATTTAGACATAAAAATATTTATTTAAATAATCTTTTTAAAAAGACATTTTATCTAGCGTTGTTTGGCTTCATTCACAAAATGAATTTACTTTATTTTATTATTTTTTATTTTAAATTAAGTGTGGTTTGGGGCGGCTATGTTGTGGTTCACGCCGTAGCACGGTGTGGACCGCATGTGGCCTTCCCTTGTCAAAAGGTGTTGTGCAGTTGGCATTGTACAGGACTGATTGATGAACCTACGAAAATTTATATATATTTTTTTATTTATTTATTTTTGTTGTCACACGGATTTAGGATCCAACACGGTGTTGTCTGTCGTTCTGGGAGGGATGGCTGACTTTCGTGTTGACCTCTCTACATGATTGGGTGTGACTGGCGTTATACTCATCCGTGTGGAAATCCGGTTTTGTGAATGGAGCCATGTAGCAACATGTAAATATGTATAGGTACTTTTCTTGTTTATGTTACTTATTGGCAATTATGTAATGAGGATTTGCACATGCTAATTATATATAACCACTGCTTTAAGATTTTTAGTATAAACTGTGTACTATATGATGTTCTTGGAGACATGTCACCGGTTAGAGAATTCATATAATCATAGTCATGTAATCAATCATATGTTTCTATCTGTATTGCGGAAGCAATGCTACAACATGCAAATTATAAAAAAATTGGACGCTATCGAAGATCAATGCTGGTTAGTTCTTACCCCTACCATTTTATTGTTCCAACATTGTTCCTTTTTTTTGTTTTATAGTTCTGATAACAAGATTTGATTGTAAAGAAATTTTTGGAATTTGGAAAAGTTTATAATTTTGCTAATTTGATAAATCAAACAAGGTTTTTTGTAGTTATTATTACTCTGTTCAAGTTTTGTATTTTAATAGTTAATGGTTTGATGAAAAAATACATTATTTACGATAATTTGAATATTATGTTACTACATAAAATAATTTAGTTACTAGGAAAATTAACCAAAAAATGTATTTTAAATGTAACTCTAGATTATTAGAATGCTTTGCTTTGTACTTAATATTTAATACACAACCCTTACCAATGACTACTACTATCGTGATCCATTTGAGTTATGTGTAGGCCTCATATTACCCCATTTCTATATACCTGCGGATGCTGTACGTCAGGATACTGATGAGTTTGGGAACAGACTCTAGGGGCCTTTACTTAAAAAAAAATGTTTAGCCATTATAGTGAAAACTTCAAAGTTTTTTTTAATTTAAAATAAACAATATAATTCCAAAAAAAATAAAACAATTGAACAAATCTTAATAGGGCAATGCCCTCATATTTTTAACAATTTTTTTAAGATCCCCCACGCCCTTGGCATGCCTCTCCTCCATTTCTCCCATGCCGTTTGAGAACTGGAGCTTGAGCTCCCGCAGCTTCCGGAGATGCTGCTCCCAGAAGGCCTTCATCCCAGTCTGGTGCTCCCTCTCCATGTTCCTAATTTTTAGGTCCATTTCTTTCAATACTGTAAAAAAATATAAACAATAAATAAAATAGACGGTGTCGCCTTCCCGTGGGTAACGCTAAATGAACCAGCAAATACTGAATGTCAAACATTACTTCTCCTGGCCAATGGGACACTTATTAGAATCTATATACTAGGCATCCTCAAACTACGGCCCTCCAGCAAACTGCGGCCCTCCTGCTTTTTCAAAACTAAAAATCACATCATTCCATGACAGCCTACAGCTATCATCCTATAGATGGGCATCATGGGAGTTATAGTTTTACAACAGCTGGAGGGCCGCAGTTTGAGAATGCCTGCTATAGACTGTGTATGTGTGTGTGTGTTGGGGGTGGGGGGTGGTCAGAGGTGGTGTGGGTTTGAGGGGGGGGTCTGGTGGTATGTAGTGGTGGGTATATAGTGTGGGTATATTGTGTGAGGCGGAAGATTAGATGTGCAATGTGAATCATATATAGATTTATCTGCTATCCGTTTTTTTTTGAACCATTAGAAAACGTGGTGTGGTGTTAAACAGGCAGGATATGCTCGAACCCACATGTGGTTGTTCATATATATAGGGGAGAATATCCTGCACTTGTAGTCTGTTGCTGATGGCAATCAACAGCAACAAATGCATACAATGGAAGATGCCAGCAACAGACTACACGTACCACAATAACCATCCTACATAAGGTAACAATTATGTGGATGTGGAGAACAATCAAAAACTTAACAATAGCAAAGACTGGCTGGCATCTTCCATTGTATGCATTTTTTTGCTGTTGATTGCCATCAGCAACGGATTTCCGGCATCAGGATCCCCTGGGCACCCGTAGAAGGCAGGTCCCAATGTCGTGCAAGGCATTGGGCAGCCTCTGCACGGAATCAGTCTGCCTTCTCAAACATCGGGTCCCTGTCACAGCAGCACGGGGACCCGATGCACTCGTTCACTAACCGCAAAACACTTCTATGTCACGGTCAGCACTGACCGCAAAATAAAAGGGCTTAATCCGCCAGCATAGCTGTAAACAGCGATGCCGGAGGATACAGCAGGGGCCTGGCTATCAGGGACTGCCGTACCCCTGCAGTGATTGGTCAGGCGCAGCTCCTGCACCCACCCGATCATCTAGCCGTGCATGCACAGCGTTTTGCGTTAAGGGGTTAATGACAGTGTACTCCACAATGCCCGCCACTTTAATAGTGACCCCTGCCCCCCATGCATATAGCAGTGTAGTTTTGTCGTCATACATGATATGAATGAATATTTAAGGACCTGAAAACTATTAAAACCTGTGATCACTTGTTATGTCAATCTGGGGACATGCGAGCTTCTATTGGCTGATAAGGGACATGTGGCCGTGTGGATGGCAGTTTGGGGCTTGTTTTGGCTAATGCAGGTCATTTTTGGGGGAATATCTCAGGAATAATACGTCCTATAGAGCTGAGCCCCGGTCTAAAACCTTCCCAGACACCTGATGTACCCGTCTGCCAAATTTAGTGAAGATCGGTCAAGTCGTTCGGCCATAAATAACAGACAGACACTCATTTTTATATATATAAGAGATTAGTAGATATTATTGATTTGGGGCAATAAGTATTGTTTTTGAATGCCAACAATACTTGTTTCCTCAAATCATTTCTATGTAAGCACTGCAGTAAGCAAACTATGTGAAATGAGATTTTTTATGTATTGCAAAAATTTGAGAATGTTTTATCTCCATAAACATACATTTGAATGTTACAAGCGTGTCACATGTACTTATAGCTGTAATGTAATGTTCAATAACTTACTGTGATCAGGATATCTTCCTCCTCTCTGGTGAAATTGTTGCCCACCATCTTTTTTCGCATTGATCGCATGCACCACAACAAAACGTGTTGGAACTGCTCCCAGGAAGAAGCCACGCCTGTATGTGCGAGTGCGCATGCGCATAAGCAAGCACACAAACACGCGCACATACGAATAAGTTAAGTTACTGCCGCCTAACTTGAACAATAACATCTGTACGCACACGAATGTTTCTATGGAAATTATTCGCATTAAAGTCGCGTTTTACGGCTACAGAACTACGAATACGATTGGCTTGTTCGAATTAGCGAATATGGTGAATGCGAATATATCGCTATATTCGCCAATTCAAAAAATGCATTTGCAATAGGAAAGTTGCCTATTGACAGCTCCAAGTTGGATGCGCAATGCAAATTTTTATTTTTTTTTAACAATGAACAGAATATGAAGTTGAAGACGACTAAGTAAGTATTCTGATTGTTGAAAAAAATAATGGTAATTTTTTTCGCAATGCACATCCAACTTAGAGTATTCGTTCATGTTTGCAAGCCAGTAGGAGATATGCCTTTATATAAAAAGTTCAATTCGCGTAATGCGAATAAAATATTCGCACATTATCGCAATTATTTTAATAATGCCGAATATTCGATTTCGGCGAATATATTACGAATATTCATTTGAATTTTCGCAATATATCGCGAATTCGAATATGGCACCTCCCGCTCATCACTAATCGCAAGCAAATTCTGATGTGACCATGCATGCCTTACAGCTGCTACACAGACAGGATCCACTGTGCGTCTCATTTTTTATTCTCTCTGACAAATTAGAAAAAGGGTCAAATAAAAGATGATGTCAGAAGAGTCAAAAAGTCTAAATAGTGGCCCAGTCATGAAGTGGGGAGGGTGGGAACAGCATAAGAAGTCCACAGAGTGGCCCTATGATATAGTGGTGAGGTGGAAGCAGCATATGGAGACCACAGAGTTGCCCAATGACAGAGTGTGGAGGTGGCGGCAGCATCAAGAGGCCACAGAGTGGCACAGCAACATATTGTGGTGGTGGCAGCAGAATAAGGAGACCATAGAGTGGCAAGATGATTATATATTGTGAAGGTTGCGGCAGTAGCATGAGGAGTCCACAGAGTTGCACGAACATGAGAGACTGTGGAGGTGGCAGCAGCAAAAGGAGGCCACAGAGTGGCAAGGTGACATAGTCTGGAGGTGGCGGCAGCATGAGGATGCCATAGAGTGGCACAACAACAGAGTGTAGAGGTGGCAGCAACATCATCATGAGGCCACAGAGTGGTACAATCACAGAGAGTGGAGGTGGGGGGGCAATAACAGTACCCGCTTACGATGGTGGGTGTAAGAAGGAACACTTGGGGTCAGATGTGTTTCATCAAGCTGGTGGCAGCATCAGAATAGTAGATGAGGAAGGTAGCCATAAGAAACGTGTCTCTTTTGTCAAGGTTTGGGTGAGGCTGCACAGAGGATCTAATCTGATACATCAGGCATTGGTGGGTGGAAATCCTGGCTGATCCATGCCTGATTCATCTTGACAAAGGTCAGTCTCTCCACATTTTGGGTGTACAGGTGAGTTCTTCCAGGGAAAACGCTGCTATTTGTGGCCAGAAATGCAGTTTGGCTGTCCAGTAGTACAATGTGGGGTGGCAGGGTGTTATCCAAGTATGCCACAACCTGCTAGTTTAGGTCCTGCTCCAGGTCTAGCTGCTGCTGCTGGTGAGTAGTTTCTTCACTATGTGGATGAAGAAAGCTGCCCTTCATCGACTCTAGACTCAGGCTGCTGCTGATAGAGCTGGTTGTGGAGGAGGGGATTGGAAGAAGGTTTTAGCCCAACGAGAAACTCGTTGGATATATCTCCTGAATACAATGACCCCACTTGGTCTCAATGAGATGAATAGCTTTATTCCGTTCCTATAGAGGTAACCGGGTGTAAGAAATCTACATGACGGTCAGGTTTTGAGTTGATTTTAACAGTTTTATGTCTATGTTTATGCTCTTGTGATTTTATCTTTTTAGGCATTTCCATATATGGGTCAAGTTGAGATATTTGGACCTTTACCTCCCTTTATTGAGACTTCTAGGCGGTGGTTGAATCCGGAGACGATGGACTATAAATCATGGAGAACCAACTAACATTTGTGAAAGCCACTGTATATGCACATATTTTCTTTTGATACGTTTATACAGATTTATATGAATTTTAAAAAATTAGTTATATTTATATGTAATGTGTATTCTTCACTTCAATCCTTCACGCGTGGTCACGAGCACTTTGCACTTAGCACTGGCACTTTTTTGTTTCTCCTTCCCCTTTCCTTTCCCCCCCCCCCTTTCTTCCCTTTTTGTGTAATCTTACATATTCACCCGATACAATGTTTTTTTAAATTTGTACAATATTCAACTGTTGATATATGTTTGTGGTGATAATTTTAGCTTTTTGCTATCATATAGGGTTTTATATGCTTAGGGATTTCACATATACACATGTTTACAAAGGTGTAGATTGGTTCTCCACTATTAAGTATCATGTATAGAGGGTTGGGGATTTTTCTTGAGTCTTGCCCGCAACCCAATTGGGGTATTTTGTTTTTAAAAAAACCTTTAAAAAATGCTCAGTGGAATTATATATATGTTCTGAAGTTTTATATATACAAGCCTTAATGATTCGATTTATAATAGAGTGGTGTGGGCAAAATTTGTTGCTTGCCCTCACCTGTTATGGGAGATCACACCCGGTGCTACATATGCGCAAGCGCGGGCCGCACTAACGTTAATAGCTTCCCTTCAGTTAATATACTGGGGTAAATCTTTGTGATGTGCGGGGAATGATCCCATACTGCCTACGGGCGGCATTTGTAATTGATCTGCACTGGGCAGGATAGATATTTTGCTATACAAGTTCCCTTGATCTAGTGTGGGCGAGCCCATGGTGGTCTGCCCACATCCTTAATGGCGGAGTATACTCTGCGCTTCATGTGCGCATATGTGGATATGACGCGCCGCTCATTAGAATACCTTTAGTGATTACACCGGGATAAACTATCGCGATACGTGCGGTCTCCGCTCCATACACCTCTGATTGGTTGAAGAGAATCTAAGGGGAGGGATATGCTCCTATTTAAACTGACCCTGGATGTCATCTAATATGCCCCTGGACGAAGCTACGGGCGAAACGCGCGTCGGGCGTTTGTTGTGGACAGTTTACACTGCACTCGGCACTTTAGGTATGTGATGATGTTTTAGGTAGATTAACCATTTTGACATCCATTTGGATTCATTCCCCCTTTTACTTGAGGCTATTTTTCCTATGGTTATGATACCCGTATTTAGGGTATAGCTATCCCATAGGTTTCTCTATATGGATAGGGTATAGAAATCCAATGGGCTTCTCTTTTGAGTGCAATCTTTGGGAGAGTTAATACTGTGCATGGGATTGATTGTTATAATGCAAATATGCTCTCTCATTGTTGTGCATGTGGTTTCTAATAGGAAATTGTATCTGTGCCGAGTTAGCATTGTACTGTCTTTGTCATCACATTTTTCCTACAATGGGTAGGTGTCATTAATTGATTGCTCATTTGTGTTTTTTATGGATTACTTAATAAAATTTGGCTATTTTTATATACCATTTGGTGTGGCTTTTTTGGTGTTGTGGATATCGCGCAGACACACCTGTGATTGGCGCAGATTTGGTGGTTGGAGGTTAATTATATATATAAGAGATTAGTAGATATTATTGATTTATATATATATATATATATATATATATATAAGAAAGCTGCCCTTCATCGACTCTAGACTCAGGCTGCTGCTGATAGAGCTGGTATTGCTCCTGCCATGCCACCCCTCCCCAGAAGCCATGGCAGTGGAACATGAGCACAGAGCCCCCGGTCGGAACTGCGAGAGGATGGACGATGGCACAGATAGGCAGAGGACAACTGACTACATAGGATGTCTCTATAGTAGTTCAGTTTGTCCTCCCCCTCAGCGGGTGTAAAAACGGCCCCCATTTTGGACTGGTAGCGAGGGTCCAACAAGGTGGAGAGCCAGAAGTCATCCCTCTGCAGAATGGTGACAATTCAGCTGTCACTACTCAAGCAAGTGAGCATGCATCGGGCCATTTGTGCAAGTGACTAGGAGGGACTCCCTACTTCCATCGCCACTGCATTCTGCCACAGTGTTTCTCGGTCCTTTGCCTCATCTTCCTCATCATCCTGTAGCAACTCTGGCTGCTCCTCCTCTCCTGTCACCTATGTAGAAAAACTACCCATATCGCTACACATTGCTTGTGCTTCAATGTACTTCTCCTCCTCCTCTTCCAGTTCATCCCCCAAAGGGCTCATGTGGCCATGTGATCTAGGCGCCACATCTCTAGTCCCCTGACCAGCCAGATTTACCAGCACATGTTCCAGGACATGAAACATTGGAATTACGTTGTTCATCCCGTAGTCCTGGCGATTGACAAATAACATGGCATCTTCAAAGGGCCTGAGAAAATAGCAGGTGTCACCATGAGCTGTTACTGGCCAACATCGAAATAACACTAGGGAGTACTGCTGTCTGCTTGGATCATCAATAAATCATTTATGTTCATATAGTCGGTCCAACATATGGGTGGAATTACAATGGTTGGAAACGTTGCATATCAGCCTATGTTGGGGAATGCTATTCTGCCGCTGCAGCTCAAGGAGCGTGTGCTTTGTGGTGTACAAGTGGCTAAAGTGAATGCAAAGTTTCCTGGCCATTTTTAGGATGTTTTTCAGATGGGTGGAAGAATTCAGGAACTGCTTGACAACCAGATTAAACACGTGTGCCATGCAGAGCGTATGGCCCAGCCCTCCTTGATGCAGCACCGATACAATGTTTTTCCCATTGTCGGTCAACATGGTTTCGATTTTGAGTTCTCGCGGTGAAAGCCAGGATTCAATTTCTTGATTAATCACACGGAGCAGTTCCTCCCCTGTGCGACTCCGTTCACCCAGGGAAACGAGGTGCAGAACAGTGTGACACTGCCGTGCCCTGCACGTGTCCCTGCAGTGGAGGCTGAGGACACAGTGGTGGATGAGGAGGCAGAGGCGGACATTGTCGCAGGACCAACGGCGTGACAACGTAGAGGTGGAAGCGGCGTCACCTGGCCAACTTGCTGGTGTGACTGCAGGAACCACATTAACCTAGTGGGCCGTAAAGGACATGTATTGTCCCTTACCGTAGTTATAGCTCTACACCTCGGCGCTGCCATGCACTGTGGCAAACACCGACAGGTTCAAGGACTGGCCCACCTTCTGTTCTACTTGTGTGTTCAAGACTGGTACTGCCTTTTTGGCAAAGAAGTGATGGCTTGGGACGCTACACCTCGGTTCGGCACAAGCCATCAGTTCTCCGAAGGGTGCAGAGTCCACCTAACGGAATAATTGATGAGGAATAGGAGGAGGAGCAGGAGCATCAGGACCAGCAGATGATGGGAAGGACAGACATGTCTGTGAAGGTTCTCATTTATCCAGGCCATGGTATATCTGTAAAGAATAAAATCAAGGCAACTAGACTTGCTGTAGATTTCTTAAAAACGTTTCACTCGTTATTCCAACGAGCTTTCTCAATTCTGACTTGTACAAGAATTCTCTGGGAATAAATATGTAACTGAGTCAACATCTGGTCACTCAGAATTGAGAAAGCTCGTTGGAAGAACGAGTTAAACATTTTCAAGAAATCTACAGCAAGTCCAGTTGCCTTGATTTATTCTTGGAAGGACAGACAGATGCCTTTGGCTATGGTGGTCAAGCCTTGACTTCCTGAAAGTTGGCGCGTGCCACTGGGTAATGAAGTGATGGCAGGTTGCACCACCACGTCAGGCCACATGGTTCTCCCAGGCCACTTTATGGTGATGCTGCATATGTTGACACAGTGCTGTGGTGCCAACATTGGCACCCTGGCCACGCCTCACCTTCTGCCCACATATTTTACATATGGCCATGTTCACCTCCTCCGGCGGCTAAACAAAAAACTGCCACACCGCAGAGTAGGTGATTTTACCCCCCAATACTCCGCACTGGCTGACTGCTACCACTGCTGCCTCACTCAACCTGTGCACCGCTACTTCACGGGCACGTAGGCTCCTGCGAATTGATGGTCTACTCCAGGCACCTTTCACTCCCGACCTCCCACTGCTGCCACCCTGCTGACTCCCGGCCACGCTAGCAACTTGCTGGCACCGTCGCTGGCTCACGAGCAAGCTGCCACCCTCTTCTTCTGATGATGAAGCCCCTTCGTCACCCGGCTCCCAAGTGCGATTAGCAACTTCATCATCATTGAGTACTGTCTAAACGTCACTGATGTCCTCCCCAACCGTCTTTGGGTCAGGAGCCTGACCGCTCGCAACACGAGCTCCTACACCACTCTCCTCTTCACTATTGGTCCGCCTAGAGGAGGAAGTGGCTGATGTCTCCTCCACATCTTAGCTGGGCAGTTGCTGCTGACTGTCCTCTAGTAGCTCATCCTTACTTAAAAGTGGAGCCGAGCCCACAGCATATACTACTTCTCTGGCTGAGGGAACAGAAAAGGACAGAGGCAGGCTGAAGACAGTTAAAGGCACAGGGCCTGCTCCTGGGCCACGCCAACTAAGCATCATGTCAGAGGAACCCACTGACTCTTAGCTGGGGTGTCTGATGTTACTTGGGACCAAGTGGATGACGAGTCAACCATTCAAGAACCACTGAGTTGCTGGTCAAGACAACCGCTAGATGACACCTGAAGCTCAGGCCTCTTGTTGCATCCCCTGTTGCCACACCCCCTTACTCTGCTGTGACCTCTGCCTGTGATCAATAATTTTTTATTTTGCCACTAATACACAGCAAACTAGGCTTTTGAATAAATCACTGCACCGCAGAACGGCAATTAGGCCCCATTTTTTTTTTTAAACTTTTACACAAAAGGCTTTTCAACATATAAGTGCAACGTTGAACGGAGAATATATATTTTATGTTACCACTAATACATGGCATACTCGCCTTCAGAATATATCACTGTACCGTAGAATGGCAATTAGGCCCTAATTTTTTTACACAAATGGCTTTTCAACAGATAAGTGCAATGCTGAATGGAGAATACATTTTTATTTTCCACTAATACACATAAAACAGGGCTTCAGAGTAGATCTTCTGCACCGCAGAACAGCAATTAGGCCCAAATTTTTTTCAACTTTTACACAAAAGGCTTTTGAACAGATAAGTGCAACGATGAACGGCGAATATATTTTTATATTGCCACTAATACACGGCAAACGGGGCTTTAGAATATATCACTGCACCGCAGAGCAGAAAATATATTTTTCCATTTTCCACTAATACACGCAAAAAGGGCTTTAAAACAAATAACGGCACCGCGGAGCGGCAAATATATTTTTCCTTCTTCCACTAATACAGGCCACAAAAGGCTTTACAACAGATAACTGCACTGCTGAGCAGCAAATATATTTTTCCTTCTTCCATTAATACAGGCCACAAAAGGCTTTACAACAGATAACTGAACCGCTGAGCGGCAAATATTTTTTCCCCCCACTAATACATGGAAAAAAGGGCTTTAAAACGAATAACTGCACTGCTGAGCGGCAAAGATAGTTTTCCTTTTTCCACTAATACACGGAAAAAAGGGCTTTAGTACAGATAACTGCACCGCTGAGCAGCAAATATATTTTACTTTTACCACTAATACATGACAAAAATGGCTGACGGCTAATAAGCCCTTTTTTCCCACTAATACAAGCCAAAAAATGCTTAAGAACATATAACTGCACCGCACAAGGGCAAATAAAACATAAAAATATTTCCTTGTAATAAACCCTGTTAATGCCTGTATCAAACAGCACTTGCACCCTAAGGGTACTTTCACACTAGCGTGTCAATGGGGACGGATCCATTTTCATTGACTTTCAATGTAATTCAAAACGGATCCGTTTTGGACTTTGTCATTTTTCTTTTAACTAATGCAAACGGATCCATTCTGAACAGATACAAACATTTGCATTATAGGTGCGGATCCGCCTGTGCAAATAAACAGATGGATCCGCAGTAACGCAAGTGTGAAAGTACCCTAATAAGAACGGTTTTCTGGAATTACAGAGCTATATAATGTCAATTTAGATCCCCAGTCAGTGCAGCAAGGTGTAATAGAATTGTTCCTATTACCCAGGCTGTCACCCCCCCTGACTGAACCCTGTTCAGTAGAAATGCTGGTGGAATGATTCCTCCCTATCCTTTCCCTACACCTTGAAAAATCTTTCCCTCCACTTGCAAATAGTTTTTTTTTTTTTTATCACAATCAAGTCTTTCCCATCACTGTCCCTAGCACCTGCAGACACATCTCTCCCTGCATTAAGTACGGTGGTGAATGGCAGAATCTAAGATGGCTGCCGCTAATTATTGGCGCCCTAACATCACAGGGCTGGTTGGCTGCTGATTGGCTGCATGCATATCAGTAAACGTGATCCCGCCTTCCCAGAGTTCCTTGCCCCATGTTCTCACACGTGTAGCAGCCATTTTAGGAAAAAATGTGATTAGTTACCACTAATCAAGAGGAAATTTGGCTTGGGTGCAAATCAAATTTTTCCTGAAAATCTGATCGAATTCCACTTTTTCAGCTTTGATTCGCTCATCTCTAACAGTGAGGGACAGTACATGCAGGGCCGGCTTCAGAACCCGGCAAACCCGGGCAAGAGCTGGGGCCCCCTGCTTCTGGAGGGCCCACTGAGCTGCTATGAGCACTTCCATCAATGACACTGCTGTCATTTCACTTCCACAATACCCCGTCTGGTGGGCCCTCTGAAGCTCTTTAGCAGCCTCATGTAACTATCAGACACGCCCCCTCTACACAAGACTGCTGCCTCAGGAGAGAGACTGGCAGGGCTGGAGCAGAAGTGTGAACACAGTCTGTGAGTTAGTCTGCACTGTGACTGTCTCTTCTCTGTGGGACAGGAGGGGCCTGCGGGTCAGGGAACTCTCCCAGCTGCTGCTGGATGCTGTAGACCAGTGATGGCGAACCTATGGCACGGGTGCCAGAGGCGGCACTCTGAGCCCTCTCTGTGGGCACCCCCGCCCTGGAAAAAGTCTATAGTGTACCAATATGCCTTAGACTTTTCCTGCCATTTATCAGCGCAGGGTGCACTATGAACGGCACAGGCAGCGCAGGGCGCACTATGTACAGCACAGGCAGAACATAGCGTGCTATGTACAGCACAGGCAGCGCAGGACGCACTATGAATGGCACAGGCAGCACAGGGCAAACTATGAACAGCACAGGCAGCGCACTAAAAGTAGGCAGGCTATTATAGCTAAATGATAAAGTACATGAAAGATATATTATATTGGTATTGAGGTTAAATTGCCATGTTGGCACATTGCGATAAATAAGTGGGTATTTGGTTGCAGTTTGGGCACTCGGCCTATAAAAGGTTCACCATCACTGCTGTAGACCAGCAGCTTCATGCTATTTAGTAGTGTTGAGCGCGAATATTCGAATAGCGAATTTTTTTAGCGAATATCGGCACTTCGCTAATTCGCGAATATTTTGAATATAGCGCTATAAATTCGCTATTTCGAATATTCATTTTTTTTGGGTTTTTTTTGTTTTTTTTTTGTTATATTTTTTCCCCACTTCCCAAAAGTAGTTCTTACCTGTCCTGAGGATTCCTGGCTTCCTGGCTGCTCTAGTCAGTGCCCGTTGCCGCTTCTGCCGACTTCCGTGCTCATGGAGCGTCCCCATATACTAAAATGTACTGTCGGATTTGAGGAATTACGTTAAAATCGCAATGCGATTAATTCAAGTTATATTAATCGCATTGCGATTACAACTTAGCACTGCTATCTTACATAGGCTAGAATTAACGAATATGGAATATAGCACTAGCAGTGCTAAGTAGAAATCGCAATGCGATTACTTCAATTTAAATTAATCACATTGCGAATTCAACTTAGCACTGCTATAATATATTCCATATTCGTTAACTTCGTTCATTCTAGCAAGCTGACCCATTATAAACCCAGCTCTAAGTTGAAATCGCAATGCGATTAATATAACTTGAATTAATCGCATTGCGATTTCAACGTAATTCCTCAAATCCGACAGTACATTTTAGTATATGGAGACGTTCCCATGGTGATGGGGACGCTCCATGAGCACGGAAGTTTATGGTTGGCTTGGTAGAATTAGCGAATAGCGAATATGACGAATGTATTCGTCATATTCCTCAAAACGAAGATAACGAAGTATTCTACATCTTCGTTTTAGCTACCTATTCGTCAACTTCGCTAATTCTAGCAATCAAATAGGAAGGCTGACTATAGAGACAGCTGTGTTAAATTCGCTATGCGATTTTTTTTTAATAGAATAATTATATTACTTGATATAATTTATTATAATTATTCTATTTATTAAAAAAAATATATATATAATCGCATAGCGAATTAAACACAGTTATCTCTATAGTCAACCTTCCTATTTGCTTGCTAGAATTAGCGAAGTTGACTAATAGGTTGCTAAAACAAAGATGTAGAATACTTCGTTATCTTCGTTTTGAGGAATATGACGAATACATTCGTCATATTCGTCATCCTCGCTATAATTCTAGATATGAAACCAATAGGAAAGTAGCCTTAAGTTAAAATCGCAATACGCGATTATTTAAATCGCATATTAATCGCGATAACTAGAATAATGACGAATATTCAATTTTGACGAATATGAAACGAATATTCTTTCGAATATTCGTGAATTTCGTCGAAATCTAATATGGCACCTGCCGCTCATCACTACTATTTAGTTGTTTTACTGCCTCATTAAGCAGATTGCCTCCATGACACCTTCCCCTTATATCCTGTCCTTCTCTTGTCCTATCCTCATGGAGCCCCTGCTGTACGGTGTTCATTTTAGGACATGGTCAGATATCAGAGTCAACTATCAAAATAATGCCAATGTGACACCTGACTCCTGACTCCTGACTGAATTGAAGTTGTGTGTGACCGCTGATATCTGACTACTGACAAAGTCAGGTGTCAGGGGTCAGCCTCACGGGGGTCGCACTGTTACTCTCTGCTCACAGGTATAATATTTATAATTCAGTGTTCATCACTTGTGTAGATTATTTATATCTTTATAATACCGCTATACTTATTAGACACATGTCTTTAACTAATGTTTGCACTATATAAATGGCTAAGTAATACTTATATATAGCGGCTAGTGATTTCTGTGATCAGACCATATGCGATTATTTAATTACCCCTGTAGAGAGGTTTTTCCTGCGTGCCTATTTGCACCACCGATCGTTTTTAATATTATTGCGAATGTTTTTAATCATGTTTGTTAAATTTTCAATAAAAATGTATTGATTTATTAATCTGGCATTGTTTCTATTTGGTGTTTCATTTTAGGACATGGTCAGATATCAGAGTCAACTATCAAAATAATGGCAATGTGACACCTGACTCCTGACTCCTGACTGAATTGAAGTTGTGTGTGACCGCTGATATCTGACTACTGACAAAGTCAGGTGTCAGGGGTCAGCCTCACTATTAACTTTAGTTTCATCCTTCTTTTCATACACTGAAAGTCATAGATGAATAAAATGCCAAGTAAACCTTAACTGATCTTATAGCTCAGTGGTAGTTTGTATGTTTTGCGTCCAAAGACCATAGGTTCAAATCCCCTTTGCTGTCTAAACCTGACTAAAATTATGAGCTTGGAATTTTCTTTTTTTTACATTAAACAGGTGACAAGGAGTACTGTAAGTAGTCCTTTTTTATTTTATTAAAGATTAAATGGGCAGCACCATTGTAAAGTGGGCACTAATTTAATGTACAATACAATGAAGTATTAAAGGGGATTTGAACCTATGGTCTTTGGACGCAAAACATACAAACTACCACTGAGCTATAAGATCAGTTAAGGTTTACTTGGCATTTTATTTATCTATGCCTTTCAGTGTATGAAAAGAAGGATGAAACTAAAGTTAATAGTGAGGCTGACCCCTGACACCTGACTTTGTCAGTAGTCAGATATCAGCGGTCACACATAACTTCAATTCAGTCAGGTGTCAGGAGTCAGGAGTCAGGAGTCAGGAGTCAGGAGTCGACCCCTGACACCTGACTTTGTCAGTAGTCAGATATCAGCGGTCACACATAACTTCAATTCAGTCAGGTGTCAGGAGTCAGGAGTCAGGAGTCAGGAGTCGACCCCTGACACCTGACTTTGTCAGTAGTCAGATATCAGCGGTCACACATAACTTCAATTCAGTCAGGAGTCAGGAGTCAGGAGTCAGGAGTCAGGAGTCAGGAGTCAGGAGTCAGGAGTCACATTGGCATTATTTTGATAGTTGACTCTGATATCTGACCATGTCCTAAAATGAACACCGTACTGCTGTCTCCTTTCCTCCCTCATGTATCCAGAGCTTCTGTTCCACCCTCCTATCTCCTATTGCGGCCCTGCACAGACCTCCTGCCAATACTTCTTGTATGAATCCAATAACTGTATGGCAATAACTGTATCCCTTTCCCTGCCCACGCATGAGTGGGGAAAAGATGCAGATTGTGGTGCTACGGACCTTTGCGCCACAATCTGTGTCAGAAATACGCCTAACATAGACGTATTTCTATTTAATAACTGACCCCCTAATTGTATTATTATTCGGGGGTAGGGCTAATATCTTTATAGTATATAGATTCTAGTGTATTATACTGTGCCCTTTATTTCCCAGTAGATAAATGATCCTTGGGAGACACAGTCCTCATCCCTGACAACCAGGACCAGGTAGCACTCTGGCCACATGGCGGCCTCCTCTCTCTGCCCTGCTGTGTACTGGTGCTTATTCTGACACTTAGGCTCCATACACACGTCCGCAATTCTGTTCCGCATTTTGCGGAACGGAATTGCGGTCCCATTCATTTTTATGGGGAAACACTATGTCCTGCACGGATCCGGAATTGCGGATCTGCACTTCCGTATCCGCACTTCCGTTCCACAAAAAAATAGAACATGTCCTATTCTTGTCCGCATTTTCTATGAGAGTGCCGGTGATCTGCGGATCCGCAAAACACACACTGACGTCTGAATGGAGCCTAAGGCTGGTTTCACATCCCATTTTTGCCATCCATTTAATGCATACCAAAAATGTATACATTAATAACAGATGCCTCAGACTGATGCCGTACAGTGGTATCCGTTCACCATACAGTTCCATTGTAAAAAAAAAACATATATATTAATGCATGCATATTTTACTGGACTCTGCAGAATACAAAAAAACGTGGAGTGCTGCACATTTATATATTTCACAGCGATAGGAAAATCGTGATGTAAAACCACTGGGGGGGCGAACTAAAATTTTCTATGGGGCCCAGTCAGTTCGAGCTACATCACTGCACAGCTCCTTCTCTCCTCCAGGCCTGGACCAGCAGTAACGTCGTGACTTATGTCTCACTGCTGCAGTGGGCCGAAGGAGAGAAGGAGTGCAGGGAGCTGCGATAAGTGAATGACAGGACCGCAAGCTCCCCTGCACTCCAGCAATGATAGGTATGTAAGGGGGCCATTGGGGTGGTCATTACACTGTGAGGGCTCCTGTCACGGCTGTATGTAAGCAACAAGAGCATACACAGTGAATTAGCTACTGACCGGACCCAAACTAGGGAACATGAAGGGTGACCCCTGTCAGACCCTAAAAGCTCTCCCTATGCTGCTAAGCCCATGTCCAGATCCAGATGGTGGATCGAGACATGCCCACGTACCTAAGGCTGATGACCACTGTAACCCCTACAATAGTGGAAGGGGCACAGCCACCAGTGCCCTGCTCAGTATATGGACGGAACCGGGGTCGCCTCGGATCCAGTCAGCAAACAAACAGAAAAACACAATGTCTGCACACTTAACTGAAGGAGCTGCAGCAGCAGTGAAGACACATCCAAAGTCAGCAGACAATATCCGAAGTACTTGTTTCAGCTTAATCTATGAGGTTCCAACTCACTGCAACTCAATATTGCACTTGCTAGAGCTTCTGTATGAGTAGTGGAAAGTTCCTCAGTAGGTAGCATGTGTTGTTTCAAGGTCAGGCCGTGGCAGGTCAGAGACACTGGTAAAATGCTCAAGCCCTTCAGAAAGGTCAAATAATCTGTCATTTGGGACAACTGCAGCAGGAACAATCTCATCCACCTCATGTTTATCTTAGAGCTAATGCTGATATACAGTAGCAAATGCATCTTGCTGTTCGCCTTATAGCTGTTGGGGACCCAAAAGAAGAAATTCCCATGGAGGAGAAGGATGAGGAGCTGCCATTGGAGGAGGGGGATGAGGTGGAAGAACAGGAGGATGATGATGATGACCCCGACCATGACACATGGGCTGTATGCTTGCTTACACACTGACAGACGTATCATTTCATGAAGCAGTCTAATGATTACTGGATAGTCATGCTTTTAGACTGTCGCTATCAAAGCAAAATGGGGGAATGTAATGGCGAAATGGAGGCCAAATTAATCTATTACCAGGAAACACTATGTATGCATGTTGCTGCAACTTTCGGCGAGCAGAAACCAGCCGCCAGCTTGTCTGAAGGTCAGGCCTCACTATGCCCCCTACAAACTTACCCACCTTCCACCGTACTCTCCATGCCACAAGAAGCAGAAGTCACAGCAGCAGCAACATTATGGACATTTTTTTCATGTGCCACAAAAGACTGAGGCAAATCAGTAAATGGAGACCTAATGCCTCAATGCCCAGGTTCAGTCATACCTACACTCTGGCCTGTCTCCGATGCATACCCTGTTCCCTAACCCCATGGATTGCTGGGTACGCAGACTAGAGCAGTGGCTGGAACTCGCCCAGTATGCTATATGTCTTCTTTCTTGCCCAGCCCCGATCTCAGAGATTTTTAAGCAGGGCAGGGGGGAAGTGACACCCAAACGGAACAAGTTGTTCATTCCTTTACATCAGATTTGCTAAATCTACCCCATAATTGTTATGCCTCATCCTATGCTTGTGTTTCATTGGTACAGCAAAAGTTATTGTAACAGATCTGATGATAATGATATCCAATTAATCAGCACAGAATAAACCCATTTCCCTAAAAATATTGTATGCATGGGTGGAAAATTACTTTACCATTGTCTAAAACCACTAATTTAGAAGAACACAAACATTCATGATTGTTAGCTTAATAACCCTGTGCATGTAGTATGCAGATAGACTGCAAAATGTGTTTTAGCAGCACATGTTAACAGACCTGAGGGAATAGCTGAGATGGATATCAATTTGGTTCTATACTACCAATATTTTATGCTAATTGGCCTTTTTCTATATTACCCAGCTCAGTAAATTATCTGTGCTCAATAACAAACGTCTTTTACAAAATAAACGCAGGACAGAGAATTGGTAGTGCCTAGCTGACTGACAGGTTGAAGGGCCATATACAGGTAACAAGTGAACGTAATTGGCAGTATAGATCACAGTATGCCTTGGTCCCCTATCAATCATAGTCAGCAAATCAAGGAGAAATACAAGCTTGCCAAGAAAGCGTTTCTAAGGACACAATAATGAGAACAGCAGCTCTTGAGACAGTCCCAGTGGAGGCATGGGAAGTGCAATTTTAGCTTAATGTGGACCTGTCTTGATTTGTTAATGTTGTCTCCTTTCTGTAACCTAAGTGTTGCCTAGTATTAATGTAATTCTCCATAAATATTTTCAAGGGGTCATGTCTTGTGACATAAAATATTATCTTTATTTTACTTTTCAATTATAAAAAAGAACCCAGAAAGCAGAAATAAATCTATCTATCTATCTATCTATCTATCTATCTATTACAGTTAACCACTTCAGCCCCCGTAGCTTAAACACCCTTAATGACCAGGCCACTTTTTACAATTCCGCACTACACTACTTTCACCGTTTATTGCTCCGTCATACAACTTACCACCCAAATGAATTTTACCTCCTTTTCTTCTCACTAACAGAGCTTTCATTTGGTGCTATTTCATTGCTGCTAACATTTTAACTTTTTTGCTATTAATCAAAAATGACCAAAATTTTTGCAAAAAAAAGTCATTTTTTTATTTTCTGTTGTAATTTTATTTTTAAAAAACTATATTTCTATATACATTTTTCACAAAATTTATTGTTCTACATGTCTTTGATAAAAAAAAAAAATGCAATAAGTGTATATTTATTGGTTTGGGTAAAAGTTATAGCGTTTACAAACTATGGTGCAAAAAAGTGAATTTCTTTGAAGCAGCTCTGACTTTCTGAGCACCTGTCATGTTTCTTCAGGTGCTAGAATGTCAGGATAGTATAAATACCCCCCAAATGACACCATTTTAGAAAGAAGACACCCCAAAGTATTTGCGGAGGGGCATGGTGAGTTCATGTATCATTTCATTTTTTTTCACAAGTTAGCGGAAAATGACACTTTCTGAGGAAAAAAATAAAAATAATAAAGTTTCCTTTTCTGCTAACTTCTGGCAAAAAAAAAAAAAAATCTCCCACGGACTCACTATGCCCCTCAGTGAATACCTTGGGGTGTCTACTTTCGGAAATAGGGGCATTTGTGGGGTGTGTTTACTGTTCTGGAATTTTGTGTCGGGCTAAATTGTGAGCAGCCATGTAAAAGCAAAAGGTACTCGTTGGAATTTGGGCCCCTTTGCGCACCCAGGCTGCAAAAAAGTGGCACACATGTGGTATCGCCGTACTCAGGAGAAGTAGGGCAATGTGTTTTGGGGTGTATTTTTACATATACCCATGTTGGGTGAGAGAAATATCTCTGTAAACTGACAACTTTGTATAAAAAAAATTAAAAAGTTGTCGTTTAGGCTACATGCACACGACCGTTGCCTGCCTCCGCGTCCGATCCTCCTTGAAATTTTGCGTCCGTCAAAAAAAACGGATGAAGGACCGTTGATTTGGGATCCGAGTTTTATGGCAGATCCATTGTAAAAATGCCTATCTCTTGTCACGCAAACGTGGAAAAAAATAGGACATGCACTATTTTTTGACGGAATGAAAACACGGATCACGGATGCGAACAAAAACGGCTGACCATCCGCATGTTTTTGACGGACCCATTGAAATGAATGGGGAAGCATCCTATCCGTGAAAAAAAACGGAACGGACGCGGAAACAAACAACGGTCGTGTGCATGGGGCCTTACAGCGATATTTCTCACACAAAGTATGGGTATATATAAAAATACACCCCAAAACACATTGCCCTACTTCTCCTGAGTATGGCGATACCCCATGTGTGACACTTTTTTGCAGCCAAGATGCGCAAAGGGGCCCTAAAACCAATTAGTACCTTTAGGATTTCACAGGGCATTTTTAGGACGTTTTAGGCTTTAGGACCCCTAAAATGCCAGGGCAGTATAAATACCCCACAAGTGACCCCATTGTGGAAAGAAGACACCCCAAGGTATTCCGTGAGGGGCATGGCGAGTTCACTGAAATTTTTATTTTTTGGCTCAAGTTAGCGGAAATTGATATATATTTTTTTTTTTTACAAAGTCTCAAATTTCTGTGACAAAAAATAAAATTTTACATGAACTCACCATACCCCTCACGGAATACCTTGGGGTGTCTTCTTTTTAAAATGGGGTCACATGTGGGGTGTTTGTACTGCCCTGGCATTTGAGGGTCTCTGCAATCATTACACGTATGGGCAGCATTAGGAGTTTCTGCGATTCTCCTTATATTGAGCATACGGGTAATGAGATTTTTTTTTTCCGTTCAGCCTCTGGGCTGAAAAAAAAAAAATGAACAGCACAGATTTCCTCATTCGCATCAATCAATGTGGATGAAAAAATTTCTCCAAAAAAAGGTGCAAAAAAAAAGTAGTAAGGCCCCATTCACACGTCCGCAAAAATGTCCGCATCTATTCTGCAATTCTGCGGAATAGATGCGGACCCATTCAGGGTGAATGGGGCCGGCGGTGATGCGGAGAGCACACTATGTGCTCGCCGCATCAGCATTTGCGGAGCTGCGGCTAAAAAACTTCCAGGTTTTGCCCCCCAAACATCCGGCCGCAGCTCCGTAAAAGATAGAGCATGTCCTATTCTTGTCCGCAATTGCGGACAAGAAAAGGCATTTTCTATATAGTTCTGGCAATGTGCGGATCCGCAAAATGCGGAAAGCACATTGCCGGTGTCCGTGTTTTGCGGATCCGCGGATCCATGGATCCGCAAAACACATACGGACGTCTGAATGAGCCTTACAGGGGGGTGATTAGTGACAGGGGTGATCAGGGGGGTGACATGGGGTGATCAGGGGTTAATCAGGGGTTAATCACTGACCGGGGGGGGGGATGGATGGGGGTGTCTGTGTGGTGATTGGTGCACTTACAAAAGATTCCTTTGGTGGTCCCAAGCAAAAGGGACCACCAAAGGAACGAACAGCTAGCATATCAGACGCTGTTAACAAAACAGCGTCTGATATGCGATTTTTTTTTTAACTTCTACAGCCTGCCAGCGCATGATCAGCGCTGGCAGGCTGTAGTTTAACTTCTCCCCGACGCGATCCTGTGGACGCGCGCAAGCGCGTGTGCGCGTTCACAGGAAATCTCGCGTCTCGCGAGATGACGCCCCAGCGCGTCCAGGAGGAACAAACCGACCGCCGCAAGGACGCAATCCTGCGTTCGGCGGTCGGCAACAGGTTAAATAAACTTTATTAGTAGGACTAAATACATATTAGCATTGCCAAAGCAAGTAGCAAATAATTTGATTGGAATATGACATTGTTATCACTTCTATATTATTGGATACTGCTGAATTATGAAACACTTCTGTTCTTCTGTCTTCTTAAAAAAAATATATATAATAATAATAATAATAATAATAATAATAATAATAATAAAAATAATTTGTAATGAGGGGGTGTGTTAAAATATGTATAGTGGATGCATTTGATCCCTAAAATGTGCATATATATAGTCCACTTGACCTGTATGGGGGAACCTCAGGTGGAGCAGCATGGTGGCTTGGTGGCTAGCACTTTTAAGCATGAGGCCATATTGAGTAGCTGACATCCAGTAGTAGAAAGAAAATCCAGATGGGAAAAACCATGTACAGTAGCTTTATTTCTAGATGACCCCTGATTACACCATCATTATTAGTTTTGTTTTGTAGCAAAAATATTAAAGGGAACCTGTCATCACCTTCTCACCCCAAACAGTCAGGCGAAAAATGGTTATTCACCTCTAACTACCACTTATATCTGTTGTAGTGGCAGCCCGAGCCAGCCACTATTCTGATCACATGTGTGGATTCCCTGGTAACTGGTGACACAGACCCTCCATCTGCTGTTCCCTTGTTCCCAGCGGGTCCGCCCACAGGCCAGTTCTGTCCTTCCAAACTGGGTTGTGGCCTGCTTGCCAGCAAAGCCTCTCTTCCTCGGTCAGTAGGGTGTGCGCATGCTCCATCTGGCTCTCAAAGGGCCAGCGCACACCCTAATTGTCACCAGTCAATGGCTGGCCACCTTGGGGTGCTTATACCTTCTCCTGTGGGCAGTGACTGACCTCCGTGTTGACCCTTCGCTGCCCAAACTGTCCTTAGACCATTACTGTGCTGCTCATACTCTGCCTGCCCTGACCTGACCCTGTTACTGACTACAATTGGCCAGTATGATGTTTCATTCACTTTTATTATGTGTATGTATTGCAATGTATTACCCTTGACCAGCATATTTTTTTTTAAAAATGACCGAATAATAGAAAGCTACAAATGATTAGCATTAGTGTTGTGTGAATCGAAGTTAATGAAGTGAAATTTGATCCGAATTTCAAGAAAAAATTAGATTTGCCAGAAATCTAAATTTGTGCGCTTTGTGGTAACAAATCATTTTTTTCCTAAAATGTAGGCTACACGTGTTACAAAGTGAAAGTAAGAAGCCCGCATACGTGATATTACCCATAATGTCATGCAGCTAGCCAATCAGCCATCCCTTGTGATGTCACAGCCCTATAAAAGTCTCATCCTGTGCGGTCACCATTTCACTGTGGACTGAGTATAAGGAGAGACGTGGCAGACACTAGGGACAGTGTTATAGAAAGCATTGAATTGTATAATATGGGATAGGGACAGCACAGTGACAGTGCAGGTACAGAGTAGTGAGATCGTAGGGAGCGTTTTGAGATACTGTACAAAGGGAGACTGCAGGGATAGTTCAGGATCAGTGTAATCACCCTGTTCATCTTGTTCAACTGCTGCGTCATTCATTCTTAATCTGTTCTGTTATACATATACTTACTGTGCATCAGACTCACTGTCAACAGGTAGAGATAAGTGAATTTATCAAAAATTCGATTGGGCTTCTTCGCTGAAGATCATGAAGAAATTTGATTAATTACGAATTACTTCGTCATGAATCGGATTCCATTGTATGTAATAGGTGCAATGATGGTGAATGGCGCACTCAGATGCCGTATTTAACGCTGATCGCGTACCCAGTCACATTGAGGCCTTTCTGGGGTTAATCAGGGGCTTAAAAAATACATATGCACCTCATCCACTTTATCACGGAATGACCGTCACAGCAGCCACCTTGGTTGAAGAAAACGCTTCAAATCTTGTGTGCGCTGACATAATAAAGTCATCACGCTGGGCAGACACAATGACACCGTGCTCGGCCACCGTGATGACATCACACGTCAGCTCGTGAGATTTGGCGCTCTTTCTTCAATCAAGATGGCTCCAAGGGCCTCTCCATGAGCAAGTTGATGAGATGAGTACATTTTTTTTTTTTACCGCAATTTAAAAACAAATTGTTTGTTAGCACAAAGCGCCATGAAATTTGGCTTTGTTGCGAATACATTTTTTCCAGAAATTCAGATCAAATTCCACTTTGATTCACTCAACACTAATGTTAATCAATTCGTAGCTTTCTATTATTCGCCCATGTTTTAAAAAATCTGCTGGTCAGTGGTATTACATTAAAGTCAATGTGTTTCACTTTGATTTGCTCAACACTATGAACAGGCGGTCTAATATATAGGTGTGTTTATCTACTACACTTCCCTCACCGTTAATACTTACTCTGCTCTACTATACAAGGACTTACTGTGCGATTGTCAACAGGAGGTTTAATACTGTATATAGGCGTGTTTATCTAGTTCATCTGCTGCGTCAGTTATATTTAATCTGCTCTGTTACACATAGAGTTACTGTGCGTCAGACTCACTGTCAACAGGGAGTCTAATATACTGTATAGACGTGTTTATTCAGTTCAAATGCTGCGCCATTCACACTTAGTTACATAGCTATATTACTGATTCAGTGACTGTACACCATGGCCAACAGACAGTAGCCGGGGTCCTCAAAAGGAACAGGTAGTGGGAAAATGCTGTACTGGAATGGTTGACTCACTCTTCAACATCATCTCAAGTGATGTCAGACACACACAGCCAGGAATGGATAAGTTCCTCTGATACCACACTTAGTTTTCATGGCTCAGAAATAGAGATGAGCATAGATGTGTTTTTTAGGCACCAAATCGAACCCGGATCTTTTCTGGTTTGATTTGGACAAATCTTGTAAAACAGCGCCCAGTGTCATTTTACTGATGTATTTATAGTGCGCAAAAGCACCACGGAGGAAGAAGAAGCCCTGTCATACGATTCAGACAGGAACTGGGAGGAGGGCTTGCCCTGATTGGCTCAGAGGCAGACATGCAAACTCTATAAGCCAATCAGTGTGGACTAGAAAAGGAAAGTTCCTGTAAACAGCTACCAAATCGTCATTTTGTACCTAGTCTTAGACCAGAGAGGACCATCTCTGCAGGAGGTCAATTAACAAAATTAACAATCGTTTAAGTAACCTTTAACTAAGGCTAGAGGACAAATTAGGGAGATATTAGGGCTAGTAGTCGTAAGGAGATTAATTGGGTAGTGGGTATTTTAGAAGGGAGGAAAAGTTCAGGAAAAGTTTAGGGATAACTTAGGGACAAGAGCTGCCTAGCTGGGCACTGAAGAGCTGGGGCTGGCTGGCCCTTGCAGTGCACCCTATAGTAGCCACAGTTGATATAAGTGAGCGCACATAAGCAATGAATAGTGTTCTGACACCACCAGGCAGGAGGAAAATGCAGTCAGTTGAACTTACAATCAAGCACTAACAGCAGTTTGTGGCAGCCACAACAAAAAGATAGAGTTACACCTGATGCTGTATCAGCCCATTTTTATTTGTTTATTTATTTTTCATTACCAAAGATTGACCGTCATTGGTGGGGGGGGGGGGGGGTGGTCAGCAGTCCGCATAAGTCAGTGCAAATAACCAGTCGATAGTGTGCTGTCACCACCAGGCGGGAGGATACGGCTGTCAGTTGCAGCCAAGCAATAATCACAGTTTGCGGCAGCAGCAATAAAAGTAGCATGGTACTAGTATTATCAGGGAGTTTATCTGTTTCTGGAGTATAATATTGGGAAAAACAGCAGCACAGTATTATGGGTGGAGAGATGATTTGTCGAGAAGATGGGAGGATGATGAAAAAGTCAAACTGCAAAGACAAGAGATGGCTAAAAAATCATCATGGTGGTCTGGTCTAAAGGGAGAAGATTAGGAAAGAGAACATCTACATCAGCAGAGACATCATTGGATGTAAGAGGTATGGGGCGCTGTATTACCCTATATGTTTTGTAGTGATATACGTAATGTTAGAAGGTAAGGGTTTAGGTTTAAAATTTGGCCTGGGGGGGGCGGGGGGAATGGGTCGCTGTTTCAATTTTCACCTCAGGCAGCAGAACCATGAGGGACAGAGCTGCAGGAAGGAGACATCTTATGTCTCCAGAAGTTAAGGCATGTGGTGAATCCAGTTATTAACTGTAGTTAGGGATCAGTATATAGTTCCGGGTAGTCATAGGTTAAGCTTCCGATGGCCAACTAGATAGTTAGAGGCCCGGTTGCACTGGTAGATTAGTTGGCAGGTTAAGGACTCAGTGTTATAGAAGTCAGGCCTGCATCTACTACTGTTGCTGCTGCCCTGTTTGCTGCCTGGAAGAAATCATTTCATCATCGTCATCGCCCTCTTCTGATTGGCTGTCTGTCATCTGAAAGAGTCCTGGATCTACAGTCATCTACAGGGTAGCTGTATCATCTCTTCTGTTGCCTGGAGGTATCATGCACATGACTCTTTCTATACATATACCCGAGCATTTAACTGAAGATTGTTGCAGGATCCCTGGTTATTGCAAAACTGATGCTGTTCTCAGTATACCGCATGTATGTACTATTATGATTTTTACCCTTATAAAATTACTGTTATAACCTTATGTGGTATCTATATGTATTCTTCAGACTGTGAGATTAGTATAGTAATCCTTGTTAAGGCTACTAACTATACTTTATAGGTAAGTCCCAGGAAGCGATCCCCCCTGTAATACAGAGGCTTTAACCTGGGTTGAAGTACTTATATACTTCACTTATGTTCCCACTCTTCTATTCAGCGAAGGCTCTTGGTCCCATTATACACACAGGTCAGCGCCAGAGTCTGTTGTGGGAGGGACATTACTCATACCCCCCCCCCACAAATAGGGCTACATTTGGAGGCACTGCTGAGATAAATAAGTAGAAATAGTCATTGATATGGAGAAGCAATATGGCTCAGAGGGGCAACTCCCATTAACTGCTGCATGGAATTACTCTCCTGTTCAATTTCCTCCTGTTCTCCCATTGGTTCAGGTAAAGGAAGAACCCCAGTCAGCCATTTACCCTCCAGTATGGCTAGCGCTAGCAGCTCATCTAGTGACTGAAATGTTAGCTCAGGGCCTGCAGGACACTCACTACAAGAAACTAAAGATATTCTGTGGTAATGTTCCAATACCACAAGGGGAGAAAAACTTTGAAATATGGAAAGATCATACTCTCCAATGCCTGAAAGAATGGTCTTGCTCTGAAGAAGGCAAGAGGCAGCGTATCAGCAAAAGTCTGCAGTTTCCTGCTGCAGAATTGATGCCCCTCTCATGAAGGAGCGAGTGCATTAGACTATATACAGGTCCTGTCTGATCACTTTGAGCCACACTATGACCTTGCACAGATGTTTGCTGATTACTGGATGACTCAAAGGAAGGAGAAAATGTCTCTACTTTTATTAACCGTTTACAGCTACTCCTTTCATGTCTGATATACCAAACAGCCATATCTATTTCAGAGGTAGATATTATGAGAACCAGTCAATTGGTGAGAGGGTTACAACCTCATCATCCTCTTGCCCAAGTCCTACTATCTGCCAAAGTTCTCCCATTTCCTGAGTTAATGAAGTTTGTGAAGAAACAAGAAGCTGACATTAATTTTGGTACTCCTAAGAAAGTGAAAAGCATCGCTAAAGAAGATGTTCCATCTATTTCAAACAAGAACAAACCAGCGGAGCATCCTGAACCCAGCCAGTCTGCGGCTCCACCTACTGCCACTCGGTGGAAGCAGGATGCTAGAGCATGTTATAGGTGTGGTCAGACGTGCCGTTCTGCCAAAAAGTGTCAGGAGGACATTGAGGGAATGGGGCATAGTGTTGCCTTTCCTATTCAGAATCGAAGACACAGAGGGAAGATGGGCCGATCAAAGGCCAGAGGCTCTATCCAGTGATGGCCCTGAGCTGCGTTGGGTGCTACCCTGCAATAAACCCGGTTCCTCCTCCTCCTCTACCTCCTCCTCCTCGTCCGCCAGAACTGTGCCCTGGCTGGCCACATGTGTACCTGGCCTCTGCTGCATAGGAAGGTGTTTCAGCTGGATCGGTAGTTGGCGCTGAACGTCCACGTCCTCTCCCAGCATAAGGAGCTCTATCAACACCACCACGACAATGCCCACGTCCCTTATTTGATGTTTTCCTCATTATTTGCATTCACTTACCAAGCTGAAAGATGGTTTCTCTCCGGTGTCAATTTAACTGGCAAGGTAACTCGTGCAGGTGTCATATATAGATAACCTAGCCAAGTCAAAGAATTAGATAATCTACTAGTTGAGGAAATGGCTAAAATGAGATTGAAGGGGGAAGTTGTCATTATGGGAGACTTTAATCTTCCTGATATAAACTAGAAAACCAAAATAGCTAGTTCTGCCAGTAGTACAGACATTCTAAATTCCCTACTGGGATTATTTCTACAGCAAGTAGTTGAGGAGCCAACCCGGAAGGAGGCCATTTTAGATTTAGTATTTACAAAATCACAAATGGGAATTTGGTATCTGATATTACTGTAGCAGAAAACTTAAGATCTAGTGATCACCACTCAGTGTGGTTTACTATAAGTACAGTGACTGAGTCACTCCACACAAAAACAAAAGTTTTAGATTTTCGAAAAACAGACTTTTCTAGAATTTGATCAGTGGTATACGAGTCCCTATCAGACTGGAACAATTTCAATGGTGTCCAAGAGAAATGGGACTACTTAAAAGTGGCACTATTGAAGGCAACAGAAAAGTGCATTAGGCTTGTCAGTAAAAGCAAAAAAAGGAAGAGACCACTGTGTAACTCAGCAGAAGTGGCCAAAATCATTAAAAACAAAAAGATGGCATTTAGTATGTATAAAAACATGTATTTACATAGGAAGAGGTTTTAAGTGAGCTGTCGAAAATTAATACAAATAAATCACAGGGGCCTGATGGGATACACCCAAAGCTATTAAAAGAGCTTAGAGGTGTACTAGCAAAACCATTAACAGATTTATTTAACCAATCACTCGCAACAGGAGGCGTCCCAGAAGATTTGAAATTAGCAAACGTTGTGCCAATTAACAAGAAAGGTAGTAGAGAGGAATCGGCAACTATAGGCCAGTAAGCCTGACATCAATAGTGGGGAAATTAATGGAAACCATACTTAAGGAGAAAATTGTGGAACATCTAAAAACCCATTGTTTGAATGATGAAAAACAGCATGGGTTTACTTCAGGGAGATCATGTCATACTAATCTTGTTGACTTGTTTGATTGGGCGATTAAAATAATAGTTGGCAGAGCTGCAGTAGACATCGCTTATCTGGACTTTAGTAGGGCTTTTGATACTGTCCCACATAGAAGGCTTATCAATAAACTGCAGTCTTTGAGCTTGGGCTCACATATTGTTGAATGGATTAGGTAGTGGTTGAAGGACAGAAAACAGAGGGTTGTAGTCAATGGAGTATATTCAGACCATGGTATTGTTACCAGTGCGGTACCTCAGGGATCTGTTCTGGGACCCATATTGTTTAATATCTTTATCAGCGAAATTGCAGAAGGCCTCAATGGTAAGGTGTGTCATTTTGCTGATGACACAAAGATTTGTAACAGGGTTGATATTCCTGGAGGGATACAGCAAATGGAAAAGGATTTAGGAAAATTAGAGGAATGGTCAAAAATCTGGCAACTAAAATTTAATGTCGATAAGTGCAAGATATCACCTGGGGCGTAATAACCCAAGAGCAGAATATAAAATCAGTGATACAGTACTTTCCTCAGTATCTGAGGAAAGGTACTTAGGGGTCATTAGTGATGAGCGGGAGGTGCCATATTCCATTTTGCGATATTTCGCGAATATTCGATTGAATATTTCGTCGAAATCGAGTATTCGTCATTATTCTACATATTGCGAATGTTACGAGAATTTATATTCGCATCCCGAATTAAACTTAGAGCTGAGTTCCTAATGGTTGTCTCTTGTATTGCTAGAATTGACGAAGATAATGAATATCACGAATATAGAACTATATTCTCAATCTTTTTTATATTCTGGCAATACAACCATTAGGAACCCAGCTCTAAGTTGAATTTGCAATGCAAGTAATACAGGTTATATTAATCGCATGGCGAATTCAACTTAGAGCTGAGTTTCTAAAGTTTGACAACCATTATAACCTGTATTACTCGCATTGCGAATTCAACTTAGAGCTGGGTTCCTAATGGCTGTATTGCTAGAATATAATGAATATCACGAATATAGCACTATATTCTCAATCTTTGTTATATTCTAGCAATACAACCATTAGCAACTTCGGGTTCGGGTTCGGGAAGTTCGGCCAAACTTCCGGAAAAGGTTCGGGTTTGGGATCCGAACTCGACCCGAACTTTATCCCGAACCCGAACCCCATTGAAGTCAATGGGGACCCGAAGTTTTAGGCACTAAAAAGGCTGTAAAATAGTCCAGGAAAGGGCTAGAGGGCTGCAAAAGGCAGCAAAATGTAGGTAAATCCCCTGCATACAAATGTGGGAATAAAATGAGGGAAATAAAATAAAATAAATAAAAATTAACCAATATCAATTGGAGAGAGGTCCCACAGCAAGGAATCATGCGTCATATCACCCACCACTGGAGAAGACCACTTTCAGTTATTTCGGCCCCAGCACCCAGACAGAGGAGAGAGGTCCCACAGCAAGGAATCATGCGTCATATCACCCACCACTGGAGAAGGCCACTTTCAGTTATTTCGGCCCCAGCACCCTGACAGAGGAGAGAGGTCCCACAGCAAGGAACCATGCGTCATATCACCCACCACTGGAGAAGGCCACTTTCAGTTATTTCGGCCCAGCACCCAGACAGAGGAGAGAGGTCCCACAGCAAGGAATCATGCGTCATATCTGGTTCATTTTTATGAATGTCAGCTTGTCCACGTTGGCTGTGGACAGGCGGCTGCGTTTGTCAGTAATGACGCCCCCTGCCATGCTGAATACACGTTCAGACAAAATGCTGGCCGCCGGGCAGGCCAGCACCTCCAAGGCATAAAATGCTAACTCTGGCCACGTGGACAATTTGGAGACCCAGAAGTTGAATGGGGCCGAACCATCAGTCAGTACGTGGAGGGGTGTGCAGACGTACTGTTCAACCATGTTAGTGAAATGCTGCCTCCTGCTAACACGTTCCGTATCAGGTGATGGTGCAGTTAGCTGTGGCGTGGAGACAAAACTTTTCCACATTTCTGCAATGCTAACCCTGCCCTCAGAGGAGCTGGCCGTGACACAGCTGCATTGGCGACCTCTTGCTCCTCCTCTGCCTTCGCCTTGGGCTTCCACCTGTTCCCCTGTGACATTTGGGAATGCTCTCAGGAGCGCCTCTACCAGCGTGCGCTTGTACTCGCGCATCTTCCTATCACGCTCCAGTGCAGAAAGTAAGGTGGGCACATTGTCTTTGTACCAGGGATCCAGCAGGGTGGCAACCCAGTAGTCCGCACACGTTAAAATGTGCGCAACTCTGCTGTCGTTGCACAGGGACTGCAGCATGTAGTCGCTCATGTGTGCCAGGCTCCCCAGAGGTAAGGACAAGCTGTCCTCTGTGGGAGGAGTATTGTCATCGTCCTCCGTATCCCCCCAGCCACGCACCAGTGATGGGCCTGAGCTGTGTCGGGTGCCACCCCGCTGTGAACCTGCTTCATCCTCATCCTCCTCCACCTCCTTCTCATCCTCATGTAGTGGGCCCTGGCTGGCCACATTTGTACCTGGCCTCTGCTGTTGCAAAAAACCTCCCTCTGAGCCACTTCTAACAGACTGGCCTGAAAGTGCTAAAAATGACCCCTCATTCTCCTCCTCCTCCTCCTCCTCCTGGGCCACCTCCTCTTCCATCATCGCCCTAAGCGTTTTCTCAAGGAGACATAGAAGTGGTATTGTAACGCTGATAACGGTGTCATCGCTGGCCATGTTGGTGGAGTACTCGAAACAGCGCAACAGGGCACACAGGTCTCGCATGGAGGCCCAATTGGTGGTGAAGGTGTGTGGCTGACTGGATGAGCTGGTGGAAGCAGTGGAGGAGGAAGCCGAGTAGGAGGAGGAGGCTACAGGAAGCAAAGAATGATGCCCTGCGATCCTTGGCGGCAGACAGACGTGCGCCAAGGAACTCTCCGCCTGCGGCCCAGCCACCACTACATTTACCCAGTGTGCAGTTAGGGAGATATAGCGTCCCTGGCCGTGCTTACTGGTCCACGTATCTGTGGTTAGGTGGACCTTGCCACAGATGGCGTTGCGCAGTGCACACTTGATTTTATCGGATACTTGGTTGTGCAGGGAAGGCACGGCTGTCTTGGAGAAGTAGTGGCGGCTGGGAACAACATACTGTGGGACAGCCATGGACATCAGCTGTTTGAAGCTGTCTGTGTCCACCAGCCTGAATGACAGCATTTCAAAGGCCAGTAGTTTAGAAATGCTGGCATTCAGGCCCAGGGCTCGAGGGTGGATAGGTGGGAATTTACGCTTTCTCTCCAAGGTTTGTGAGATGGAGAGCTGAACGCTGCCGTGTGACATGGTGGAGATGCTTGGTGACGCAGGTGGTGTTGTCGGTGGCACATCCTCTGTTTGGTGGGCGGCAGGTGCCAACATTCCTCCCGAGGCGGAGGAAGAGGCCGAGGCAGCAGCAGAAGAGGAAGCAGGGGAGCCAGAGTGAGTTCCTTGCTTTTAAGGTGTTTACTCCACTGCAGTTCATGCTTTGCATGTGCTAAGTTTCAGAACGTTAATGCCTTGCTTCAGGCTCTGATGGCACATCGTGCAAACCACTCGGGTCTTGTCGTCAGCACATTGTTTAAAGAAGTGCCATGCCAGGGAACTCCTTGAAGCTGCCTTTGGGGTGCTCGGTCCCTGGTGGCGGTGGCCAGTAGCAGGCGAACTCACTTGGCGGCGGCTGTTCTGCTTTTGCCCCCTGCTCTCTCTTTTACTACGCTGTTTGCGCGGTCTCACCACTGCCTCTACCTTCATTCCATGTGGTGTCTAGGACCTCATTGTCCCCTGCATCGTCTTCCACACAGTCTTCCTCCCTGACCTCCTTTTCGGTCTGCACACTGCAGAAAGACGCAGCAGTTGGCACCTGTGTTTCGTCATCATCAGAGACGTGCGGACTCCGATGAGGTGGTATTCCCATGTCCTCATCATCAGAAAACATCAGTGGTTGTGCATCAGTGTATTCTAAGTCTTCCACCACTGGGGAAGGGCTAGGTGGATTCCCTTGGGAAACCCTGCCAGCAGAGTCTTCAAACAGCATAAGAGACTGCTGCATAACTTGAGACTCAGACAGTTTCCCTGATATGCATGGGGGTGATGTGACAGACTGATGGGCTTGGTTTTCAGGTGCCACCTGTGTTGCTTTCTGCAGAAGACTGGGTGGGAGATAATGTTGTGAACATGCTGGATCCACTGTCGGCCACCCAATTGACTAGCGCCTGTACCTGCTCAGGCCTTACCATCCTTAGAACGGCATTGGGCCCCACCAAATATCGCTGTAAATTCTGGCGGGTACTGGAACCTGAGGTAGTTGGTTCACTAGGACGTGTGGCTGTGGCAGAATGGCCACGTCCTCTCCCAGCACAAGAGGGTACACTAACACCACCATGACCGCGTCCCTTACTAGATGTTTTCCTCATTGTTACCGTTCACCAAGCACCACAATAAGAAATAAAATATTTGGCCCAATGTATTGATTTCAAATTCAGGCCTTTTTTTACAGGCACCTAACACTATCTGCCTATTTATTTATGTAGCGTATTACACTAATCCAGGCACAGCAGTAACCACTGATTTAGGGGAATATCTCATTTAGGGCTAGTATTTAGGCCCTGGATGAAAGGTATCCTTTTATGGACAGATTTACAATTGGCCTGCAACAGCTCGAACACCAGATTCAGGGTATTGCTATTTTGGCAATTGAATTTCACCCCACAACAAAATATATGTTTTTGCGGACACTATGAATCTTGGCTAGCCACAGCTGAAAACTCTGATTTATGGAATTGCTATTTTGGCAATTGAATTTCACCCCAGAACAAAATATATGTTTTTGCGGACACTATGAAACTTGGCCTGCAACAGCTGGGACACCAGATTCAGGGTATTGCTATTTTGGCAATTGAATTTCACCCCACAACAAAATATATGTTTTTGCAGACACTATGAATCTTGGCCAGCCACAGCTGAAACCACTGATTTATGGTATTGGTATTTTGGCAATTGAATTTCACCCCAGAACAAAATATATGTTTTTGCGAACACTATGATACTTGGCCTGCAAGAGCTCGAACACCAGATTCAGGGTATTGCTATTTTGGCAATTGAATTTCACCCCACAACAAAATATATGTTTTTGCGGACACTATGAATCTTGGCTAGCCACAGCTGAAAACTCTGATTTATGGAATTGCTATTTTGGCAATTGAATTTCACCCCAGAACAAAATATATGTTTTTGCGGACACTATGAAACTTGGCCAGCCACAGCTGAAACCACTGATTTATGGTATTGGTATTTTGGCAATTGAATTTCACCCCAGAACAAAATATATGTTTTTGCGAACACTATGATACTTGGCCTGCAAGAGCTCGAACACCAGATTCAGGGTATTGCTATTTTGGCAATTGAATTTCACCCCACAACAAAATATATGTTTTTACGGACACTATGAATCTTGGCTAGCCACAGCTGAAAACTCTGATTTATGGAATTGCTATTTTGGCAATTGAATTTCACCCCAGAACAAAATATATGTTTTTGCGGACACTATGAAACTTGGCCAGCCACAGCTGAAACCACTGATTTATGGTATTGGTATTTTGGCAATTGAATTTCACCCCAGAACAAAATATATGTTTTTGCGAACACTATGATACTTGGCCTGCAAGAGCTCGAACACCAGATTCAGGGTATTGCTATTTTGGCAATTGAATTTCACCCCACAACAAAATATATGTTTTTGCGGACACTATGAAACTTGGCCTGCAACAGCTGGGACACCAGATTCAGGGTATTACTATTTTGGCAATTGAATTTCACCCCACAACAAAATATATGTTTTGGCGGACACTATTATACTTTGCCAGCCACAGCTGAAAGCACTGATTTATGGTATTGCTATTTTGGCAATTGAATTTCACCACAGAAAATAATCTATCCTTTGCCAGACAGCAGACAGTATTATACTTGGCTAGCCAAAGCTGAAACACCTGATTTAGGGGATTGGTATTTGGGTAATTGTATTTAACCCCTTAAGAAAATATAGAAATTGCTATCCTGAGTTTCTAGGGGTGACAATTAGCACAGTCAAGCCCCTGATGTAGGATATAGCAAAAAAAACTAGTATTGATGGATTGATGGACTTGGTGGCAGCTTCTTCTGGTGCACCACAAGTCACAAAATGGCCGCCGATTACCCCAGAAAATAAGTGACAGAAAAACGCTCTGTGCAGCCTAAAAAACAGTGAGCAAGTAACTAGCAGAAGTTCAATCATTCACAGCTGTAGATCGATTTGTTCATTAGGTGCTGTTGCTGACTTTTCCCTGCCTAATCTCGCCCTCACAGAAGCTTCGTCCTCTCTCTACACTAATCAGAGCAGTGTGACGTGCGGCACTACGTGACTCCAGCTAAATAGAGGCTGGGTCACATGCTGCACTTGGCCAATCACAGCCATGCCATTAGTAGGCATGGCTGTAATGGGCTCTTAGGGCAAGAAGTAAAACGCTAGCTGATTGGCTGCTGTGCAGCCCTTCAGAAAGCGGGAAGTAATCGCTGAACAACGAACCCGAACTTTTTTGAAAATGTCCGGGTTCGGGTCCGTGTCCCGGACACCCCAAAATTCAGTACGAACCTGAACTATGCTCGAACTGTTCGCTCAACACTAGCCAGGAATTAACTTTGCGGCCTGCGCTGCATATGTGTGGGGACAATAAAATAGTTAATCCGTCTGGGAGTTCAGGGGTTGACATATTCCAATTATTTGCTGTCAAGTAACCCTGCACTGCATAGTTGACAGTGACCAAAAATGTGAATAATCCTCTCTTAAATTGTTGGGTGCAATATTACCATTTTCGCCGGGTACAAAGCCCTGCTCTGCATAGGTGACAGTGACTGAAAATGTGAATAATCCTCTCTTAAATTGTTGGGTGCAATATTACCATTTTCGCCGGGTACAAAGCCCTGCTCTGCATAGGTGACAGTGACCGAAAATGTGAATAATCCTCTCTTAAATTGTTGGGTGCAATATTACCATTTTTGCCGGGTACAAACCCCTGCTCTGCATAGGTGACAGTGACAGAAAATGTGAATAATCCTCTTTTAAATTGTTGTGTGCAATATTACCTTTTTTGGCGGGTACAAAGCCCTGCTCTGCATAGGTGACAGTGACTGAAAATGTGAATAATCCTTTTTTAAATTGTTGGGTGAAATATTACCATTTTTCCAGGTACAAACCCCTGCACTGCATAACTGACAGGGAACTTACAATTGCGTTTACATTCTTGCATGACATAAAGCCTTTTTGGGCTGTGAAGCCAAAGGTACTAGTTGCCAACAACATGTTTTTTATTTTTTATTTTTTAAATAAATTTTTGTAGAGACCCCAAAAAATTGTGAAAATATAAAAAAATGAAACAAAGTGTAAGTGCATAGTAGTATAACAATGGTTTGGTGAGGCCGGTATACATGTCTATTCTGCATAAGGTACAAACAAGTCCTGTGGGATCTATGCCTGGTTCTTTTTAATAAACAAAATCTTGCCCACATTGGCTGCAGACAGTCGGCTGCGTTTGTCTGTGATAATGCCCCCAACTATGCTAAACACACTTTTAAACAATACAGTGGCTGCAGGGTAGGCCAGCACATCCAAGGCGTAAAGAGCAACCTCAGGACATGTGCCCAATTTAAAGACCCAGAAGTTGAATGGGGCAGACCTAGTGGCTTAGCTAGAAATGATTGTGCCAGCCCTTCCTTTCATGAGCCATTTCTGGGGCTACTAAAGATCACTCTCTCAGACCAGGCCCAGTAGCTGTTCCATCCGCTTTCTACACTGTCTATACTGCCACTGTATATTAGCGACTTCTTTCTCCTCCTCCTTTGTCTTCACCTTGTGCTTCCACTGAGTCCCCGGTGTCAGGTGTGAATGCCATCAGCAGCGTGTCTACTGGCGGGCGCATCTTCCTATCACACTCGCATTATCGGGGGATTGCGGGTGGGTAGGGGGTACTTCCTCTTTCTATTTCTCTTTCTCTCCAGTGTTTGGGAAATGGACAACTGATAGCTGAACACTTCCATGGGATTCGGTGGAGATGCTTGGTGATGGTGCCAGATGTGGTGGCGTTGCCGCCACATCCTCTGTTTGCTGGGTGCCCATGTGCCACTGTCACTCACTTGGGCTCAGGTTTAGAACGTTTATTATTTTTCTGTATTTTATGTTATTTTAAGTCATTTCCCTATCCACATTTGTTTGCAGGGCATTTACCTACATTGTGGTGTCTTTTGCAGTCCTCTAGCCCCTTCCAGGGCTATTTTACAGCCATTTTAGTGCCCAAAAATTCGGGATCAAGTTTGGGGTAAGTTCGGATCCCGAACCCGAACTTCCAGGTGTTCGCTCATCTATACTTGTGAGTATATTTCTTAAAGTGTGTTCTACCCTCTTCCCTATTCGGAATAAAAAATATATCATATTTGCAGTTAACACAATGACCAAATTAGATTTGTGTCACTACTTCATATGGCAGCATGAAGAGGATAAAAGTTAAATTGCAACTAGTGGTGCAACTGGTATGCAGTGGAGATGGAGGCAGGGAGTCCCTCCAAGTCCCCTGCGCAAATGCCCAGATACATGCTGAGTTGCTTGCATAGCGACAACTGTATTATTACCATTTAGCAGAGGAATGACTGCCACTGCTGTTGTACCCCCTCCCCACTTTGTCCCGGGACCACTTTTGTGATTCTTCATGCTGTTGCCACCCTACCCACTCTGTTACAGGCCACTATTGTGACCCTTCATGCTGCTGCCACACCCTCCAGTCTGTTTGGCGATTTTGGCAACACCTTTTTATATTTCCATTATTTTGATCCATCAGATGAATTGGAAAATAACAAAAAGAAACGGATCCTGATGTGCATATATTTCCATAACACATTATCTCTGTTTTGAACCTACTCCTGTTTTTGCCTTACCAATACTGGCCAAATGCTGACCAAATTCTTACTATGTGAAGGCAGATGCTCAAACTACAGCATCCGCTTGTTTAGCCTGTTCTTCAGATGCATTAAAAGAACAGGAAAAAAAAAGTTGAGGTGTGAACCCAGCCTTACTGCTGACACCCTCTCTCATGGGAAAAAAAAGCAACAGCACTCTGCAGACACAAATAAAGTACAATAATGCCATAATTATAGAAAACATTCTGGTGCTAATGCTACACTTAATTTGCAAATTTGAGATTCTTGGCAAATACATTTTGTACAAAATTATTTGGTACAATAGCCCAGGAAAGGGCTAGAGGGCTGAAAAAGGCAGCAAAATGTAGGTAAATCCCCTGCAAACAAATGTGGATAGGGAAATGACTCAAAATAACACAAAATAGAGAAAAATAATAAATAAACATTCTAAACTTGAGTGACAGTGGCACCTGTCACCCAGCAAACAGAGGATGTGGCAGCAAGGCCACCACATCTGTCATCGTCACCAAGCATCTCCACCAAATCCCATGGAAGTGTTCAGCTATCAGCTGTCCATCTCCCAAACACTGGAGAGAAAAATAAATAGAAAGAGGAAGTAGGCCCCTACCCATGGCTCTGAATGTCTTATTTCAAACTTCCTGGTCCTTTGAAATGCTGTCATTCTGTCTGGTGGACAGTTTTAAAAACCTTATGGCGGTGGCTGTCTCACAGTACGTGTATCCCAGCCGCCGCTACTTTTGTCTGCGACTGAGCCATCCCTTCCCTGCACAACCAAGTGGTGGACAAAATCAGGTGTGCACTGCGAAACGCTATCTATGGCAACGTCCACATAACCAACAACACAGTGGGTAAATGTAGCGGCTGGCCCAGAGGCGGATAGCATTTTTGCGAATGCCCTTCCGCCCCCGATGATTGCTGGGCATTTCTCTTTGTATCCTGTTACCTCCTCCTCCTACTCGGCTTCCTCCTCCTCAACTTCCTCCTCATCCACTCAGCATAACACCTTCACCACCAACAGCAGCACAGCCAGGGGAAATGACAGCAGTCTGTTTTAAAACTTGTGTGTTTGTGGGAAACATTGGTTGGTGCCATAGAGCCTTCAGCCCGGCCTGGTGTAGTGCGCCAAAGGGGCAAAATGTAATAGCAGGTCTAGGCCTAGCCGGCTTGACGCACATCCGCTGCCTGCCACATGTGCTGAATTTGGGGTGCAGAAATTCCTAAACACCAGACAGTGAAAATCAATTCAGTTAATCGAACACACTCAACACCCCCCCCCCCCACTTTCACTCAAACCATTAACAAACTATTTACAAATTTACTTAAAAACATATTAAAATAACTATAATGCAGCTAAACTAACCATACAAACAAAACTATATACAAAAACCGATATAAATGGTGGCTACACTTGATGTTGTTTCTGATGGAATACTCAGGTGCTCACCTAGTGTGCCTACACCCACTTAGGCACTTGAAGACCTTGGTGCAAAAGAATAAAAATAGGGGCAACACTGAGAACTATCTGGGATAAGACAGTGTAAAATCGATTTTATTTAGAAATATTAAGTATTAAATATTAAATATATAAGTAAATATAGGAATAAATAAAAATAAAAAATAAAAATAAAAATAGATAGACCTGTTTGGTTTGTTCAAATTGCGCTTCACTTAACTTATTGACTCTATTCGTCGACGCACACCTAGACCAAAAACCCTATACAATGTGTATATACTAAATAAACTGAATAAATTGATAACCACTGTGTTACAAAACCTTCTGTGCAAATGGTGCAATTCCTGTGCAAAATACAATAATCATATAAATAGTTAAAAATAAAAATAACAATAAACAATCTATAGCATAAATGTTCAAAGCGTGCTGTTTCAATTATATGTGATGAGATGGGCAATGGGCATCAAAAAGAGTCACTAATAATAGTGCTCCTACTGTCCTCGGTTTTTATAAGCGCACTATGGGAGCTCTGAATGGTCAGAATATTTCCATATGGATAAATAGCCCTTTTAAATTGATACACTGGCGTTTTTGCAGTGAATAGTAGCTGATCGTTCTGTCCGCTTCTTTGATACTGAGTTGGAGTCGGCAACACTGCGCGCTCCTCCCTTCTTCCACACCACCGTCCCCCGACCCCGGCTGCTTACCTCCGGTCTCGTGTACCGTCACCGTCAGAGTGTCCACACGCCCGCGGCGTCCCGCTCGGCGTTCTAGGCACACGCGGCGTCCCACGTGGCTTCCTTTATAGTGTTGGCAGCCGCTGGGTCCTAGAGGTCATCGGTATCTCTTTTTCTCTGTAGTTCTATAGAATCGATGTAGCTGTATCTTTGTTAGGCGTGGGGACGGAGGGGACAAACTTCGATAGGTCACCGCCAAACTCCCAGACGCGTTTCGGGGTTTGCCCCTTCTTCAGTGGGTAATGGCGGTGGTTAGCGGTGTTCCTTAATATACGCTTTGCTTGCTGATTAATGGGCATGTCAATCATCATTATCAATCAGCCAATCCGGAGCATGTATCAACGCATGACAGTATTTCATAAATATTTTGTACAACTCCCTTTTGTCCATAATTTTCAAAAATAATTCTCACAAATACACATGATAAAAAATGTATAAAAAGAAGGAATGTATGAAGAAGGAGGAATAAAAGGAATAAAATTGCAGTAGTTCAGTATAGTATCCAGGTAAATGGAGAAATTGTATATATTCAATAGAATCAAAGTCACAATAGAAGTCAATATATATCCCAAATTATCAATAGATAAAATCGATAAAAAAATAAATGAAAGATAATAATAAATAAATGCAACATAGGTAGAGCAGAGTTCTGATGGAGTATAAGGGAAGGAGACGGGAAGGGAGAGGAGGGATCAAGGTGTCGATAAACGGCCAGACCTTGATTCCCCATCGCCCCCCCCCGACAACCCTCCTACTTTATAGAAACCCAAAAATCTCCATCTCTGAATTTAATCCTTTCGGCATCAATGTGTCAAATTCAAAAATTCGTCTGGATTCCTGTCTTGACATTTGTGCTAAAAAGTTCCCCCCTCTCCATGATCTTTTTATTTTTTCAATAGCCGCAAAAGTTAGGTGTGAAGGATCACAGTTGTGCATAATTTTAAAATGTTTAGATAAGGGATGGTCTTCATGACCCCCCTTAATTTTAGCTATATGTTCACTTATCCTTTTTTTTTTTTTTACCTGGATACTATACTGAACTACTGCAATTTTATTCCTTTTATTCCTCCTTCTTCATACATTCCTTCTTTTTATACATTTTTTATCATGTGTATTTGTGAGAATTATTTTTGAAAATTATGGACAAAAGGGAGTTGTACAAAATATTTATGAAATACTGTCATGCGTTGATACATGCTCCGGATTGGCTGATTGATAATGATGATTGACATGCCCATTAATCAGCAAGCAAAGCGTATATTAAGGAACACCGCTAACCACCGCCATTACCCACTGAAGAAGGGCAAACCCCGAAACGCGTCTGGGAGTTTGGCGGTGACCTATCGAGTTTGTCCCCTCCGTCCCCACGTCTAACAAAGATACAGCTACATCGATTCTATAGAACTACAGAGAAAAAGAGATACCGATGACCTCTAGGACCCAGCGGCTGCCAACACTATAAAGGAAGCCACGTGGGACGCCGCGTGTGCCTAGAACGCCGAGCGGGACGCCGCGGGCGTGTGGACACTCTGACGGTGACGGTACACGAGACCGGAGGTAAGCAGCCGGGGTCGGGGGACGGTGGTGTGGAAGAAGGGAGGAGCGCGCAGTGTTGCCGACTCCAACTCAGTATCAAAGAAGCGGACAGAACGATCAGCTACTATTCACTGCAAAAACGCCAGTGTATCAATTTAAAAGGGCTATTTATCCATATGGAAATATTCTGACCATTCAGAGCTCCCATAGTGCGCTTATAAAAACCGAGGACAGTAGGAGCACTATTATTAGTGACTCTTTTTGATGCCCATTGCCCATCTCATCACATATAATTGAAACAGCACGCTTTGAACATTTATGCTATAGATTGTTTATTGTTATTTTTATTTTTAACTATTTATATGATTATTGTATTTTGCACAGGAATTGCACCATTTGCACAGAAGGTTTTGTAACACAGTGGTTATCAATTTATTCAGTTTATTTAGTATATACACATTGTATAGGGTTTTTGGTCTAGGTGTGCGTCGACGAATAGAGTCAATAAGTTAAGTGAAGCGCAATTTGAACAAACCAAACAGGTCTATCTATTTTTATTTTTATTTTTTATTTTTATTTATTCCTATATTTACTTATATATTTAATATTTAATACTTAATATTTCTAAATAAAATCGATTTTACACTGTCTTATCCCAGATAGTTCTCAGTGTTGCCCCTATTTTTATTCTTTTTAAAACTATATACAAGGCCAGCCAATTACAAGTGGCTCGGAGGGTGGGTTCATGCACCAACATAGGCCCTGGCCTAGAACACAATTGTCCAGCCGGGGTACAGTTCTAGAGGATGAGGAGAATAAGTAGGATGAGGAGGAGTAGGAGGAACAGTGTTCTCAGCAGGGTGGCACCCAAGCCAGCTCACGGGCAGCTGGATCACCATCAGCACCTCAAAAGGCTGGGTTAGCATTGGCGAAATGTGGGAAAGCTTTGTCATCTTGCCACAACAACCTGCACCACCAGCAGATCTGGAATGTGTTAGCAGGAGGCAGCATTTTAGCAACATGGTGGAAGAGTACACATACTGACTGATGGGTTTGCCTAGGGGCGTAGCTACATGGAAGCATGGGAAGCTACTGTTTTGGGTCCCTGACCTATAAGGGGACCATCCAGGAGGAGGAGAAGGAGAACTAAAAGACTTTGTCAGGGCCCCCTCAACAGTATTATATACAGTGGCAGTATAGACAGTATAGAAAGCGGATGGAAAATTAACCCAAACAGCCTCACACCCTACACACTCAACACCCCCACCCCCTTTCACTCAAACCATTAACAAACTATTTACAAATTTACCTAAAAACATATTAAAATAACTATAATGCAGCTAAAGAAACTATATAAACAAACAAAACTATATACACGCCTTATCCTGAACTTAAGGCCAGCCAATTACAAGTGGCTCGGAGGGTGGGTTCCTGCACCAACATAGGCCCTGGCCTGGAACACAATTGTCCAGCCAGGGCACAGTTCTGGAGGATGAGGAGGAGTAGGAGGAACACTGGGGGATACGGAGGACACAGACGATATTCTTCCTTCAAAGAGCATAGCTTGTCCTTGCCTCTGGGGAGCCTGGCAGACATGAGCGACAATATGCTACAGTGCCTGTGCAACGACCGCCCAGTTACTGCCACATTCTAACTTGTGCTGCTTACTGGGTGGCCACCCTGCTGCATCCCCGTTACAAGGACAACGTGCCGTCCTTAATTCCCTCACTGGATTGTGATAGGAAGATGAGCCCGCTAGTAGACACGCCGCTGATGGCATTTACACCTGACACCGTGGACTCAGTGGAAGCACAAGGTGAAGGCAGAGGAGGAGGAGGAAGAATTTTCCAATGCAGCTGGGTCACCACCAACACCTCAGAAGGCAGGTTTATCATTGGCAAAATGTGGAAAAGCTTTGTCATCACGCCACAACGACCAGCACCACCAGCAGATCTGGAACATCTTAGCAAGAGGCAGCATTTCAGCAAAATGTTGGAACAGTACACGTACTGACTGATGGGTCTGCCTAGGGGAATAGCTACAGGGGAAGCAAATACTTTGGGGATGTGACCTAGAAAGGGCCCACCCAGGAGGAGGAGGAGGAGTAAAGGACTTTGTCAGGGCCCCCTCAACAGTATTATACAATGAAATTATATACAGTGGCAGTATAGACAGTGTAGAAAGCGAATGGAACAGCTGCTGGGCCTGGTCTGAGAGAGCAATCTTTAGTAGTCACAGGCATGGGGGCATAAAAGGAAGGGGTTGCACAAAAATTACTGGGGGAGGGGAACCCCAATCAAAAATTTGATGTGGTGCCCAATCATGTCTAGCTACGCCACTGGGTCCCTTTCAACTTCTGAGTCTTCAAATTGGGCACATGTCCTGAGGTTGCCCTTTACGCCTTTGAGGTGCTGGCCTACCCTGCAGCCACTGTATTGTCTGAACGTGTGTTTAGCATGGCTGGGGGCATTATCACAGACAAGCGCAGCCGCCTGTCTGCAGACAATGTTGGCAACTAAGCTTTTGTTTATTAAAAGGAACCAGGCATGAATTCCACAGGAATTGTTTGAACCTTATGCATAGACATGTATACCGGACTCATTAAAAAATAAAAAAACTGTTATTGGAGACTGCCTTTAGCTTCACAGCCCAAAAAGGCTTCATTTCATGCAAGAATATAACCACCAATTGTAAGTTCCCTGTCAGTGCAGGGGATTGTACCTGGCAAAAATGGTAATATTTCACCCAAAAATTTAAAATCTATCCTTTGCCGGACAGTATTAAACTTGGCCAGCCACAGATGAAACCAATGATTTACGGTATTGCTATTTTGGCAATTGAATTTTACCCCAGAACAAAAGCTATTCTTTGCTGGACACTATGAAACTTGTCCAGTTACAGCTGGAACACCAGATTTACTGTATTTCTATTTTTGCAACTGTTTTTCACCACAGAACAAAAGCTATCCTTTGACGGACACTAGGGAAATTGTCCAGTCATAGCTGGAACACCAGATTCAGGTTATTGCTATTTTGGCAATTAAATTTGACCCCAGAAAAAAATATTCCCTTTTACAGACAGATTTAAACTAGGCCTGCAACAGCTGGAACACCAGATTTACTGTATTTCTATTTTTGCTACTGATTTTCACCCCAGAAAATAATATATCTTTTGACGGACAATAGAGAAATTGTCCAGTCACAGCTGGAACACCAGATTCAGGGTATTGCTATTTTGGCAATTGAATTTCACCCCAGAACAAAATCTATCCTTTGACAGATACTATTAAACTTGTTCAGTCACAGTTGGAACACCAGGTTCAGGGTATTGCTATTTTGGCAATTAAATTTCACCCCAGAAAATAATATATCCTGTGACGGACACTATTAAACTTTGCCAGCCACAGCTAAAACCACTGATTTGTGGTATTGCTATTTTGGCAATTGAATTTCACCCCAGAAAAAAATATATCCTTTGCCAGACACTATTAAACTTGTCCAGCCACAGCTGGAACACCAGATTACTGTATTTCTATTTTTGCAACTGTATTTCACCACAGAACAAAATCTATCCTTTGGTAGACACTAGGGAAATTGTACAGTCACAACTGGAACACTAGATTCAGGGTATTGCTATTTAGGCAAATAAATTTCACCCCAGAAAAAAAATATACCCTTTTACGGACAGATTTAAACTATGCCTGCAACAGCTGGAACACCAGATTTACTGTATTTCTATTTTTGCTACTGAATTTCACCGCAGAAAATAATATATCCTGTAACGGACACTATTAAACTTGGCCAGCCACAGCTGAAACCACTGATTTATGGTATTGCTATTTGAGCAATTGAATTTCACCCCAGAACAAAATATATCCTTTGCCGGACACTATTAAACTTTGCCACTGCTGGGACACCAGATTTACGGTATTGCTATTTTGGCAATTGAATTTCACCCCAGAAAAAAATATATATTTTGCCGTACACTATTAAACGTGGCCAGCCACAGCTGAAACCACTGATTTATGGTATTGATATTTGGGCAATTGTATTTCACCCCAGAACAATATATATCCTTTAACAGACATTATTAAACTTTGCCAGCCATTGCTGGGACACCAGATTTACGGTATTGCTATTTTGGCCATTGAACTTCACCACAAAAAAAAATCTATCCTTTACCAGAAAGGAGACAGTATTTCACTTGGCTAGCCACAACTGGAACACCAGATTTAGGGGATTGCTATTTTGGCAAATTAATTTAACCCCTTCATAAAATATAGAAATTGCTATCCTGAGTTTCTAAGGGTGACAATAAGCACAGCCAAGCCCCTGATGTAGGATATAGCAAAAAAAAACCTAGTATGGATGGATTGATGGACTTTGTGGCAGCTTGTGCTGGTGCACCACAAGACACAAAATGGCCGCCGATCAAAGTGACAGAAAAAACGCTCTGTGCAGCATAAAAACCAGTGAGAAATTAACTAGCAGAAGTTGAATGATTCACAGCTGTAGATCGATCACTTCATTAGGTGTTTTTTCTGACTTTTCCCTGCCTAATCTCGCCCTGACAGAAGCTGCGTCCTCTCTCTACACTAATCAGAGCAGAGTGACGTGCGGCGCTATGTGACTTCAGCTTAAATAGAGGCTGGGTCACATGCTGCACTTGGCCGATCACAGCCATGCCATTAGTAGGCATGGCTGTGATGGCTTCTTAGGGCAAGAAGTAAAACGCTAGCTGATTGGCTGCTGTGCAGCCCTTAAGAAAGCGGAAAGAATTCGGAAAGAATACCTGTTCTATTAAACGCTCATACAATAAGAGGTCCCCTGACAGAGTGGAGAGGGTGTCAGCAGAAAGTTTGTGTTGACGTCACCGATTATTTTGGCCTTCCTCTAAACCGTCAGAACAATACCCCACAAAAAATCGATCCTGTTTGTGGAGCAAACGCCTTCACTCGGTCAGCATTTGCTCAATAATCCATCAATATTACTAAAGACAGGAAAAAAACGCGTGAATCTAAAACAGAGATAACACGTGAATGGAATATTTGCATGTCTTCTGTGTTTTGTACCCACTCCTGCTTTTGGTTACCAAATCATAAGTCATTTCTGATGGGCTATAAAGCTCCTACACAGACAGGATCCGTTGTGCACCTTGTTTTTCCATCCTTCTGACAGATCTGAAGAAGTGTCAAATAAATAATGATCTTAGCCAGGCTGAAAGCCACAATAATGGAACAGTCATGAAGTGGTGAGGATTGGAACAGCATATGAAGTCCACAGATTGGACCTATGACATTGTAACGGTCCTTGGCTCACCTGAGTCAGAGGACAGCCGGCTGGTGGTTGGAGTCCAGTGGCAAAGACCCACAGAAGCAGGAAGCAGGTAGCGTGGTCGATCAGTCCGGGTCGGCAGTAGAGATGGCAGCGAGGTAACAGCAGGAGTAGACAGAGGCGTGGTCGGTGGAAGGCAAAGGGTCAATGCAGGCGGCAGTTCGGCAAGGTCAAACGGTCCGGGTCGGCAACAACGGTAAACAGCAGTAGTCGTGGAGGAGCAGAGAGGAAGCTTGCTACAGGCTTGGAGGCACAATAACCAGCAAAGGACTGGGTTCAAGGGCTGGGTTTTATAGGGAAGTAGCAGGTGCAAGAGATTGGGATAATCAGCAGGACAAGGCAAGGACAAGAGAGGTAGTAGAAGTTAGAAGTTAGCTAGAGAATAGTCCAAGGAGAGACGGTAGCCTAGTGGGTAGAGCTACCATCTGGGACATGACTGGCCACGGGTTCGAGTCCTGACAGTACTCCCCCTTCCAAGGTGACCTCCGGGCACCGCAGGGAAGGCTTATCTGGGTGACTCAGGTGGAACTCCTGACAAGTCTGGGGGCATGAACATTTTCTTCAGGCTCCCAGGAGTTATCCTCGGGAGGGTAGCCCTCCCACCCAATTAGATATTGCAATTTTCCTCGGTGGATCCTGGAGTCGAGGATCTTCTCGACAACGAACTCTTCCTCACCTTGTACCCTCACGGGTGGTGGAGGGGCGAGTGGCGGCCAGTGAAGGTATTCTCCACGTATGGCTTGAGGAGGGAGCAATGGAAGACAGGGTGCACCCTAATGGAATCCGGAAGGTCAAGCCGGAACGTGACCTCATTGATTTGTGCGGTGACCTGGAACGGACCCATGTATTTTGGGGCTAACTTTTTGGAGGGGACCTTCAGTCTGAGGTTCCTGGTGGACAGCCATACCTTGTCTCCTACATGGAAGCCCGGGGTGGGTTTGCGGCGTCTGTCTGCTCCCTGTTTAAAGCGCCTCTGGGCGAGCTGGAGGTTGTCTATTATGTCCTTTTGTGCCTCCTGTAGGGTTGTTAGGCGCTCGGCCACTGCTGGGAGGGTGGAGGCAACGGGCAGGTGGGGAATGAACACGGGGTGCGAGCCTGTGTTAGCAAAGAAAGGGCTTTGCTTGGTTGAGCTGTGCTCAGCATTGTTGTAGGCGAACTCGGCTGTGGGGAGATGGTCAAGCCAGTCATCCTGCAGGTGGGAGCTGAAACAGCGTAGGTACTGCTCTAAGGTCTGGTTAGTTCTCTCCGTCTGCCCATTTGACTGAGGGTGGAAAGCGGAGGAAAGGTTCACTTTAACCCCGAGCGCCAGGCAGAAGTCCTTCCAGAACTTTGAGGTAAATTGTACACCTCGGTCTGAGACCACGTCGTCCGGAATCCCATGCAGCCTGAAGACCTCTTTGAGGACAAGATCAGCCGTCTGTTTGGCTGTGGGTAGGCCCTTGTAGGGGATGAAATGGGCCATTTTGGTGAGGCGGTCGACCACGACCAGGATGGTGTTCATCCCTTTTGAAGGAGGAAGGTCTACCACAAAGTCCATGGAGATCGAGCCCCAGGGGCGGGAGGGAATTGGGAGGGGTTGTAACAGACCCACGGGAGAGGAACGAGGAGTCTTATTGCGGGCACAGACCGTGCACGAGGAGATGTACTTCTTGGTGTCCTCCTTGTATGTTGGCCACCAGAAGGAGCGTGAGAGAAGCTCCTGGGTCTTTCTTGTGCCCAGATGGCCGGCCAGCTTGGAGTCATGGTTAAGTTTGAGCACTTCGAGTCGTGCGATTTCTGGTACATAAAGTTGTAGGTCCTGATGAAACCAATGACCATTTTTAAACGTGAGGCTGACATTCCTTGTGGGGTGGGTGAGGAAGGGGTCATTTTCGTATCCTTCTTTGATTGTGACCAGGAGTTCTTTAGAGTAGGTGGCCCCCACAACACTTTTCTCGGATAGGATGTTGTCTTGGCCCTTATTACTCTGTGAGGGCTCCGAAAACATTCTGGAGAGGGCGTCAGCCTTGCCGTTTTTGATCCGGGCGATATGTGATGAGAAAGTTGAAGCGGGAAAAGAATAGGCTCCATCTGGCCTGTCTGGCTGTGAGTCTCTTAGCGCTGCGGATGAACTCGAGGTTTTTGTGGTCGGTTAGTACGATTATAGGGTTGGCAGCTCCCTCCAGCAGGTGTCTCCACTCGGAGAAGGCTTCCTTGATCGCCAGTAGTTCTTTGTTCCCGATGTCGTAGTTCTTCTCGGAGGGGACATTTGGCGAGAGAAATATGCGCACGGGTGTAGTAGCATCTTCTCCCCTGTCCGTTGTGACAGAACTGCCCCTACCGCGGAGTCAGATGCATCCACTTCGATAGTAAAAGGCAACTCGGGGTTCGGGTGGACTAGGATTGGAGCAGAAGTGAAGAGGAGTTTCAACCGTGAAGGCCTCCTGGGCCTCGGGTGTCCAGGAGAAGGGGACTGCCTTTTTGGTGAGTTGGGTGATCGGTGCGATGACCTTGGAGAAGTCCCGGATAAACTTCCGATAGAAGTTGGCGAAGCCAATAAATCTTTGTACCTCCTTCACGTTTCTTGGAATGGGCCAGTCCAACACGGCTTGGACCTTCCCTGGGTCCATACTTAGGCCCTCTGGGGAGATGATGTACCCGAGGAACTGAGTGGTGGTTCGCTCAAACTCACATTTCTCGAGTTTGATATAAAGAGAGTTCTGGCGGAGTCTCTGCAATACCCTGCGGACATGTTCGCGGTGCTGTTCGAGGTCTTCTGAGAAGATCAAGATGTCGTCCAGGTAAACGACTACAAACAGATCCAGCATGTCCCTGAGGACATCATTAATGAAGTGCTGGAAGGTGGCGGGAGCATTACAAAGTCCGAAAGGCATGACCAGGTACTCGAAGTGACCATAACGTGTCCGGAAGGCGGTCTTCCATTCGTCCCCAGGGCGGATTCGGACAAGGTTGTAGGCCCCTCGAAGGTCAAGTTTGGTGAAGATTTTCGCTACCCGGAGTCTCTCGAGGAGTTCAGAAATCAGCGGGAGCGGGTACCGGTTCTTAACGGTTATGTCGTTTAGCTTCCTGTAGTCAATGCAGGGACGCAAGGATGAGTCTTTTTCTCCACAAAGAAAAGGGGGCTCCTGCTGGGGAGGTAGAGGGCCGGATGAACCCTTTCTTTAGGTCCTTGTCCAGGTATTCTTTCAGAGCCTTGAGTTCAGGCTCTGAGAGGGAATAGATACTGCCAAAGGGTATTTCGGCCCCGGGCAACAGTTCTATTGGGCAGTCGTAGGGTCGGTGTGGCGGCAGCTTGTCTGCGTTTTCTTGTCGCAGACATCTTGGAACTCACGGTATTGAGGGGGTAGTAGATTCCTGACGGATACTTCAGAGATAGTCGTGTCTTCGGATGGAAGGACAGGTTTGTGGGAGCAATTGAGCGAACAAAACTCAGACGGAAACCGTAAGCAGCGGGTTTCCCAATCCACCGAGGGATTGTGGGTGGCCAACCATGGAATGCCCAGGATCACCGGGAACTTTGGGGAGGCGATCAGGGAGAAGTGAATGGTCTCCTGATGATCGGGTTTGATGAAGAGTTGAAGGTCAGCGGTCTGGTGCGTAACCGGCCCAGAAGAGAGCGGGGTCCCATCGACGGTTTCCAGATCGAAGGGGCTGCCCTGGTTACCAGTGGTATGTTGTTCTCATGGGCGAAGGTCAAGTCCATGAAATTTCCGCCGGCCCCGAGTCAAGCATTGCAGAGCAGGGAAGCTGTCGTTCCCCAATGGTGATAAGGATGGATACAATGAAGTGGGACCCGGTACCTGTAGTGTCTATGGTTTCAGAGGCCAAGGGTGAGGTTGTGGCCTTTGTAACTCCCGTAATTCTGTTACAGCGATGGTTCGGCGAGTCTTATTGGGGCACCTAATAGCGAAGTGCCCTGGCTCACCACAGTAAAGACAAAGGCCTGCGGATGAGTCGTCTCTCCTTTTCAGCAGCCGATAGAGTCTTGCGCAGTGCGTCGACCTGCATGGGCTCGGTGGAGGATTGGTGAGCCGGCTGAGTCGTTGGAGTGAAAGGGTACACGGGCCTGTTATCTAGGGACCAGAGTCTTTCTCTCCTTCTTTCTGCCAGTCTCCGGTCAATCCGGATGCATAGTTGGACGAAATCATCCAGATCGTCTGGGGCGTCTACCCTGGCGAGCTCATCCTTTATAGGTTCGGAGAGTCCACGGCGAAATTGACTCTTCTGGGCAGCTGGGTTCCAGGTGGTGTCCGTGACCCAGCGGCGGAACTCTGAGGAATACTCGGCTACAGAGCGTCTTCCCTGCCGTAGACTGTGCAGCCTAGCCTCGGCCGTCGCGCTAGCGGTTAGGGTCGTCGAACACTTGGCTCATGGCTGTGGTGAAGTTGTCTAAGTTATTCAATACGAGACTGTGGGATTCCACATATGGGGATGCCCATGCCAGGGCCTCATCAGTTAGAAGGTTGATGATGAACAGGATCTTCTTTCTGTCTGAGGTAAAAGAGCCCGGCTGCATCTGAAAGTAAATACGGCACTGGTTGAGGAACCCCGAAATTGGTTCCGATCGCCGTTAAACTTTGACGGGAGAGGCATACGGGTGTCGGTGACCGCGCCGCGTACGTCCAGTAGTTGACGCTGCAAGTCGATAATTTCCCTCTGTTGGCTCTGGATTGCACCTTTAAGTTGAGTAATTTCCTCTTGGGCAGTGGTGCCAAACTCCTGAAGTTCGGAGACCTGCTTGCGCAGAGTGGCCATTGCGGACTCCATGGTAGGGCTGGTTATTCTGTAACGGTCCTTGGCTCACCTGAGTCAGAGGACAGCCGGCTGGTGGTTGGAGTCCAGTGGCAAAGACCCACAGAAGCAGGAAGCAGGTAGCGTGGTCGATCAGTCCGGGTCGGCAGTAGAGATGGCAGCGAGGTAACAGCAGGAGTAGACAGAGGCGTGGTCGGTGGAAGGCAAAGGGTCAATGCAGGCGGCAGTTCGGCAAGGTCAAACGGTCTGGGTCGGCAACAACGGTAAACAGCAGTAGTCGTGGAGGAGCAGAGAGGAAGCTTGCTACAGGCTTGGAGGCACAATAACCAGCAAAGGACTGGGTTCAAGGGCTGGGTTTTATAGGGAAGTAGCAGGTGCAAGAGATTTGGATAATCAGCAGGACAAGGCAAGGACAAAAGAGGTAGTAGAAGTTAGAAGTTAGCTAGAGAATAGTCCAAGGAGAGACGGTAGCCTAGTGGGTAGAGCTACCGTCTGGGACATGACTGGCCACGGGTTCGAGTCCTGACAGACATAGTGGTGAGGTGGAAGCAGTCTGAAGAGACAACAGAGTTGCCCAATGACGGGGTCTGGAAGTGGAAGCAGTATGATTAGGCCACAGAGTGGCACAATCACAGAGTGTGGAGGTGGCAGCAGCATGAGTAGGCCAGATAGTGGCACAACAACATAGTGTGGTGACAGCAGCATCAGTAGGCCATAGAGTTGCATAATGACAAATTGTGGAGGTGGCAGCAGCATGAGTAGACCAAAGAGTGGCATAATTACAGAGTCTGGAGGTGGCAGCAGCATGAGTAGGCCACATAGTGGCACAAGGACAGAGTGTGGAGGTGTCAGCAGCTTCAGGAGGAGGCCACAGAGTGACAAAATGACAGAGTGTGGAGATGACAGCAGCATTAGTAGGCCACAGAGTGGCACAATAACAGATTGTGAAGGTGACAGCAACATGAGTAGGGAAGAGAGTTGCATAATGAAAGAGTCTGGAGTTGGCAGCAGCATGAGTAGGCGACAGAGTGCCACAATGACCGAGTGTGGAGGTATCGGCAACAGCAGCATCAGGAGGATGCCACAGAGTGACACAATGACAGAGTGTGGAGGTGGCAGCAGCATGAGTAAGCCACCGAGTGAAACAATTACAGAGTGTGGAAGTGGCAGCAGCATTAGTAGGCCACAGAGTGGCACAATGACAGATTGTGGATGTGACAGCAGCATGAGTAGGGAAGAGAGTTGCATAATGACAGAGTCTGGAGTTGGCAGCAGCATGAGTAGGCAACAGAGTGCCACAATGACCGAGTGTGGAGGTGTCGGCAACAGCAGCATCAGGAGGAGGCCACAGAGTGACACAATGACAGAGTGTGGAGGTGGCAGCAGCATGAGTAGGCCAGAGAGTGGCACAATGACAGATTGTGGAGGTGACAGCAGCATGAGTAGGGAAGAGAGTTGCATAATGACAGAGTCTGGAGTTGGCAGCAGCATGAGTAGGCGACAGAGTGGCACAATGACAAAGTGTGGAGGTTTCGGCAGCAGCAGCATCAGGAGGAGGCCACAGAGTGACACAATGACAGAGTGTAGAGGTAGCAGCAGCATAAGTAGGACAGTGACACAATAACATAGTTTGGAGATGGCAGCAGCATGGGTAGGCCACAGAGTGACAAAATGACTGAGTCTGCAGGTGGCAGCAGCATGAGTAGGCCACAGAGTGGCACAATGACAGAATCTGGAGTTGGAAACAGCATAAGTAGCCCAAAGATTGGCACAATGACAGTCTGGAGGTGTCGGTAGCAGCAGCATCAGAAGGAGGCCAGAGAGTGGCACAATGACAGAGTCTTTAGGTGTCGGCAGCAGGAGTAGGCCACAGAGTGAAACAATGACAGAGTGTGGAGGTGTCGGCAGCATGAGTAGACCACAGATTGGCAAGGTGACATAATGTGGAGATGGCAGTAGTAGCAGCAGCATCAGGATACCACACAGTGGCAAGGTGACATAGTTTGGAGATGGCAGTAGGAGCTGCATCAGGAGACCCGGTAACAGAGTGGGGTGGTGGATGCCAAAACCAGTCTCCACTGACGAAGGTCGGTGAAGTAAGGAGCACTTTGCATCAGATGTGTGGCATCAGGCAGGTTGCAGCATCAAAGTAGTAGCTGAGGCAGGTAGTCTGAAGAAACCGGTCTCTTGTATCAAAGTGTTGGTGTGGCACCATGGATGATCTAGTCTGACGCATCAGGAATTGGTGGTCGGAAATCCTGGCTGATCCACGCCTGATTCATCTCGACAAAGGTCAGTCTCTCCACATTTTTGGTGGACATGTGAGTTCTTCTTGGGGTAACTATGGCCCCCACTGCACTAAACACCCACTCTGATGCCACACTACTGGCTGGGCAGGACAGCTTTTCCAGGGCAAACTCTGCTAGTTGCAGCCATAATTCCAGTTTGGCTACCTAGTAGTCCAGCAAATCTTTAATGTGGGGTGGGGTTCAAGTATGCCAGCACCTACTGGTTACGGTCCTGCTCCAGGTCTACCTGCTGCTGCTTCTGGTGAGTAGTTTCTTCACTATGCGGGTGAAGATGGCTACTCATCAGTGACTGGAGACTCAGGCTGCTGCTGATGGAGCTGGTACTGCTCCTGCCACCCAACCACTCCCGATGCAGCCATGGCAGTGAAACATAAGCACAGAGGGCCCCCCTGTTAGACATGTGAGAGGATGGACGATGGCGCAGATAGGCAGCGGCCAACTGATTGCATAGGATGTCTCTGTAGTAGTTCAGTTTGTCCTCCTTCTCGGTGGGTGTAAAAACTAGTGTTGAATATTCGTGAATATTCGAATAGAAAATGTTTTTTAACGAATATTGGCACTTCGCAAATTTGCGAATATTGTGAACATAGCGCAATATATTCGCTATTTTGAATATTCATTTTTTTTATATTTTTTTTTAAGTTGGTAATCTTTGTAGCTCTCTGGTTGTCTTCCCACTTCCCAAAAGCTGTTCTTACCTGTCTGGAGGATTCTTGGTTCCTTGCCCGCTCCAGTCAATGCCCGTTGCCGCAATTTTCCGTTTGAATCCATTTTTTCCAGTAACAAAGCAAGGGTTAACAGCCAAACAAAACTCAATTTTTATTGCCCCGATTCTGTAGTTTTCAGAAACACCCCATATTTGGGCGTAAACTTCTGTATGGCCAAACGGCAGGGCACAGAAGTAAGGGAACGCCATATGGTTTTTGGAAGGCGGATTTTGCTGGTCTGGATTTTTGACACCATGTCCCATTTGAAGCCCCCCGATGCACCCTAGAGTAGAAACTCCAAAAAAGTGACTCCATCTAAGAAACTACACCCCTCAAGGTATTCAAAACTGATTTTACAAACTTTGTTAACCCTTTAGGTGTTCCACAAGAGTTATTGGCAAATGGAGATGACATTTCGGAATTTCTATTTTTTGTTACCTTGCCTCAAAAAAAGTGTAATATAGAGCAACCAAAAATCATATTTACCCTAAAATAATACAAACAAAACTGCCACCTTATCCCATACTTTCCAAAATGGGGTCACTTTTTTGGAGTTTCCACTGTAGGGATGCATCAGGGGGTCTTCAAATGGGACATGGTGTCAAATAACCAGTCCAGCGAAATCTGCCTTCCAGAAACCATATGGCGTTCCCTTCCTTCTGTGCCCTGCCGTTTGGCCATACAGTAGTTTACGACCACATAAGGGGTGTTTCTGCAAACTACAGAATCAGGGCAATAAATATTGAGTTTTGTTTGGCTGTTAACCCTTGCTTTGTTACTGGAAAAATGGATTAAAATGGATAATTTGCAAAAAAAATAGCTGTTTTGGGACAGTTTTGTATTTTTTGTTATTTACATCGTTGAACTGACAGGTTAGATTGTGTGCTATTTCTATAGAGCAGGTTGTTACGGACGCTACAATACTAAATATGTCTACTTTTTGGCGGTTTTTGTTTCAGTTTTACATAATAAAGCATTTTTGAAAAAAATGATTTTTTAGTGTCTCCACATTCTGAAAGCCATAGTTTTTTTTTTGGCAATTGTCCTATGTAGGGGCTAATTTTTTGCGGGATGAGATGGCAGTTTGAATGGTACTATCTTGGGGTGCATATGACTTTTTGATCACTTGCTATTACACTTTTTGTGATGTAAGGTGACAAAAAAATGACTTTTTTTACAACGTTTTTATTTTTTATGTTTACGGCGTTCACCTGAGGGGTTAGGTCATGTTATATTTTTATAGAGCAGGTCGTTACGAACGCGACGATACCCAATATGTATACTTTTTTTATTTATTTTGGTTTTACACAATAATATCCTTTTTGAAACAAAAAAATATGTTTTAGTGTCTCCATAGTCTGAGAGCCATATTTTTTCAGTTTTTAGGCGATTGTCTCAGGTTGGGTATAATTTTTGCGGGATGAGGTGGCGGTTAGATTGGCACTATTTGGGGGTCATATGACGTTTTGATCGCTTGCTATTACACTTTTTGTGATGTAAGGTGACAAAAAAATGACTTTTTGACAAAGTTTTTTTTTTTTTTTTACAGTGTTTACTTGAGGGGTTAGGTCATGTGATATTTTTATAGAGCAGATTCTTACGGACGTGGAGATACTCAATATGTCTACTTTTTTTAAATTTTTTTACATTTAACACTGAAAAGCATTTTTGAAACAAAAAAATCATGTTTTAGTCTGAGAGGCATAGTTTTTTTATTTTTTGGGCAATTGTTTTATGAAGGGGCTCATTTTTTGCGGGATGAGATGGCGGTTAGATTAGTACTATTTTGGGAGGCATACGCCTTTTTGATCGCTTTGTATTACACTTTTAGTGATCTAAGGTGCCAAAAAATGGTTTATTTACACCATTTTTTTTTTTTTTTTATGGCGTTCATGTGAGGGGTTCAGTCATGTGATATTTTTATAGAGCTGTTTTTTACGGACGCGGCGATACCTAATATGTGTAGTGTATTTTATTTTTTTTACTTTTTATTCAGTGATTTGTGTTTTTTTTTAGACCCACTTGGTTCTTGTAGATCCAGTGGATCTGATGTCAGTATAATACAGTACAGTACACTATATAGTGTACTGCACTGTATTTTTTACTTTTCACAGTCTGGTCAGACTTCTGCCTTTAGCAGAAGTCTGACCAGAGTTACTATACCATGGCAAGCAGGACGCTTCTGAAAGCGTCCTGCTGCCATTGTAACCATCACCCACTGCCATTAGAGAACAGTGGGTGATGGATAGGGAGGGAGGGGATCTCCCTCCCTCTGCGATCCCATCCTGGGGGGGGGGCTGCATAGGCACCGCCTCCCGCCTTCGCAACCACCCCCCCTGCACCCCCGCCGCCATAACAAGATTGGGGGCTGCAGGGGGGGTTAAAATAATTACCTTTGGGTCACAGACCGTGGGGATCAGAGATCGCTAAAACCGCTGCAAACCGCAGGTCTGAATTGACCTGCGGTTTGCAGCGATCGCCGATACGGGGGGGTCACATGACCTCCCTCGGCATTAAAACATGGTTCCTGCTGATCTACATCAGCAGGAACCATGTTGCTACCGCGCCCACATCGGATGCAGTAGCAGTTTAAACACAGGGCGTACATGTACGCCCTTGGTCCTTAAGTACCAGGACGCAAGGGCGTACATCCTTAAGGGGTTAATTAGAAGAAAATTAAAAAGTGAAGTGAGTATATATGTAACGGGGTGCCGAGGGCAGACTCGGTCTCCCATCGGCCTGCTGCTTAGCTTCAGGAATGAGGATCTGTGTTTGGCCTCATTCCCAGGGTGACCTTGCTAGCTGGGAGGCTCCCTGCTCCTTGGTCTGCCTTGAACGCCGAGCTGATCACTCGGCGCTCGACTTGTCGGTCTGTTGGTCATGTGATGTTGGCCACGTCACATGACCCTCACTCCCACTATAAATACAGGCAGCCTGCTGGCCACAGGTTGCCTGTAATTTTTGTCCTATAGGCTGTGTACCTTTTGTTATTTGCTACCTTTGGAATTGAACCTGGATTCGCCTCTTGACATCTCTTCTGCCTGCTCCCTGTACCTTGACGTTACCTCTAGGATTTCGACCTCGGTTTGTTTACGGATTTGCCTTTGCCTCTTCCTTGTTCTGACTTGACCTCCTGGACTGACCTCGGCTAGTTGACTCGTCTCGGCTTTGTTTTTGGCTACCTCTGGTCTACTTTCTTTTGCTTCCCTTTGGCTGTCCTCTTCCCTGCCGTCTCTCTCTCTCTCTCTGCTCGCACTTAGTAGGTTAGGGACCTTCGCCCAGTTGAGCCCCGTCACCTAGGGCGGGTGGTGCAAGTAGGCAGGGACAGGGGACCGGGTGGCAGCTCAGGGGGTGCACCTCCGCTCTATCTTGCTACCTGTTACTCTACCCTCGTGACAATATATTTTCCTTGTAGTACTGAAATATGAGCATATACGCTTTCAACAGAAATAACTGCAACAGTGAAATGTGTATATATTTTTCTTTTTTTTTTTACTGTAATATGCCCCTATACCCATTCACCAGAAATAACTTCAGAAGTAACCAGAGAATATTTTTCTTTTTTTGGATGGAAAAAGGTCACTATACGCTTTAATTAGAAAACAATTAAAGAGTAAAGTGTGTAAATAATTTTCTTGTAGTACTGAAATACGAGCCTTAGAGATGTCCCGAACTATTCGCTGGCGAACAGTTCCCGGCGAACATAACTTGTTCTCGTTTGCCGCGGCAGGCGAACATATGCAATGTTCGGTTAGGTCCACCCCCTATACATAATCATTAAGCATACTTTGACCCTGTACCTCAAAGTCAGCAGACACATTCCAGCCAATTAGCACCCTCCCTCCCACAACTTACCACCTCCTATAAAAAGGGCAACCATTTTAGATTCAGTCTGAAGCAGCATTTTGGTGAGAGCAGGGAGACTGCAGCTGCTGCTGTGCTGATGATTCTGAATTCATAAGGAAAGCGTTAGCTAGGTCAGTGATCTGTGTCCACAGATTGATCTGCTGTAAGGACAGCGTCACAGTACCCCAAAAAGGGCTGCTGCATTAGACTGCTTTTATTTTTTTTTCTATCCATATATATATTGCAGTTGTCTGGCCTGCACGTGTGTGAGGAGCTGCAGGCCCACAGACTGTAGTGTGCCCACTGCCAGTGCCCACCACTCATACCGAGTGGCACAGGACTTTGCATAAAAAAGCATTTCATTTTTACCCTTTAATCTAAGGTTAGTTGCCTGCCAGTGTTTATCAGGCCGAGTTCCACTGACTGTAGTGTGCCCACTGCCAGTGCCCGCCACTCATACCGGGTGGCACAGTAGCTTGCTGATAAAAAAGGCATTTAATTTTTACCCTTTAATCTAAGGTTAGTTGCCTGCCAGTGTTTATGAGGCCGACTTCCACTGACTGTAGTGGGCCCACTGCCAGTGCCCAACAATCATACCGGGTGGCACAGTAGCTTGCCGATAAATAAGGCATTTCATTTTTACCTTTTAATCTAAGGTTAGTTGCCTACCAGTGTGTGTCAGGATGACTTCCACTGACTGTAGTGTGCCCACTGCCAGAGCCCACCAGTCATACCGGGTGGCACAGTAGCTTGCCAATAAATAAGGCATTTCATTTTTACCCTTTAATCTAAGGTTAGTTGCCTGCTAGTGTGTGCAAGGCCGACTTCCACTGACTGTAGTGTGTCCACTGCCAGTTCCCACCACTCATACCGGGTGGCAGAGGACTTTGCATAAAAAACGGCATTTGATTTTTACCCTTTAATCTAAGGTTAGTTGCCTGCCAGTGTGTGTCAGGCCTAGTTCCACTGACTGTAGTGTGCCCACTGCCAGTGCCCACCACTCATACCAGGTGGCACAGTAGGTTGCCGATAAATAAGGCATTTCATTTTTACACTTTAGTCCAGGCATCCTCAAACTGCGGCCCTCCAGCTGTTGCAAAACTACAACTCCCAGCATGCCAAAACAGCCTACAGGTATCAGCCTACAGCAGGGCATTGTGGGAGTTGTAGTTTTACAACAGCTGGAGGGCCGCAGTTTGAGGATGCCTGCTTTAGTCTAATTTCAGTTGATTGCCTGCTGCCAGTGTGTGTCAGGCCCAATTCCACTGACTATAGTGTGCTCACTGCCAGTTCCCTAGGTGGCACAGGACTTTGCATAAAAAAAGGCATTTAAGTTTTACCGTTTAATCTAATGTTAGTTGCCTGCCAGTGTGTGTCAGGCCGACTTCCACTGACTGTAGTGTGCCCACTGACAGTGCCCACCACTCATACCGGGTGGCACAGGACTTTGCATAAAAAAGGCATTTCATTTTTACCCTTTAATCTAAGGTTATTTGCCTGCCAATGTGCGTCAGGCTGAGTTCCACTGACTGTAGTGTGCCCACTGCCAGTGCCCACCATTCATACCGGGTGGCACAGTAGCTTGCCGATAAATAAGGCATTTAATTCTTACCCTTTAGTCTAAGGTTAGTTGCCTTCCAATGTGTCAGGCCGACTTCCACTGTCTGTAGTGTGCCCACTGCCAGTTCCCACCACTCATACCGGGTGGCACAGGACTTTGCATAAAAAAAGGCATTTAATCTTTACCTTTTAATCGAAGGTTATTTGCCTGCCAGTGTGTCAGGCCGACTTCCACTGACTGTAGTGTGCCCACTGCCAGTGCCAACCACTTATAAAGGGTGGCACAGTAGCTTGCCAATAAATAAGGCATTTAATTTTTACCCTTTAATCTAAGGTTAGTTTCCTGCCAGTGTTGTCAGGCCCACTTCCACTGACTGTAGTGTGCCCAATGCCAGTGCCACCACTCATACCGGGTGGCACAGTATCTTGCCGATAAATAAGGAGTTACATTTTTACCCGTTAATCTAAGGTTAGTTGCCTGCCAGTGTGTGTCAGGCCCACTTCCACTGACTGTAGTGTGCCCACTGCCAGTGCCCACCACTCATACTAGGTGTCACAGTAGCTTGCCGATAAATAAGGCATTTAATGTTTACCCTTTAATCTAAGGTTAGTTGCCTGCCAGTGTGTGTCAGGCTGATTTCCACTGACTTTAGTGTGCCCACTGCCAGTGCCCACCACTCATACTGGGTGTCACAGTAGCTTGCCGATAAATAAGGCATTTAATGTTTACCCTTTAATCTAAGGTTAGTTGCCTGCCAGTATGTGTCAGGCTGACTTCCACTGTCTGAAGTGTGCTCACTGCCAGTGCCCACCACTCATACCGGGTGGCACAGTAGCTTGCCGATAAATACGTCATTTCATTTTTACCCTTTAATCTAAGGTTAGTTGCCTGCCAGTGTGTGTCAGGCTGACTTCCACTGTCTGAAGTGTGCTCACTGCCAGTGCCCACCACTCATACCGGGTGGCACAGTAGGTTGCCGATAAATAAGGCATTTCATTTTTACACTTTAGTCCAGGCATCCTCAAACTGCGGCCCTCCAGCTGTTGCAAAACTACAACTCCCAGCATGCCAAAACAGCCTACAGGTATCAGCCTACAGCAGGGCATTGTGGGAGTTGTAGTTTTACAACAGCTGGAGGGCCGCAGTTTGAGGATGCCTGCTTTAGTCTAATTTCAGTTGATTGCCTGCTGCCAGTGTGTGTCAGGCCCAATTCCACTGACTATAGTGTGCTCACTGCCAGTTCCCTAGGTGGCACAGGACTTTGCATAAAAAAAGGCATTTAAGTTTTACCGTTTAATCTAATGTTAGTTGCCTGCCAGTGTGTGTCAGGCCGACTTCCACTGACTGTGGTGTGCCCACTGCCAGTGCCCACCACTCATACTAGGTGTCACAGTAGCTTGCTGATAAATAAGGCATTTAATGTTTACCCTTTAATCTAAGGTTAGTTGCCTGCCAGTGTGTGTCAGGCTGATTTCCACTGACTTTAGTGTGCCCACTGCCAGTGCCCACCACTCATACTGGGTGTCACAGTAGCTTGCCGATAAATAAGGCATTTAATGTTTACCCTTTAATCTAAGGTTAGTTGCCTGCCAGTATGTGTCAGGCTGACTTCCACTGTCTGAAGTGTGCTCACTGCCAGTGCCCACCACTCATACCGGGTGGCACAGTAGCTTGCCGATAAATACGTCATTTCATTTTTACCCTTTAATCTAAGGTTAGTTGCCTGCCAGTGTGTGTCAGGCCCACTTCCACTGACTGTAGTGTGCCCACTGCCAGTGCCCACCACTCTTACCGGGTGGCACAGGACTTTGCTTAAAAAAAGGCATTTAATCTTTACCTTTTAATCGAAGGTTATTTGCCTGCCAGTGTGTGTCAGGCCGACTTCCACTGACTGTAGTGTGACCACTGCCAGTGCCCACCACTCATACCGGGTGGCAAAGGACTTGCATAAAAAAAGGCATTTAATTTATACCCTTTAATCCAAGATTAGTTGCCTGCCAGTGTGTGTCAGGCCGACTTCCACTGACTGTAGTGTGCCCACTGCCTCTGCCAACCACTTATACCGGGTGGCACAGTAGCTTGCCGATAAATAAGCCATTTCATTTTTACCCTTTAATCTAAGGTTAGTTTCCTGCCAGTGTTGTCAGGCCCACTTCCACTGACTTTAGTGTGCCCACTGCCAGTGCCCACCACTCATACTGGGTGGCACAGTATCTTGCCGATAAATAAGGAGTTACATTTTTACCCTTTAATCTAAGGTTAGTTGACTGCCAGTGTGTGTCAGGCCTACTTCCACTGACTGTAGTGTGCCCACTGCCAGTGCCCACCACTCATACCGGGTGGCACAGGACTTTGCATAATAAAGGCATTTCATTTTTACACTTTAATCTAAGATTAGTTGCTTGCCAGTGTGTGTCAGGCCGACTTCCACTGACTGTATTGTGCTCACTGCCAGTGCCCACCACTCATACCGGGTGGCACAGTAGCTTGCCAATAAATACTTCATTTCATTTTTACCCTATAATCTAAGGTTAGTTGCCTGCCAGTGTGTGTCAGGCCGACTTCCACTGACTGTAGTGTGCCCACTGCCAGTGCCCACCACTCATACCGTGTGGCACAGGACTTTGCATCAAAAAAAGGCATTTCATTTTTACCAATTAATCTAAGGTTAGTTGCCTGCCAGTGTGTGTCAGACCGACATAAACTGTCTGAAGTGTGCCCACTGCCTCTGCCAACCACTCTTACCGGGTGGCACAGTAGCTTGCCAATAAATACTTAATTTCATTTTTACCCTATAATCTAAGGTTAGTTGCCTGCCAGTATGTGCCTGGCCGACTTCCACTGACTGTAGTGTGCCCACTGCCAGTGCCCACCAGTCATACCGGGTGGCACAGGACTTTGCATAAAAATAGGCATTTAATTTTTACCTTTTAATCTAAGGTTAGTTGCCTGCCAGTGTGTGTCAGACCGACATAAACTGTCTGAAGTGTGCCCACTGCCTCTGCCAACCACTCTTACCGGGTGGCACAGTAGCTTGCCGATAAATAAGGCATTTAATTTTTACCCTTTAATCTAAGGTTAGTTGCCTGCCAGTGTGTGTCAGGCCTACTTCCACTGACTGTAGTGTGCCCACTGCCAGTGCCCACCACTCATACCGGGTGGCACAGGACTTTGCATAAAAATAGGCATTTAATTTTTATCTTTTAATCTAAGGTTAGTTGCCTGCCAGTGTGTGTCAGACCGACATAAACTGTCTGAAGTGTGCCCACTGCCTCTGCCAACCACTCATACCGGGTGGCACAGTTCCTTAAAGAATAAATAAGGCATTTAATTTTTACCCTTTAATGTATGGTTAGTTGCCTGCCAGTGTGTGTCAGGCCGACTTCCACTGACTGTAGTGTGCCCACTGCCAGTGCCCATAACTTATACTGTGGGGCACAGGACTTTGCATTTAAAAAAAGGCATTTAACTTTTACCCTTTAATCTAAGGTTAGTTGCCTGCCAGGGTGTGTAAGGCCGACTTCCACTGACTGTAGTGTGCCCACTGCCAGTGCCCACCACTCATACTGGGTGTCACAGTAGCTTGCCGATAAATAAGGCATTTAATGTTTTCCCTTTAATCTAAGGTTAGTTGCCTGCCAGTGTGTGTCAGGCTGATTTCCACTGACTGTAGTGTGCCCATTGCCAGTGCCCACCACTCATACTGGGTGGCACAGGAGCTTGCTGATAAATAAGGCATTTAATTTTTACCCTTTAACCACTTCAGCCCCCCTAGCTTAAACACCCTTAATAACCAGGCCACTTTTTACAATTCTGCACTACACTTCTTTCACCGTTTATTGCTCCGTCATACAACTTACCACCAAAATGAATTTTACCTCATTTTCTTCTCACTAATAGAGCTTTCATTTGGTGGTATTTCATTGCTGCTGACATCTTTACATTTTTTGCTATTAATCAAAAATGATCGAAATTTTTGCAAAAAAATGACATTTTTCACTTTCTGTTGTAAACTATTTTTTAAAAAAAACTACATTTCTATATAAATTTTTCTCAAAATTTATTGTTCTACTTGTGTTTGATAAAAAAAGAATCCAATAAGTGTATATTTATTGGTTCGGGTAAAAGTTATAGCGTTTACAAACTATGGTGCAAAAAAGTGAATTTCGGCATTTTGAAGCAGCTCTGACTTTCTGAGCACCTGTCATGTTTCTTCAGGTGCTAGACTGCCAGGATAGTATAAATACCCCCCAAATGACACCATTGTAGAAAGAAGACTCCCCAAAGTATTCGCGGAGGGGCATGTTGAGTTCATGTAGCATTTCATTTTTTTTTCACAAGTTAGCGAAAAATTACACTTTCTGAGGAAAAAAATAAAAATAATAAAGTTTCCTTTTCTGCTAACTTCTGGCAAAGAAAAATAAAAACTACCACGGACTCACTATGCCCCTCAGTGAATACCTTGGGATGTCTACTTTACGAAATGGGGTCATTTGTGGGGTGTGTTTACTGTTCTGGCATTTTGGGCGGGGCTAAATTGTGAGCAGCCATGTAAAAGCTAAAGGTACTCGTTGGAATTTGTGCCCCTTTGCGCTCCCAGGCTGCAAAAAAGTGTCACTCATGTGGTATCGCCGTACTCAGGAGAAGTAGTGCAATGTGTTTTGGGGTGTATTTTTACATATACCCATGTTGGGTGAGAGAAATTTCTCTGTAAACTGACAACTTTGTATAAAAAATTTAAAAAGTTGTCTTTTACAGAGATATTTCTCACACCCAGCATGGGTATATGTAAAAATACATGCCAAAACACATTGCCCTAATTCGCCTGAGTACAGCAATACCACATGTGTGACACTTTTTTGCAGCCAAGATGCGCAAAGGGGCCCAAATTCCAATGAGTACCTTCAGGATTTCACAGGGCATTTTTACACATTTGGATTCCAGACTTCTTCTCAAGCTTTAGGGGCCCCTAAAATGCCAGGGCAGTATAAATACCCCACAAGTGACCCCATTTTAGAAAGAAGACACCCCAAGGTATTCCGTGAGGGGTATGGTGAGTTCATGTAAAATTTTATTTTTTGTCACAAGTTAGTGAAATATGAGACTTTGTAAAAAAACTAAAAAAAATATATATCAATTTCCGCTAACTTGTGCCAAAAAAAAAAATTAAAATTCTGTGAACTCGCCATGCCCCTCACGGAATTCCTTGGGGTGTCTTCTTTCCAAAATGGGGTCACATGTGGGGTATTTATACTGCCCTGGCATTTTAGGGGCCCTAAAGTGTGAGAATCCAAAATGCGTAAAAATGTCCTGTGAAATCCTAAAGGTACTCATTGGTTTTAGGACACCTTTGTGCATCTTGGCTGCAAAAAAGTGTCACTCATGTGGTATCGCCGTACTCAGGAGAAGTAGGGCAATGTGTTTTGGGGTGTATTTTTACATATACCCATGCTGGGTGTGAGAAATATCTCAGTAAATGACAACTTTTTAAAAATTTTTATACAAAGTTGTCAATTTATAGAGATATTTCTCTCACCCAGCATGGGTATATGTAAAAATACACCCCAAAACACATTGTCCTACTTCTCCTGAGTACGGCGATACCACATGAGTGACACTTTTTTGCAGCCAAGATGTGCAAAGGGGCCCAAATTCTAGGAGGAACAAACTAACAAACTAAGGTTAGTTGCCTGCCAGTGTGTGTCAGAACGACATAAACTGTCTGTAGTGTGCCCACTGCCTCTGCCAACCACTCTTACCGGGTGGCACAGTTCCTTAAAGAATAAATAAGGCATTTAATTTTTAGCCTTTAATCTAAGGTTAAATGCCTGCCAGTGTGTGTAAGGCCGACTTCCACTGACTGTAGTGTGCCCACTGCCAGTGCCCACCACTCATACCGGGTGGCACAGTTCCTTAAAGAATAAATAAGGCATTTAATTTTTACCCTTTAATCTAAGGTTAGTTGCTTGCCAGTGTGTGTCAGGCTGATTTCCACTGACTGTAGTGTGCCCACTGCCAGTGCCCACCAATCATACCGGGTGGCACAGTAGCTTGCCAATAAATAAGGCATTTAATTTTTACCCTTTAATCTAAGGTTAGTTTCCTGCCAGTGTGTGTCAGGCTGACTTCCACTGACTGTAGTGCGCCCACTGCCAGTGCCCACCACTCATACCGGGTGGCACAGTAGTTTGCCGATAAATAAGGAGTTACATTTTTACCCTTTAATCTAAAGTTAGTTGCCTGCCAGTGTTTGTCAAGCCTACTTCCACTGAGTGTAGTGTGCCCACTGCCAGAGCCCACCACTCATACCGGGTGGCACAGTACCTTGCACGCATATTACCACTAATAAATAAATAAATAAATAAAAAATGACAGGCACAGGCAGGCCACCCCGCATGGGCCGTTGTGGTTCTGTGATTTCCTTTGGCCCTAGAATAATGCCCATTTTTCAGAGGCCACATACCCTGAACTCAAAAAATTCTGAGGACATAGTTGACTGGCTTACACAGGACACCCAATCTAATTCAGCTTCGCTCAGAACTTTGACTCACCATCCTCCTCCAGCTCAGCTTCGGGCACCTCTCAAGTTACCACTCGCCCGCCCGCCCACCACCACCAGCACCACAGCCACTTCATTTGATCTGTCAGAAGATTTATTTACACATCAGTTGGAAGAAATGAGTGATGCGCAACCATTATTGCCAGAGGATGTAGATAACAGGGATATGTCTCAGTCAGGCAGCATTACACACATGGACGTACGGTGTGATGATGATGATGATGTTGTACCCGCTGCTGCTTCCTTTGCTGAATTGTCAGATACAAGTGAAGCGGTTGATGATGACGATGTGTCCGTGGATGTCACGCGGGTGCTCGCTCGAATAGAAGAAGAACAGGCGGAGGAGGAGACGAGTTGGAAGCAGGGGGGGGGTCGTCGCAAGGAGCTAGCGGCACAGTCAGACATCATGTATCGGCACCCGTGGTTAGCCAGACAGCACGCCAATCAACGCATGCTGTTGCCACCACCAGAATGCCGTCATTGCAAAGCTCAGCAGTGTGGCATTTTTTTGTGTGTCTGCCTCTGATAACAGCGATGCCATTTGCAACCTGTGCCAAAATAAACTGAGTCGTGGGAAGTCCAACACCCACCTTGGTACAACTGCTTTGCGAAGGCACATGATCTCACATCACAAACGCCTATGGGATCAACACATGAGTACAAGCAGCACACAAACTCAAAGCCACCATGTTCCTCCTGGTCCAGCATCTTCAGCTACGTCAACCACTGATGTCCTCCCTGCCCCCTCTCAACCACCCGCCACTCCGCCTCTCACCTTCAGCAGTTCCTGCTCATCTGCCCACAGTCTGTCAAGGAAATGTTTGAGCGTAAGAAGCCAATGTCACAGAGTCACCCCCTTGCCCGACGTCTGACAGCTGGCTTGACGGAACTCTTAGCCCGCCAGCTTTTACCATACCAGCTGGTGGAGTCTGAGGCCTTCAAAAAATGTGTCGCTATTGGGACACCACAGTGGAAGGTACCCGGACAAAAATTTTTTTCAAAAAAGGCAATCCCAAACCTCTACTATGTTATTGAAAAGGAAGTCATGGCATCTCTGGCATATAGTGTTGGGGAAAAGGTCCATCTGACCACTGATACCTGGTCTGCAAAGCACGGTTAGGGCAGGTATATCACGTACACTGCGCATTGGGTCAACCTGCTGACGGCTGACAAGCACGGAATGTGTGGCTCCGCAACGGAGTTGGTGACACCGACACAACTTGCAGGCAGGCCTACTGCCACCTCCTTTACTCCTTCTACTCCATCCTCTTTGATATCCTCCTCGTCTGAGTCCTCTTCTGCTGCGGCATCTGGCTGCACATCAACTGAATCCCCTCAGCTCCCCAGGGGCTATTCCACATCCCGGATACGACAGTGTCACGCTGTCTTGGGGTTGACTTGCCTGAAAGCAGAGAGCCACACAGGACCAGCACTCCTGTCCGCCCTGAACACACAGGTAGATCAGTGGCTGACCCCGCACCAACTGGAGATCAGCAAAGTGGTGTGTGACAATGGAACAAATTTGTTGGCGGATTGAATTTGGGCAAGTTGTCACATGTGCCGTGCATGGCACATGTGTTGAATCTCATCGTACAACGCTTTGTGTCTAAGTACACAGGCTTATAGGACGTCCTCAAGCAGGCCAGGAAGGTGTGTGGCCATTTCAGGCGTTCCTACACGACCATGGCGCACTTTTCCGATATTCAGCGGCGAAACAACATGCCAGTGAGGCGCTTGATTTGCGACAGCCTGACACGTTGGAATTCAACACTCCTAATGTTCGACCGCCTGCTCCAACAAGAAAAAGCAGTCAACGAGTATGTGTATGATCGGGTGCTAGGACAGCCTCTGCGGAGCTGGGAATTTTTTTGCCACGTTACTGGATGGTCATGCGCAATGCCTTTAGGCTCTTGTGTCCTTTTGAGGAGGTGACAAACCTAGTCATTCGCACTGAAGGAACCATCAGCGACCTCATCCCATTTGTTTTCTTCCTGGAGCGTGCTCTGCGAAGAGTCCTGGATCAGGCTGTAGATGAGCGTGAAGAGGAAGAGTTGTGGTCACCATCACCACCAGAAACAGCCTTGTCATCATCGCTTGCCGGACCTGCGGCAACGCTGAAAGAGGAGTATGAGGAAGAGGAGTCAGAGGAGGAATGTGCCTTTGAGGAGGAGGAAGACCAACCACAGCAGGCACCCCAAGGTGCTCGTTGTTGTCACCTATCTGGGACCGATGGTGTAGTATGTGGCTGGGGGGAAGAACAGACCCTCAATGACATCAGTGAGGATGAGGAACGGGAAAGGAGTAGCTCTCCATCCAACCTTGTGCAAATGGGGTCTTTCATGCTGTCATGTCTGTTGAGGAACCCTCGTATAAAAAGGATGAAGGAGAACGACCTGTACTGGGTGGCCACGCTACTAGACCCCCGGTATAAGCAGAAAGTGGCAGAAATGTTACCAAATTACCAAAAGTCGGAAAGGATGCAGCAGTTCAAAACCAAACTAAAAAATATGCTTTACACAGCTTATAAGGGGGATGTCACGGCACAACGGGAATCTAACAGGGGAAGAGGTGAATGTAATACTCCTCCTACCATGGTGGCAAGGACTGGACGATTTACAGATGTGTTGTTGATGGAGGACATGCGGAGCTTTTTCAGTCCTACTCATCGCCACAGCCCTTCAGGATCCAGCCTTAGAGAACGACTCGACCGACAGGTAGCTGACTACCTCGCCTTAACAGCAGATATCGACACTCTGAGGAGTGATGAACCCATTCACTACTGGGTGTGCAGGCTTGACCTGTGGCCTGAGCTATCCCAGTTTGCGACAGTACTTCTGGCCTGCCCTGCTTCAAGTGTCTTGTCAAAACGAACCTTCAGTGCTGCAGGAGGCATTGTCACTGACAAGAGAAGTCGCCTTGATCAAAAAAGTGTTGATTACCTCACCTTCATAAAGATGAATGAGGCATGGATCCCAAAGGGACTGACAGTGGGGGATACGTTGGCCTCAAAATGGTCCCCACGCTGCTGTATTTAATGTCTGCATACATTACTATACATTTTGCGAATTCTCCGCCACCAACTAGGGTTCAAGCCGCAATGTTTTAGTCACTTTTCTGCCTGGAAAACATCAATTTTTCCGGCCGCTGCTACAACAGCAGCTGCAACAATGCCATTATTTTTCAGGCATGTGTACATGCCTTATTTTTCTGTCCCATGGTGCAGCATTGTGGCTGCAAAAACAAAACAAAACAAAAAAAGGCACATACAAGTGTCAATTCCCCTTCGAGATCGTTATTTTGTTGTGGTGAAGGGGCTTGCGTATTACAATGAAGCAATCATCACCTCTATGAGTGTGTTGGCAATGTTGCCACACCCCAGATGATAAGGCCGTTGCTTCATTATGGTCAGACCAAAAGCGATCAGCTGAATAATATTTCATAGAAAAAACATTAATTTACCTTTACCAGTTGTATGGGTTTTTAATACATAAAATAAAAAATCATATTAAAGTTTCTTAATAGTTTATTAGAAATAATGCAGACAATTAAAAAAATCCCCATCAATTCAAAAAAAAGCAAGTACAGAGCACAGAACTAAATTATTTCATGATGTCGTAATGGTTCGTTAATTCGACAATGGTTAATCAATTCGACACACGTCCCCGGATAGGGTACGTAACAGGGATTCAACTGATAAGAATAGTACTAGTTAAAACACCACTCATAGGGTGTCACAGCACATTGCTCTGTGCATGCGCAGTGCCCCAATTTGGGAGTAAGAGGACCGACCAAGCTGCTTATTCCATCTCCCGGTTCCTATAATCAATTCAGTTTGGTGTATGAGAGTTTGGTCTGTCACTGTGAAGGCATTCGAAGGTACCCGGCCTAAATTTTTTTCCACAAAAGGCAATCCCTGATATGGGACGTAACAGGGATTCAACTGATAGGATTAGTACTAGTTAAGACACCACTCATAGGGTGTCACAGCACATTGCTCTGTGCACATGCAGTGCCCCAATTTGGGAGTAAGAGGACCGACCAAGCTGCTTATTCCATCTCCCGGTTCCTAGAATCAATTCAGTTTGGTGTATGAGAGTTTGGTCTGTCACTGTGAAGGCAGTCGAAGGTACCTGGCCTAAATTTTTTTTCACAAAAGGCAATCCCTGATATGGGACGTAACAGGGATTTAACTGATAGGAATAGTACTAGTTAAGACACCACTCATATAGGGTGTCACAGCACATTGCTCTGTGCACTTGCAGTGCCCCAATTGGGGAGTAAGAGGACCGACCAAGCTGCTTTTTCCATCTCCCGGTACCTAAAATCAGTTCAGTTTGGTGTATGAGAGTTTGGTCTGCCACTGTGAAGGCAGTCGAAGGTACTCGGCCTACATTTTTTTTCACAAAAGGCAATCCCTGATATGGGACGTAACAGGGATTAAACTGATACAAATAGTACTAGTTAAGACACCACTCATATCGGGTGTGACTGTAAATTGCACGGCGCAGACGCAGTGACCGTGGGTTAAAACAAAGGGGAGGGAGCCAGCTTTTTTTTAACCATCTCCCCGTTCGAAAAATAAATTCAATAAATGGACCCCAAATTGGGGACGTCACAGGGATTAAACTGATGAGAAGAGAACTACAGAAAATAACACTCATATCGGGTGTGAGAGTAAATTGCACGGCGCAGACGCAGTGAACGTGGATTAAAACAAAGGGAGGGAGCCAACGTTTTTTTAACCATCTCCCCGTTCGAAAAATCAATTCAATTCACTGTGGCTAGAAAGAGTCCCTGTGGGTTTTAAAATTCGCCTGCCTATTGAAGTCTATGGCGGTTCGCCCGGTTCGCCTGTTCGCCAACATATGAGGAAACTCGCGTTTGCCGTTCGCGAACTGAAAATTTTATGTTTGCAACATCTCTAACGAGCCTATACGCTTCGAACAGAAATAACTGCAAAAGTGAAATGCATATATATTTTTCTTTTTTTACTGTAATACTTCCCTATACCCTTTGACCAGAAATAACTGCAGAAGTGACCAGAGAAAATATATTTCTTGTTGGACGGAAAAAGGCCACTATATGCTTTAACCAGAAAACAATTAAAAAGTTAAACACGTATATATTTTTCTTTTTTTAAATGAAATATGCCCCTATATGGTTTCAACAGAAATCACTGAAACACTGCGGTGCATATATATTTTTCTTTTTTTACTGTAATAGACCCCTATACCCTTTCACCAGAAATAACTGCACAAGTGACCCGAGAATATATATTTCTTGTTGGATGGAAAAAGGCCAGTATATTCTTTAACCAGAAAACAATTAAAAAGTTAAATCCGTATATATTTATCTTGTAGTGCTGAAATACGACCCTATACGCTTTCACCAGAAATGACTGCAAACGTGCAGTGCTTTTATATTTTTTGTGTATTACTGAAATACCGCCCTAAACTCTTTCACCAGAAATGATTTTAGCAACAAAAGTAACCTGCATATACATTTTTCTTTTTCCACAGATAAAATCCACTAAAGGCGTTTCAACATAGCACTTGTACCCCAACAACTAATTGCTGGAATGACAGAGCTGTATTATGAGACTATCTGGATCCCCAAGTAATGTTTCCCTGCACTTGTAAATCACTTTTTTTCACAATGAGGATGTTCCTATGTCTCTCCCTAGCATCTGAACACATCTCACCCTGCCTTTTAAATGAATCCTCTCTTTATCCTTTCCCTTCACTTGTAAATTGCTTTTTTTCACAATGAGGATTTTCATATGACTCTGCCTATCATCTGCACACATCTCTCCCTGCCTTTGAAATGATTCCTCTTACTATCCTTTCCCTGCACTAGTAAATCGCTTCTTTCCTTTTTTTTTTAACAATCAGTTTTTCTTTCACTCTCCTTAGCGCCTGCATACACGTCTGTCTCTGAACAAAGTATGATTGTGAATGGCAGAATCTAAGATGGCCGCTGTACTTATAGGGCTGTGACATCACCGAGCTGGCTGGCTGCTGATTGGTTGCATGCATGGCATTATGGGTCATCCCGCATTCCCAGAATTCCTTACCCCATGTCCTCACACGTGTAGCTGCCATTTTAGGAAAAATTATGATTTGTTACCATGAAGCGTGAGGAAATTCACATTCGTTGCAAATAGAATTTTTCCTGAAATTCTAAACAATTTCCACTTTGTCAGCTTCGATTCGCTCATTTCTAGGGCTGAAAATTACTGACCAAATGAGTGAAGTGTGAACTAAGCCTATCAGTGAAGCACAGTCTTTCTATTGCTAACAGAAGGGGTTCAAACACATGTTTGCACTGCCACAACTTGGCTTAAAAGAACCTTTTTTTCCTCAACTACTTCGGTGCTCCCTCCTTATTTTGTCCCTTTAAAGTGTCATTGGTACACCTGCAGTGGCACGCAGTGTTTTTTTTTTTTTTTTGCTTTACTGGAGGATGCTTTTTTTTGTTTAGCTAGTGGTTAGCTAGAAATGTTGGTGACTTTCACAATGGTGTGCACAGCCATATATGTGACGTGCCTGTCATTCAGACGCACAGTAACTGTTTCACTACCAGAAAGGACTAGCTATGCATGTTGTTGCACTTCACAGTGATGTACACCAAGATATATTCTCCCTAAAGTTTAATTTTTTTTAATTTAAGTTTTTTACACCTGATTTAATGTGCTTTGTGACTAATTAATTTGGATCAAAGCACTTTTTTTGTAAAAATTCAGCGGTTCAACAGAATTGAATTTTTGATAACTTCACTCATCTCTATTCCTAATGATTCTAGGGCTAAAAAATAATTAGTCTTGGTATAAACCTTTTATTATCTCAGCTTTTATTTTCAGATTTTTTTTTTAAACCTGCACATTCTTTCCATTCGGCTGCTTCACGGAAGCCGATTTTCAGTTTTTGTTATGTTTTGATCACACGCCATTTGCTTCACTGTATTGCCCAGCCCAAACTATGTAACAATATAATTTCACAGCGGATCTGACCTGACATTCTGTTGCTGCCAAATGATATTGGTGATTGGATTTCCTAAATTAGAAACCACCTGCATGTTTATGGCACAGAGAGATTAATTTAACCACCTGGCTGTTGCTTGTTAAATACAGAAAAATTCCATTGCTTGATTTTGGCAAGAAATTGTGTATTTTACACAACATATTTATACAAGCTAATTGACTTATTATTGGACCAGTTTCCTTCTCAGATTGTGTTTTTTTATGAATTACTCTATATACTGTAAAGACCAAAATGATACTTGTAACTACTGTAACTATATCTATGCAAAAGGGAGTTAGATAAGTACCTCCAAGCTATGTATAGTACAATTTAAAAGCAATATTCCATAGAAAGTACATAGACAAAAAGGTGTTGTGCTATGGTCATATACTTATCAGTTGAGATAGTCCATCTCTGGTAGCGAATCCACATGAGAGGTAGAAAGTCGGTATGCCAAGAAGCTGAACAGTGTTGTTTCAGGGACGGTGTGTTCCTGAAACAACACTGTTCAGCTTCTTGGCATACCGACTTTCTACCTCTCAAGCCTTTTACATGACCCTGCATCAGCAACCATTTTGTGGATAGGACCTATTTGTTGGCCAACTGTTTTGTGCTGTCCAAAGGGGAATACCTTGCGAAATTTAGAAAATGTTGTAGAACTTAAACAAAGGCTTTAATAGTACTCATTAGAGATGAGCGAATTTTAAAAAAATTCGATTTGGCTGGTTCGCCAATTTTTCAGAAAAATTTGCTTCTATACGAATTTATTCATGGCGAATTGAGTTAAAAAATTGCTGTTTCCTGGCTGCAAAGAGCCTTTATAAGGGTGTAGAACACTGTGCCCTGCAGTAACAAGCATAGGGAGTCTGCTGTGGTAGTGAAACAATACTGTGAGTCAGTATGACAAGCAAATGACAGGTGTAGCTCTTAGAATCACTGCATACTTCACTTATTTGGGCAGTCACAGGGCCAAAACTGACCCAATAACTCAAGTATGAACTTAGCCTTACAGGTAAATGTTAGCGACAAAAAGAAGCGCACTCCTTTTACACCCTCGTTAGCTGATTCCACATAGATGTCTACAGAACCTGGTCTATTAAACGCTTATACAAGTAGAGCCCCCTGTCAGAGTGGAGTTGACGTGTTTGTGTTGATGTTAAATTAATTTTACCGATTCTCTGATCTGTCAGAAAAATAACCCAGAAAAAAACGGATCCTGTCTGTGGAGCATACGCCTTCACTCATACAGCACTTACTCTATAATCCATCAGGAGTGGATCTTAACCCCATAAGGACCGGGCTCATTTTTACCCTAAAGACCAGGCCATTTTTTGCAAATCTGACCAGTGTCAGTATGTGTGAATAATTTTAAAATGCTTTTACTTAACCAGGCCATTCTGAGATTGTTTTTTAATAACATATTGTACTTCATGTCACTGGTAAAATGGAGTAAAAAAAAATCATTTTTATTTATGCAAAAATACCAAATTTACCAAGTTTCAATTTGTCTACTTCTATAATACATAGTAATGCCATCCAAAAAAGTTATTAATTTGTTTCTGCCTTCCAAAAACAATATGGTGTTCCTTTCCTTCTGCGCACTGCCATTTGGCCATACAGCAGTTTACAACCACTGCAAACTACAGAATCAGCGCAATAAATACTGACTTTTGTTTGGCTGTTAACCCTTGCTTTGTTACTGGAAAAATGGATTAAAATGGAAAATTTGCTATAAAATAGCTGTTTTGGCACCGTTTTTTTTTTTTTGTTATTTACATTGTTGATCTGACAGGTTAGATATTGTGTTATTTCTGTAGAGCAGATTGTTACGGACACGACAATACCAAATATGACTACTTTTTGGGGTTTTTTGTTTCAGTTTTACATAATAAAGCATTTTTGAAAAAAATTCTTTTTTAGTGTCTCCACATACTGAAAGCCATATTTTTTTTTTTTTTGGGGGGCGAATGTCTTATGTAGGGGCTCATTTTTTGCGGGATGAAATGTCGATTTGATTGGCACTATCTTGGGGTGCATATGTTATTTTGGTCGCTTGCTACTACACTTTTTGTGATGTAAGGTGACAAAAAAAATGGCTTTTTTAAACCATTTTTTTAGATTTTTTTATGGTGTTCGCCTGAGGGGTTAGGTCATGTGATTTTACAGACTTGGCAATACCTAATATGTGTAGTGTATTTTATTTTTTTAATTCTTATTCATTGATAAATATGTGTTTTTATGTTTAGATTTCTTTCACTTTTTTTTTTACATTTTTTTGACCCAGACCCACTTTGTTCTTGAAGATCCAGTGGGTCTGATGTCTGTATAATACAGTACAGTACACTATATAGTGTACTGTACTTTTTACTTTAAAAAGTCTGATCAGACTTCTGCTTTTATAACCACTGGCCACCAATGAATATTAGAGAGGAGGTGGGCAGGGGATCGCGATTCCGCCTGCTACAACACCCGCCTCCCCTCCGCCCGCAACCCCTCCTGCACCGCCCGCCGGAAAAATCCACAGAATGGACCTATGACATAATGGTGAGGTGGAAGAATGAGGAGGCCCCCGAGTGGCACAATGACAGAGCCTGTAGGTGGTGGCAGCAGCAGCATTAGGAGAAGGCCACAGACCGGGTCTGAAGTAGTGTTGAGAGTGAATATTCAAATTTTTATTGCGAATATCGTCACTTCGAAAATTCGCTAATATTTCAAATATACAGATATATATTCGTAAAAACGAATATTCGTTTTTTGTTTTTCATCTGAACCCATTATCTAGTATTCCTACCTGCTTCTTGCTTGTGGGCCAATGTGAGAAGGCTGCAATATTGTAGTCTGTAGTGAATTAGAATATTCTTCATTATTTTAATTTTTTTCTCTTATGCAAAAAATTGGCAATGTAATATTGACGTACTGCGAATATTCTAAAACCCGAATGTATAGCACTAGAATATAGTGCTATATATTAGTTTTTTAGAATATTCGTCATTCGTTTCCAATTTAATATGAACAGTCATTGACCCAAAAGTAACTTACGCAGGGAGGAATCATGACTTCAGATGGGAAAAAATGACGAATATTCTAAAAAAAAGAATATATAGCACTATATTCCATAGTGCTATATATTCCGGTTTCAGAATACTCGCATTACAGAGTCTGGAGGTGGCGGCAGCATGAGGAGACCACAGAGTGGCACAATGACAAAGTCTGGAGGTCCCAGCAGCAGCAGCATCATGAGCAGATCACAGTGTGGCACAATGATAGCATGAAGAGGTGGCAGCAGCATGAGTAAGCCAAAGAGTGGCACAATGACAGAGTCTGGAGGTGTCGGCAGCAGTAGCATCCGGAGGAGGCCACAGAGTGGCACAGTGACAGAGTCTGAAGTTGGCAGCAGCATGAGGAAGCCACAGAATGGCACGATGCCAGAGTGTGGAGGTGGCAGCAGCATGGGTAGGCCACAGAGTGGCACAATGACCGAGTCTGGAGGTGGCGTCAGCATGAGGAAGCCACAGAATGGCACAATGAAAGAGTTTGGAGTTGGCAGCAGCATGAGGAAGCCACAGAATGCACAATGACTAAGTGTTGATGGACCAAGATACTTCTGGGGGAACCTGCCTGGTATGAACAGGCCTCTAGTAGCTACAACGAGAAGACAAAGCAGCAAGATAGCTTTGAGCCCGGAAGAGTTGCAAAGTTCATTAAGATTTGTCACTAAAGATTTTATCGCATATAACCGCAGTGTTGACCACAGAATAAATTTAGTTTTTTGACCGAAATATTTCATTAAAGTTTTTACCTTATATAACTGCAGCGCTGACCACTGAATTCATTTTGTTTTTCGACCGACATACATCAATAACGATTTCACCACATATTACTGCAGTGCTGTAGTCACAAAAGTCACAAAAGATTTTACCGCAAATAACTGCAGTGCTGAACGCGGAATACAATATTTTTTTCCACCGAAATACATCACAAAAGATTTTACCACATATAACTGCAGTGCTGAAGTATTATTTTGAAAGTGTGTAGAAGACACACTGGGACCCCACGCTGCAGATTTATCATGGAGACATCATGGAGATTTTTCCGCATATAACAGCAGCACTGAACGCTGAATAAATTTAGTTTTTCCACCGAAATACGTCAATAAAGATTTTGCCACACATGACTGCAACAGTGAACGCTGAATATATTTTGTTTTTCTACCGAAATACATCACTAAACGTTTTAGCACACATGACTGCAAAAGTGAACGCTGAATATATTTTGTTTTTGTACTGAAATAATAACTGCAGAAGTGAAATGTGTATATTTATATTTTTCATTTTGCACTTAAATAGGACACTGAACGCTTTCACCACATATAACTGCAGAAGTGAACTGAGAATAAATTATTCTTTTTGTACTGAAATAGGCCACTAAACGCTTTTGCCACAAATAATTGCAACAGTGAAGTGCATATACAATTTTTTTTATACTAAAATAGACCACTAAACCTTTTTGCCACAAATAACTGCTCCAGTGAAGTGCATATATTTTTTTTCTTTATGTACTGACATAGGCCACTAAACGCTTTCAACACATATAGCTGCAGAAGTGAACTGCGTATATATTTTTCTTTTTCTACTAAAATGCCCCACTAAATGCTTTCACCACATATAGCTGCAGAAGTGAACTGAAAATATATTTTACTTTTTGTAATTAAATACGCCACTAAACGCTTTCAACACATATAGCTGCAGAAGTGAACTGCGTATTTTTCTTTTTCCACAGATACAAGCCACTAAAGGTTTTTAAACTTGCACCCCAAGAACAAATTGCTGGAATGAGGGCTGGATAATGGCTATTTGGATCCCCAAATTATCTTTCCCTGCATTTGTAAATCGCTTTTCTAGCACTGCCCCTAGTGCCTTTTGATGTCTCTCAATGCACTAAGATGATGTGAAATGAATCCTCCCTATCCTTTCCCTGCACTTATAAATCGTTTTTTCAGGTTTTTTTTTTCACAAGGAGGTTTTTACAATTGTTGTCCCTAGTGCCTTCTCACATCTGTCCCTGCACTCAGAACGCTGGAAATGTCTGATTCTAAGATGTCCGCCGTATTTATAGGGCTGTGACATCACAGGGCTGGCTGGCTGCTGATTGGCTGCATGCATACATGTTAATTTGGGTGATCCTGCCTTCCCAGAGTTCCTTGCCCCATGTCCTCAGTCCTCACGTGTGGCCGCTATTTTAGGAAAAATTGTGATTCGTTACCACAAAGCTCGAGGAAATTCACATCCTTGCAAATCGACTTTTTCCTGAAATTCGGATCGAATTCCACTTCATCATCTTCGATTCGCTCATCTCTAGTACTCATCTTACAAACACATTTATCAATAGTAACCCCTTAAATTTATCCATCATATTTTAACTTGTCTTTTATTATATTCTATAGAATATACAGTTATTTACTATGACTTTTTAAAATAAGCATGACCATAAAGTATGATGAAATATTGTTACTGCCCTATGGTTGATGAACAGAACCACATTGCTTTTTACCCACATGCTCATACTGATGGTGTAGAACAGATAGTGCCTTATCTGGTTATGTAAAAGGGTCTTGTCAGTATTCAGAAAAAATGTCCTTATGCTTGTTATGTTTCCACCTACAGATAATGGAACAAAACAGCAAGGTGAGAAAATTATCCAATCTTTGCCAGATGATTTTCATTGCAAATGTAAAATTTTACTAATGTCTAATACTGGAAATTGTCAGGAGATAACATTGGCTTGTGTTACATGTAGATAGATAGGATTAAAAAATATACAAAGATTAATGAGAGGGATACGATTGTGGCTTGTAATCAATGTTATGACATGCTGTTTATAATCCACTGTGTACTGTATATGCATATAGACTACCTTGATGCAATGAAAATTGCTTTGAATTGCAGTGCTAGTGTAAGAACATATCTGCAGGGAGTTTAAGAGCATAATATGCCATTACTGATAAAATATTATACAATAATTTGATTTCTGCAACACTTGAAAGAGCTGGTTTTTGCCATAAAGCATTTTGATGCCAATAAAGTACCAAGTATACAAAAGAATTTCAGGAAAATATTTGATTTACGGCAAAACCGAATTTCCTCGTGCTTCATGGTATTTTTTCTAAAAAGGCGGTAAAAAAAAAAGTATGCTCATGGGAGTAAGCATTGCTCACCTCACCCATTTGCGAATGAAGAGGTATGATGTCACCACGCTGACACACTTGTCTTGCACGGTGAAGTCATCAGTGATGATGTCACTATGCCCGGCCAGCATGATGACATCATCTCGTCACCGCGTGAGATTAAGTGAAGTATTTTCAATCAAGATGGCCACAACAGCCTCTATGCAAGCAAACGGATAAGGTGATTATTCATTTATTTATTTTTTACTCTGATTAACCCCTGAATGGCCTACATTGTAGTCTCAGATGCAGTGATCAACGATGAATGCAGCATCTGAGGGGTTCGGTGATGGGGGGGGCGGTGCAATCTCCTTTCCACATCATTGCATACACTACATACAAAGGAATGCAGTTTTCTTTGTATCACATTTATTTGTAAAATATGGTAAAGTATGTAGACAAATACATTAATCACAGCAGTAATGGCAGTGATTCAAAAAATCAGTCCCTGCAATGTTAACGGGAGATGGAGTGGTACTGTAAGTAGTGGGCTTGTAGAAAAAGTGACCAGTGACTGGCCTGCAGATCCAATGTATTTGCAACATGGTAGACAATGAGAATTTCCTGTTAATTAACTAGAAATAAGGAGTAGACCCCAGCACAAATAGTTGAGCTTTGAAGAGAAAGGCTTAATATAATGTAGATTGAATTGCAGTGTACATGAGAAATGTGGTTTCTATTTTTTTTACTGTACATTTTAAGAAATAGTAATCCAGATATACCTTGTTCATTTCTATTCTTCTTAATACTTGTTAATATTTTACTTTTACCCTAATCACCCCCACTGATCAGCCAGAGCACAATTCCTTCAAGCAGAACAGGTTAGGGTACTTTCACACTAGCGTTTTGGATTCCCGTTGTAAGATCCGTTGCAGGGCTCTCACAAACGGTCCAAAACGGATCAGTTAAGCCCCAATACATTCTGAATGGATAAGGATCCGTTCAGAATGAATCAGTTAGGCTCTGTTCCGCTTCTATTCTGTTTTGGAGGCAGACACCAAAACGCAGCATGCAGCATTTTGGTGTCCGTCTGAAGAGGCGAAGCCTAACGGATCAGTTTTTAATTACAATGTAAGTCAATGGGGACGGATACGTTTTCAATGACACAATATGGTGCATTTAAAAAAGGCACCCGTTCCCCACTGACTTTCAATGCAATTCAAAACGGATCCGTTTTGGACTTTATCATTTTTCTTTTAACTAATGCAAATGGATCCGTTCTGAACGGATACAAACGTTTGCATTATAGGTGCGGATCCGTCTGTGCAAATAAACAGACGGATCAGCACCAATGCAAGTGTGAAAGTACCCTTAGTTCTGTTTTGTAGAAGTCCAGATTTATCTGTATGACTGCAGAGGGCAGGCTACTTCTTAGAGTTCTATTTCAGACTAGAATTCAGATAGAGCTGTTTTCTTAAGTTTTTGGTTTTATTAAGCCAGGTAGCCTCCTGGTTTTATTTTTTAGGACTAAGTCATACAATACAATGCAATTGCACAAAATACATGAAAACTGAACATTTCATAAATTTTGTACAACCACACAATGCAAAACCTTATTTCAAAGTGACATAAAATCTGAAATGATAAATGACCCCTTTTATCTTTATTTTATTTCCCTTGACTCCGCCATATGCATGTGTCTTATTGTTAGAAGGGGACAAGCCCATAGCAGACACCTCTGGAAGTAGCTTACATATCAAAGAACAAAAGAACCTGACATATTCTGCAGTGCTTTACAAACATTACCATCACACTGTCCTCAATGGGGCTCACAATCTAAGTTCCCTATCAGTATGTCTTTGGAGTGTGGGAGGAAACCCATGAAAACACAGTGAGAACATACAAACTCCATGCAGATGTTGTCCTTGGTCCGATTCTAACCTAGGACCCCAGAGCTGCAAGACATAAGTGCTAACCACTGAGCCACCATGCTGCTCAACAATCTACTGTGATAGATTGAATTGGGAATAACTTTAATCTTGCACTTTTATCTCCAAAGCAGTTATAACTAGTGTTGAGCGAATCTAGCTTTGGATGCACCGAGTGTAATCACCGAGCTGACACTCTGCTTGAAATGGATGATCCGTTTTTGGCTAAATGTAAAGTGAAAATACATTGCAGTACACTATATGGTGTACTGTATTGTATTATAGAGGCAGAAGACCCACTGGATTTGCAAGAACCAATTGGGTCTGGGTCAAAAAAATGTAAAGAAAATGTGAAAAAAGTTAAAAACAAAATGAATTTTTTTTTACAGCCGCACATTTATCACTAATTAAAAATAAAAAAAATAAAATAAACTACACATGTTTGATATCACCACATCCGTAACGACCAGGTCTATGAAATGGTTATGTTACTTTCCCCGCATGGTGAATGCCATAAAAAAACAAAACTATGATATAGTTTAAATTTTGCCAACCTCACTTCACAAAAAAGGTAATAAAAGTGATCAAAAAAAGTTGTATCTACGCCCAAATGGTAACAATCAAACCGTCACCTTATCCCACAAAAAATGAGCCCCTACATGAGAAAATCACTCAAAAAATAAAAAAAAATGGCTCTCAGACTATGTTAACTAAAACATTTTTTTTTTCAAAATGCAATTATTGTGTTTAAGTAAAATTTAAAAAATGTAAAATAAATATATTAGGTATTGCCGCGTCTATAAGAACTGGCTCTATAAAATTATCTCATGACCTAACCCCTCAGTTGAACACCGTAAAAAATAAAACGGTGTAAAGAAAGCCATTTTTGTCACCTTACATCACAAAAAATGTAATACAAAGCAATCAAAAAGGCGTATGCCTCCCAAAATATAACCAATTAAATCACCATCTAATCCCACAAAAGATGAGACCATACCTAAGACAATCGGTCAAAAAATAAAAAAAGCTATCACTTTCAGACAATGGAGACACTAAAATATGATTTTTTTTTTTTTTTTGCTTCAAAACTGCTATTATTGTGCTAAAGTGAGAACCTACTCTATAAAAATATCACATGACCTAACCCCTCAGGTGAACACGATAAAAAAAAAAAACTGAGCCAATTTTTTTTTTGTCACCTTACATCATGAAAAGTGTAATACCAAGCCATCAAAAAGTCATAAGCACCCTAAAATAGTACCAATCAAACCGCCATCTCATACTGAAAAAAATTAGCCCCTACAAAAGAAAGTCTTCCCCTAAAATTTAAAAATGATGGCTTTAACAATTAGGAGAAACAAAAAAAATTTTTTTTTCAAAAATGCTTTATTAGGTAAAGCCAAAACAAACAACAAAAAAAGTAGTCATATTTGGTATTGTCACGTCCGTAACAACCTGCTCTATAAAAATACCACATGATCTAATCTGTCAGATGAACGTTGTAAAAAACAAAAAATCAAAACTGGGACATGGCAGCTTAAAATGATCCTAGTGAAATCTTCCTTCCAGAAACCATATGGCGTTACCTTCCTTCTATATCCTGCCGTTTGGCCATACAGCAGTTTACAACCACATATGGGATGTTTCTGCAAACGACAGAATCACAGCAATAAGGATTGGCTGTTAACCCTTGCTTTGCTATTGGAAAAAATTGTTTAAAATGAAAAAGTTCACAAAAAAAATTGTTTCTCCAGTTGCCGTTAACTCTTTTGGAACACCTAAAGGATTAACAAAGTTTGTAAAATCTGTTTTAAATACCTTGTGGGGTGTACTTTCTTAGATGGAGTCACTTTTTTGGAATTTCTACTCTAGGGGTGCATCAGAGAGGGTTCAAATGGGACATGGTGAAAATAAACCAGTCCATCAAAATCTGCCTTCCAGAAAGCATATGGCGTTCCCTTCCTCTTATGCCCTGCTGTTTGGCCATACAGCAGTTTATGACCACAGATGGGGTTTTTGTGCAAACTACAGAATCAGGACAATAACTATTGAGTTTTGTTTGGCTGTTAACCCTTGCTTTGTTACTTAAATTTGCCAAAAAACTTTTCTCTCTATTTGCCATTAACTCTTATGTAACACCTAAAGGGTAAACAAAGCTTTTAAAATCAGTTTTGAATACCTTGAGGGGTGTAGTTTCTAGAATGGGGTCATTTGGGTGGTTTCTATTATGTAAGCCTCACAAAGTGACTTCAGACCTGAACTGGTCCTTAAAAAGTAGGTTTTGCAAATTTTCAGAAAATTTTCAAGATTTGCTTCTAAACTTCTAAGCCTTGTAACGTCCCAAAAAAATTAAATGGCATTCCCAAAATGATCCAAACATGAAGTAAACATATGGAGAATGTAAAGTAATACCTATTTTGGAGGTATTACTATGTATTATAGAAGTAGAGAAATTGAACCTTGGAAATTTGCTAATTTTTCAAAATTTTAGGTAAATTTGGCATTTTTTATGGATGAAAAATTATTTTTTTGACTCCATTTTACCAGTGTCATGAAGTAAAATATGTGACGAAAAAACAATCTCAGAATGGCCTGGATAAGTAAAAGTGCTTTAAAGTTATTCACACATAAAGTGATACTGGTCATATTTGCAAAAAAAGTCCTAGTCCTTAAGGTGAAAATGAGCTTGGTCCTTAAGGGGAAAAGGTTATGGGCACCTTTGATTTCATTATTTCTATCGCATTGCATGTAGATGCAAATAGAGTAGATTTGCATTTGGTTTTGTTAATTCTCTACCATTGGTTTCCTGCAGGTTACATGTATATACATTACAATGCAACCTGCTTGATAATATTCAGTGCTAAGTATTTCTGACAAACTCTGACTGTTTAGTCTGCAATCCCCCTTTCAATTCTGAAGATAAACTGAGCCAAAATCATGCATATGTTTTTTTTTTTTTTTAGATTAATGGGCTTCTCCAGGAATTAAGAAAATAAAATTACTGAAAATACTTAAATATTACTTTATTATAAATATATTTTCAAATACCTTTCATTAATATATTGGCTCAATTTGTCTAGGGAGCAAAAACCAGGCAAAATAAAATGGTGGCTACCCTATTAGTGCACACAAAACCTGTCCTAATCACACAGCTTGACAAGATAGTTCACAACACTGAGCTAAAGAGTTGCCTTATTCTCCTCTCCTACATGAATAAAGCTTATTATGATCTTCAGCAATGGAGTTCATGAGGAGACATGAAGTACAGAGAGGAGGTGGGGAAGAGCAGCAGCTCTTCTATGCAGTCTCTATTACCACAGCCCCACATTACCAAAGTCAGTCCTGTCCCTACTCTCTTTATTTACAGTCTCCTCATGAACTCCATTGCTACAGAGATTCGGCTGAAGATCATATTTAGAGATGAGCGAATCGAAGTTGACGAAGTAGAATTCGATCTGAATTTCAGGAAAAATTCGATTTGCACCGAATCCGAATTTCCTCACACTTCGTGGTAACGAATTGCATTTTTTTCTTAAAATGGCTGCTTCACATTTAGGACATGGAGCAAAGAACTCTTGGAACGAGGGATCACCCACAATGCCATGCATGCAGCCAATCAGCAGCCAGCCAGCCCTGTGATGTCACAGCTCTATAAATAACCTCAGCCATCTTGGATTCAGCCGTTTTCCAGTGTACTTAGTGCAGGGAGTAAGGTCAGCAGGCACTAGGGAAAGTGCTAGGAAAGACTTGAAAACTTTTATTTTGCTGAATAGAAGTTCAGAGAAAGAGCATTAGAAGTGTAGGGAAAGGATAGGGAGGAATTATACCACAGTACTGAAGCAGAAAGGGTTCAATAGGAGAGTGTACAGCCTGGGTAATAGAAACAATCCTATTACACCTTGCTGCACTGACTGGGGATCCAAATTGCAATTATACTGCTTCTTGCAGGTTTGCAATAGATTATACCTCTTTAATTCCAGCAAACCGTTCTTTTTATTGGGGTGCAAGTGCTGTGTGATACAGCCATTAACAGGATATGTGTGCAAATTGGGTGGCTCACTCCAAATGCAGGTATGGATAGGGTGCACAGTCTATAAATGGGTTACACCAATACCCATATATAGAGTTAAAAAAATGTAGCTTCTGTTGCTAGACCGGCACACCTCATTCAGGCCAACATGAGGTCTTGTTGTTAAAACTTATTTATTAGGATCAATTAAAAAGGCTATTCTGAAATACAAGTAATCAATTAAAAAGGCTATTCTGAAATACAAGTAATCACAATGTATTCTATATAAAATCCCAGTGATTCACACCCATATAATCATCCTCCGTTAATGGTATATAGTCCATCACAGTCAGACTAACCACATTGGAATCCTCAGTATGACGACCGTAGTACAAAAGTCCATCATCCTAATCCTTCCTTGGGGTCATGACTGTGTTGTATATATTTGGAATAAAGAATAAAGAGGATGATTAGAATGTCTTCTCCTTGATTAGCTGTTTGTCCACATTAATTGAAAATGCTCATTTCACTCCGGGATCTAAAAGGTCTCAAAGGTTGAATGCAATGTCCCTTTGTTTAATACACAAATTGTAGACAAATTGTAGCCTCTCACCACCGCGTATGTATTGTAAATGGGGCCGCTATGTAAGCGGTACCCCGGGCTGACAACACCGTACTCACCAGTGGCGTCCCACGTGGCTGACTCGTACGGCGTGTTCTTTACCTCTGGCGCTGCTGCAGCAGACGCCGTGTAGCCTTCGCTGTGTCCGTTCGGCCCAAGTATGCGGTCGGGTTCTGTGGTGGGGCTATGTGATGAGGAGCGCTCCTGTATCCTGCGGGGGTCCTGGCACACCAAACGCGTTTCGGGACGGCTTGTCCCTTCCTCAGTGGTATAGGACGCCACCGCCTTCCTTCCTGTTTTTTATAATGACCTGTGTGTATTGGGCAAACTGAAAAACCGGGACTGGATTCGTTTGGTTTAGTATAATTAGCAATAGCTATCTATATTCATAGTGGTTCGTTTCCTCTGTACTTTATATTGATGCCAGTCCTGTTCGAACATCCTTTTGGGCATGAGAATTAGATCTGGATAGTATTACAACATTTATATTCATAAACACTAATACAAATTACTGATAAAAATTTTACTGGTAAATTACTAATAAAGATTACTAATATACTTTAATGGAAAAGACAACTATTTTGATCATCAACCTTGTATGTATAAAAGTCAGGTTTAGATATAGAAACCTGATTTTATACAATATACATTGGTAGAGATCAGTAAAAATTAATAATAAAAATAAAAATAAAAATTAAAAAGTAGAAAAATTGCTCATCGAAGTCATCAGCAATAAATGATGGATATTCACAATATGATGACTAAAAAGTATATAAATATATAAAAAAATTGTTTGTATAAAAACAATATAAAAATGTAGAAAGTGAAAGGTCTGTCATGAGATGGGTATATGTGCATGTAAAAGCATACCACCTACTCTCCAATCTTTCCTTCATCCCAAAATGGGGACTGGATGTTTCATATGTCATCATGCTATTTGTATAGATCCCTCATTAGTTAGATTCTCATTTTCTACATGTTAATATCACAAAGAAATTTGATTATTCCCACTGATAGATTGTGTGAGACTATGGTGTGTGTATTCCCCTCTAAGAGAGGACCCAAAGGAATAGAAACTACTCTGGGTACCTCTGTCAGCTGGGAACACCACACCTCACAAGAATCCAAATATTTCAAGCTCTGCGTTTAATCCGTTGGGTACAATACAATCAAAATCAAAAATCCTTCTTGATTCAGTGCGTGACATCCGACAAATATGGTCTCCCCCCTCCAATGTCTGTTCACTCTTTCTAAGGCCACATAAGTTAAGCCTGAGGGATCCTTATAGTGTGTTTTTTTGAAGTGGTTGGATAGGGTGTGTTTTTCGTACCCTTTCTTTATATTGCCTATATGTTCTGCAATCCTTTTCTTTAATGTTCGTTTAGTACGGCCTACATATTGTTTATTGCAAGGGCATGTTATAAGATATATAACATTCGTTGAATTGCAGGATAGAAATTCATTTATCTCATGTTTATAGGCACTCGTTGTTGAATTAACTATTGTGTTTTTTTTTGGAAATTTAGTAATCCTGCAATTTGGGCATTTTCCACACCTGTGAAAACCTTTGATATCAAATAATGTTCGTCGTTTGCTATTATTTTTTCATGGTTCTTAACGGTGGGGGCTATTTTTAAACCTAAATTGGGTGCCCTTGTGAACGTGATTAATGGGGTGGTGGGTAGGGAAGTACCGATGGTTTTGTCTTGTCTAATCAAATGCCAATGCTTTTGTATAATTCTTTTGACTGTTTTATATTTGGCATTGTATGGCAGGATCATCCGGATCCCATCCTCCTCCCCTTCCTTACCCTCCATTCTCATTTTCTTTTTAAAGAATTCTTCTCTATCTATGCTTCTTGTCTTATCCAGGGCATCTTCAACCAATTTGGCTGGATATCGTTTTGTTAAAAACTGTAATTTCATCTTTGCTGCCTCTACTTCAAAATCAACTTGCCTGGTACAATTGCGTTTAATTCTTTTGAACTGGCCCAGAGGGATGTTCAATAACCAGTTGGGTAAGTGGCAGCTATCATAGTATATGTAGCTATTTTTGTTCACCTCTTTTTGGAAAGTCCTACATATCAGTGTATGATCCTCTACACTAATCTGTAGGTCTAAAAATTCTACTTTTTCTTTGCTGATGTTGGATGTGAAACGTAGGTTCTTACGTAGGTCCTTATTAGCCCTTGTGCGGTGCAGGTATATGTTCTAAAGTCTTTTTTGGCGTGTATTATTGGGGGAAAATAAGGGCTTATTTGCCGTTCAGCGGTGCAGTTATATGTTCTAAAGCCTTTTTTGGCTTGTATTAGTTGCAAAAAAAGGTAATATTTGCCATTTAGCAGTGCAGTGATATGTTCTAAAACTTTTTTTGCGTGTATTAGTGGGAAAAAAAGGGCTTATTAGCCGTTGTGTGGTGAAGTGAGAAAATTACTGCCCTTTTTTGTGTATCTTAGTGGGAAAAAAGTATTATTTTCAGCTCAGCGGTGCAGTTATATATTCTAAAGCCTTTTTTGGCATATATTACTGGCAAACAAATTGCTTGTTAGACATTGTGTGGTGAAGTTAGAAAATGACAGCCCCTTTTGGGGTGCATTAGTGGCAAACATTGTATTAGTGGGGGGGGAGGCCATTTTAGCTGTTATGTGGTGAAGTGAGAAAATTACTGCCCTTTTTGGCATGTATTAGTGGCAAAAAAAAGTATTATTTGCCGTTCAGCGATGCAGTTATATGTTCTAAAGCCTTTTGTGTATTAGTGTGTATTAAAGTGTATTAGTGGCAAAAAAAAGGGCTTATTAGCCATTGTGTGGTGAACTGACAAAATTACAGCATTTTTTGGGGTGTATTAATTTCCCTTTTAATTACTTATTTGATCTAACATTATGTCAAAAAGAGAAGTGACAGGCCCTGCACAAGGGAGGGGCATAGGCCTTAATGTTTCTGGTGCAGGCACAGGTCACAGCAGAATAAGGGCACGTGGCGGCAGGGGTCACTTTGAGAGGCCTGAGCTCCCGGTGTCATCTATCGGTCGTGTCTTGACCAGCAACCCAGCGTTTCTTGAATGGTTGACTCGGTCATCCGATTTATCCCTAGTGACATCAGACACCCCCAACCAAGAGTCGATGGGCTCGTCAGATACAACCCTTAGTTGGCATGACCCGGGAGCATGCCCTGTGCCATCACCTGTCCTCAAACTGCCTCTGTCCTTTTCTATTTCCTCAGCCAGACAAGTATTATACAGTATGCTGTGGGCTCAGCTCCACTATACAGTGAGGAAGAGCTATTAGAGGACAGTTAGCAGCTACTACCCAGCCAAGATGCGGAGGAGACATCCTCCGTTTCCTCCGCTAGGCAGGCAAGTAGTGATGAGAAGAGTGGCATGGGAGTTGGTGTTGCGAGAGCTCAGGCTCCTTACTCAGAGACCGTTGAGGAGGACATCAGTGACATGCAGACAGTACTTGATGATGATGTAGCCGATTGCAATTGAGAGCCGGGTGACGAAGGGGCTTCATCATCATCGTTGGGAGAAGAGGGTGGCAGCTTGCCCGTGAGGAGGCAGCGGAGACAGCAAGTCGCTAGCATGGCCGGAAGTCCGCAGGATGGCAGCAGTGGAAGATTGGGAGCCAAATGTGCCCGAGGTAGACCTTCTGCTTCGCAGGAGCCTACCTGTCCGGAATGAAGTGGTGCAGGGGTTCACGGAGGCAGCGGGGGTAGCAGTCAGTCAGTGCGGAGTGTTGGGGGTAAAATCACGTACTCGGCGGTGTGCCAGTTTTTTATTAAGCTGCCGGAAGAGGTGAACATGGACATTTGCTGAATCTGTGGGCAGAAGATGAAGCATGGCCAGCTGGCACCACATCCCTGTGTCAACATATGCAGCGTCACCATAAAGTGGCCTGGGAGAACCATGGCTCCAATGTGGTTGTCCAGCCTGCCGCAGCAACCACTGCATCACCCAGTGGCACGCACCCGATTTCACGCAGTCAAGACTCCACCACCTCAGCTGTAGGGAGCTGTCTATCCTTCCCATTATCTACCGTTCCTCATGCTCCTTGCCCTCTTACTCGTCATCACTCATTTCGTCAGCAGTAGATCACCAAAGAGATCGCCAAGAAAGAGCAATACACGTGTGGTCATCCTATGGCGCAGAAGCTGAACGTTCTCCTAGCCAAGTTGCTGGTACTGCAGTCCCTCCCTTTCCAAATGGTGGACTCTAAACCTTTAAGAGAACTGATGCCAAGCCAAAGTGGAGAGTACCAAGCTGTAATTTTTTTGACACTTTTTTTTACCCATGAGCCCAGTGACAAAGAAAAATAAGTTTTATCTGTCTGTTAGTTAGATGGGTGTCGGTGCCCATTTTGAGCAAGTGTAGTGCACTTTCACCTGCATAGGTGCAAGGGACAATAATTGAATCCTGTTCTTTTAGTTCAGTGGGCAACATATACCCATTTTTAAAGTTCACCTGCACTGCATATGTGAATATAGCAGACAGGGTAATCATGTAAAAAATGTTTTACTGTTGCATAGTTTGGTGACATTAACCCATTTTTGCCGTCTACCAACCCCTGGTCTGCATAGGTGACAGGGATTTATAATTCTAAAAATCCTCTGTTACATTGGTGGGTGACATTTTACCTTTTTTTGCCATATAAAAACCCTTGCTCGGCATAGGTGACAAGGACCTATATTTCTAAAAATCCTCTGTTACATTTGTGGGTGACATTTTACCATTTTTGCCATATAAAAACCCCTGCTCTGCAAAGGAGACAGGGACATATATCTTTAAAAATCCTCTGTTACATTGGTGGATGACATTAACCCATTTTTGCCGTATACAAACCACTGCTCTGCATGGGTGAAAGGGACCTATATTTCTAAAAATCCTCTGTTACATTAGTGAGTTACATTAACACATTTTTGCCATATACAAACCCCTGCTCTGCATAGGTGACAGGGGCCTATATTTCTAAAAATCCTGTGTTACATTGGTGGATGACATTAACCAATTTTTGCCGTATACAAACCCTTGCTCTGCATGGGTGAAAGGGACCTATATTTCTAAAAATCCTCTCTTACATTAGTGGGTGACATTTTTGCCGTATACAAACCACTGCTCTGTATAGGTGACAGGGACCTATATTTCTAAAAATCCTCTGTTACACTGGTGGGTGACATTAACCCATTATTGCCGTATACAAACCCCTGCTCTGCATTGGTGACACGGACCTATATTTCTAAAAATCCTCTGTTATATTCTTGGGTGACATTTTACCATTTTTGCCATATACAAACCCCTGCTTTGCATAGGTGACAGAGACCTATATTTCTAAAAATCCTCTGTTACATTGTTGGGATACTTTAACTCATTTTTGCCGTAATAAAAACTCCTGCTCTGCATAGGTGACAGCGAGCTATATTTCAAAAAATAATCTGTTACATTGGTGGGTGATATTTCACAATTTTTACCATATAAAAAACCCTGCTCTGCATAGGTAACAGGGACTTATATTTCTAAAAATCCTCTGTTACATTGGTAAGTGACATTTTACAACGTTTTGCCATATACAAACCGCTGCTCTTCATAGGTGACAGAGACCAATATCTTTAAAAATCCTCTGTTACATTGGTGTGTGACGTTTCACAATTTTTACCATTTACAAACCCCTAATCTGCATAGGAGACTGGGATCTATATTTTTAAAAATCCTCTGTTACATTGGTGGATGACATTAACCCATTTTTGCCTTATACAAACCCCTGCTCTGCATAGGTGAAAGGGAACTATACTTCTAAAAATCCTCTCTTACATTAGTGGGTGCCATTTTTGACGTATACAAACCACTGCTCTGTATAGGTGACAGGGACCTATATTTCTAAAAATCCTCTGTTACATTAGTGGGTGACATTAACCCATTTTTACCATACACAATCCCCTGCTCAGCATAGTTGACAGGGACCTATAATTCTAACAATCTTCTGTTACATTATTGGTTGACATTTTACCATTTTTGTTGTATACAAACCCCTGCTCTGCATAGGTGACACGGACCTATATTTCTAAAAATCCTCTGTTACATTCTTGGGTGACATTTTAACATTTTTGCCATATAAAAACCCCTGCTCTGGATAGGTGACAGGGGCCTATATTTCTAAAAATCCTCTGTTACATTGGTGGATGACATTAACCTATTTTTGCCGTATACAAACCCCTGCTCTGCATGGGTGAAAGGGACCTATATTTCAAAAAATACTCTCTTATATTAGTGGGTGATATTTTTGCCGTATACAATGTACTGCTCTGTATAGGTGACAGGGACCTATATTTCTAAAAATCCTCTGTTACATTGGTGGGTGAGATTAACCCATTATTGCCGTATACAAACCCCTGCTGTGCATAGGTGACACGGACCTATATTTCTAAAAATCCTCTGGTACATTCTTGGGTGACATTTTACCATTTTTGCCATATACAAACCCCTGCTTTGCAAAGGTGACAGGGACCTATATTTCTAAAAATCTTCTCTTACATTGTTGGGAGACTTTAACCCATTTTTGCCGTAATAAAAACTCCTGCTCTGCAAAGGTGACAGCGAGCTATATTTCAAAAAAATCCTCTGTTACATTGGTGGGTAACATTTTACCACATTTTGCCATATACAAACCGCTGCTCTGCATAGGTGACAGAGACCTATATTTCTAAAAATCTTCGGTTACATTGGTGGGTGACATTTCACAATTTTACCATATAAAAACCCCTGCTCTGCATAGGTGACAGGGACTTAAATTTCTAAACATCCTCTGTTACATTGGTAAGTGACATTTTGCAACTTTTTGCCACTTACAAACTGCTGTTCTACATAGGTGACAGAGACCTATATTTCAAAAAAAATCCTCTGTTACATTAGTGGGTGACATTTTTTCCGTATACAAACCACTGCTCTGTATAGGTGACAGGGACCTATATTTCTAAAAATCCTCTGTTACATTAGTGGGTAACATTAATCCATTTTTGCCGTACACAATCCCCTGCTCAGCATAGTTGACAGGGACCTATAATTCGAACAATCCTCTGTTACATTATTGGTTGACATTTTACCATTTTTGTTGTATACAAACCCCTGCTCTGCATAGGTGACAGGGACCTCTTTTTCTAAAAATCCTCTGTTACATTCTTGTGTGACGTTTTATCATTTTTGCCATATACAAACCCCTGCTCTGCATAGGTGACAGCAACCTATATTTCTAAAAATCCTCTATTACATTGTTGGGAGACTTTAACCCATTTTTGCCGTAATACAAACCAGGGCTGTGGAGTCGGAGTCGGAGTCGGAGTCGAAGGCAATTTTGGGTACCTGGAGTCGGAGTCGGCAAAAAATGGACCGACTCCGACTCCGACTCCTACTAGATTTAAATTGGAATAAAAAAAAATTGGAATAAAAAAAAAGCAAGTTTAAATGTCCCAATTCAGATAAAGTTATAATTAATTACTTCTCTACTGTAAGAATAAAGGCCAATGCATGCAGTGCGTCACGTTACCGCTAAACAAAGACGTTAAGTGACCGTGAAGAAGCATGCTTTTCATATGCTTTACTATGCAGTTAAAGGGACACTGACAGGCTGATTTACCGGCTAAAGATATATCTGCTGGTATTCATCAGAGGATTAGGAATACAACTAGACGACTGTTACCCCCAGTTGAGGTTTACTTGTGTTTAAAAATGTTTTAATCAATATGCAAATTCTCTACCTTTGTGCCCAAGGGGCAGGCGCACATGTAGAGTACTGGCAGCACTAGACAGGACTAGGTAGCGAGGAGGAAGAGAGAAAGCTGGCACAGCCTCAGCATAGCCAGACGAGGCTGCTGCCAGCACTCTACAAGTGCGCCTGCGCAGGAATTCAGCGTTCGGCTAGCCTGAAAAAAAAGGCCAGTGCAGTGAATAATAACGAGGGGAACAGCGCTGGGAAGCTGTACTGGGCGCTGCCCCATTGGGCACAAAGATAGTGAATTTGCATACAGATTAAAATGTTTTTAAACACAAGTACAGCTTAACTGGGGTAACATTAGTATAGTTTTATTCCTAATTCTCTGATGAATACCAGTATATATATATCTTTAGCTGGAAAATCAGCCTGTCAGTGTCCCTTTAAGGAGCGGCAATACTTACACTTTCCATTGTCTTGTGGTCTGCTGTTACAGGGAGCCCATGGTTATCCTAGCCTCTCACTGATAACTGATTAAGGACTGGAGACACTTGTATAAGTGAAGGGAATGGAGAGTCAATAGTTCAAGACTGAAGCTGTAAACCATTTGAAAAACTGCTATCATTCAGCTAAGGCTATAAAACATGTAAACTCAGATTGTTAGCTTAAATTTTAAACATGACTATGGGATTCTACTAGGAAAATCATGTTTTAAAATAAATGCCCCTTCCCCTGCCCCTTCCTGGATCCTCCCACTGCTCTATCTTAAGCAGAAGATCAGCACACAAAGGAGAAGGCAGCAGCTTCTGCTCAACTACCTCTCTATGCTAGAGGAGATTAGAAAAACTTGGTGGAACAGCTTCGTATTTGCATATTATATACAGAGGAGTCGGAGTCGAGGAGTCGGAGTCGGAGTCGGAGTCGGAAGTTTCAAAATCTGAGGAGTCGGAGTCGGAGTCGGAGTCGACAATTTATCTACCGACTCCACAGCCCTGATACAAACCCCTGCTCTGCATAGGTGACGAAGACCTATATTTCAAAAAATCCTCTGTTACATTGGTGGGTGACATTTCAAAGTTTTTACAATATATAAACCCCTGCTCTGCATAGGTGACAGGGACCTATATTTCTAAAAATCCTCTGTTACATTGGTGAATGACATTAACCCATTTTTGCCGTATATAAACCCCTGCTCTGCATGGGTGAAAGGGACCTATATTTCTAAAAATCCTCTCTTACCTTAGTGGGTGAAATTTTTGCCGTATACAAACCCTTGCTCTGTATAGGTGACAGGAACCAATATTTCTAACAATGCTCTGTTACATTATTGGGTGACATTTTACCATTTCTGTCGTATACAAACCGATGCTCTGCATAGGTGACAGGGACCTATATTTCTAAAAATCCTCTGTTACAATCATGGGTGACATTTTACAATTTTTGCCATATTCAAACCCCTGCTTTGCATAGGTGACAGGGACCTATATTTCTAAAAATCCTCTGTTACATTGTTGGGAGACTTTATCCCATTTTTTCAGTTATACAAACTCCTGCTCTGCATAGGTCACAGCTATCTATATTTCTCAAAATCCTCTGTTACATTGGTGGGAGACATTTTACCACATTTTGGCATATACAAACCGCTGCTCTGCATAGGTGACAGAGACCTATATTTCTAAAAATTCTCGGTTACATTTGTGGGTTACATTTCACAATTTTTACCATAGACAAACCCCTACTCTGCATAGGTGACAGAGACCTATATTACTAAAAATCCTCTGTTATATTGGTGGGTGACATTTCAAAATGTTTACCATATACAAACCCCTGCTTTGCATGGGTGACAGAGACTTATATTTCTAAACATCCTCTGTTACATTGGTGGATGACATTAACCTATTTTTGCCGTATACAAACCCCTGCTCTGCAGGGGTGAAAGGGACCTATATTTCAAAAAATACTCTCTTATATTAGTGGGTGATATTTTTGCCGTATACAATGTACTGCTCTGTATAGGTGACAGGGACCTATATTTCTAAAAATCCTCTGTTACATTGGTGGGTGAGATTAACCCATTATTACCGTATACAAACCCCTGCTGTGTATAGGTGACACGGACCTATATTTCTAAAAATCCTCTGGTACATTCTTGGGTGACATTTTACCATTTTTGCCATATACAAACCCCTGCTTTGCAAAGGTGACAGGGACCTATATTTCTAAAAATCTTCTCTTACATTGTTGGGAGACTTTAACCCATTTTTGCCGTAATAAAAACTCCTGCTCTGCAAAGGTGACAGCGAGCTATATTTCAAAAAAATCCTCTGTTACATTGGTGGGTAACATTTTACCACATTTTGCCATATACAAACCGCTGCTCTGCATAGGTGACAGAGACCTATATTTCTAAAAATCTTCGGTTACATTGGTGGGTGACATTTCACAATTTTTACCATATAAAAACCCCTGCTCTGCATAGGTGACAGGGACTTAAATTTCTAAACATCCTCTGTTACATTGGTAAGTGACATTTTGCAACTTTTTGCCACTTACAAACTGCTGTTCTACATAGGTGACAGAGACCTATATTTCAAAAAAATCCTCTGTTACATTAGTGGGTGACATTTTTGCCGTATACAAACCACTGCTCTGTATAGGTGACAGGGACCTATATTTCTAAAAATCCTCTGTTACATTAGTGGGTAACATTAATCCATTTTTGCCGTACACAATCCCCTGCTCAGCATAGTTGACAGGGACCTATAATTCGAACAATCCTCTGTTACATTATTGGTTGACATTTTACCATTTTTGTTGTATACAAACCCCTGCTCTGCATAGGTGACAGGGACCTCTTTTTCTAAAAATCCTCTGTTACATTCTTGTGTGACGTTTTATCATTTTTGCCATATACAAACCCCTGCTCTGCATAGGTGACAGCAACCTATATTTCTAAAAATCCTCTGTTACATTGGTGGGTGACATTTCAAAGTTTTTACAATATATAAACCCCTGCTCTGTATAGGTGACAGGGACCTATATTTCTAAAAATCCTCTGTTACATTGGTGAATGACATTAACCCATTTTTGCCGTATATAAACCCCTGCTCTGCATGGGTGAAAGGGACCTATATTTCTAAAAATCCTCTCTTACCTTAGTGGGTGAAATTTTTGCCGTATACAAACCCTTGCTCTGTATAGGTGACAGGAACCAATATTTCTAACAATGCTCTGTTACATTATTGGGTGACATTTTACCATTTCTGTCGTATACAAACCGATGCTCTGCATAGGTGACAGGGACCTATATTTCTAAAAATACTCTGTTACAATCATGGGTGACATTTTACAATTTTTGCCATATTCAAACCCCTGCTTTGCATAGGTGACAGGGACCTATATTTCTAAAAATCCTCTGTTACATTGTTGGGAGACTTTATCCCATTTTTTCAGTTATACAAACTCCTGCTCTGCATAGGTCACAGCTATCTATATTTCTCAAAATCCTCTGTTACATTGGTGGGAGACATTTTACCACATTTTGGCATATACAAACCGCTGCTCTGCATAGGTGACAGAGACCTATATTTCTAAAAATTCTCGGTTACATTTGTGGGTTACATTTCACAATTTTTACCATAGACAAACCCCTGCTCTGCATAGGTGACAGAGACCTATATTACTAAAAATCCTCTGTTATATTGGTGGGTGACATTTCAAAATGTTTACCATATACAAACCCCTGCTTTGCATGGGTGACAGAGACTTATATTTCTAAACATCCTCTGTTACATTGGTAAGTGACATTTTTCAACTTTTTGCCACATACAAACCGCTGCTCTACATAGGTGACAGGGACCTATAATTCTAACAATCCTCTGTTACATTATTGGTTGACATTTTTGCCGTATATAAACCACTGCTCTGTTTAGGTGACAGGGACCTATATTTCTTAAAATCCTATGTTACATTAGTGGGTGACATTAACCATTTTTACCGTACACAATCCCGTGCTCAGCATAGTTGACAGGGAACATTAATTCTAACAATCTTCTGTTACATTATTGGTTGACATTTTACAATTTCTGTTGTATACAAACCCCAGCTCTGCATAGGTGACAGGGACCTATATTTCAAAAAATCCTCTGTGACGTTGTTGGGAGACTTTAACCCATTTTTGCCGTAATACAAACCCCTGCTCTGCATAGGTGACGGAGACCCATATTTCTAAAAATCCTCTTTTACATTGGTGGATGACATCTCAAAATTTTTACCATATTTAAACCCCTGCTCTGCATAGGTGACAGGGACCTATATTTATAAAAATCCTCTGTTACATTGGTGGATGACATTAACCCATTTTTGCCGTATACAAACCCCTGCACTGCATCGGTGAAAGGGAACTATATTTCTAAAAATCCTCTCTTACATTGGTGGGTGAAATTTTTGCCGTATACAAAGCATAGCTCTACATAGGTGACAGCGTCCTATATTTCTAAAAATCCTCTGTTACATTGGTGGATGACATTAACAAATTTTTGCCGTATACAAACCCCTGCTCTGCATGAGTGAAAGTGACCTATATTTCAAAAAATCCTCTCTTACATTAGTGGGTGACATTTTTGAAGTATACAAACCACTGCTCTGTATAGGTGACAGGGACCTATATTTCTAAAAATCCTCTGTTACATTGGTGGGTGAGATTAACCCATTATTGCCATATACAAACCCCTGTTCTGCATAGGTGACACGGACCTATATTTCTAAAAATCCTCTGTTACATTCTTGGGTGACATTTTACCATTTTTGCCATATACAAAACCCCTGCTTTGCATAGGTGACAGGGACCTATATTTCTAAAAATCCTCTGTTACATTGTTGGGAGACTTTAACCCATTTTTGCTGTAATAAATACTCCTGCTCTACATAGGTGACAGCAAGCTATATTTCAAAAAATTCTCTGTTACATTGGTGGATAACATTTTACCACGTTTTGCCATATACAAACCGCTGCTCTGCATAGGTGACAGAGACCTATATTTCTAAAAATCCTCGGTTACATTGGTGGGTGACATTTCACAATTTTACCATATACAAACCCCTGCTCTGCATAGGTGACAGGGACTTATATTTCTAAACATCCTCTGTTACATTGGTAAGTGACATTTTACAACTTTTTACCACATACAAACCACTGCTCTACATAGGTGACAGGGACCTATATTTCTAAAAATCCTCTGTTACATTAGTGGGTAACATTAACCCATTTTTGCCTTACACAATCCCCTGCTAAGCATAGTTGACAGGGACTTATATTTCTAAAAATCCTCTGTTACATTGGTGGTTGACATTTCAAAATTTTTACCAGATATAAACCCCTGCTCTGCCTAGGTGACAGGGACCTATATTTCTAAAAATCCTCTGTTACATTGGTGGATGAAATTAACCCATTTTTGCCGTATACAAACCCCTGCACTGCATCGGTGAAAGGGAACTATATTTCTAAAAATCCTCTCTTACATTGGTGGGTGAAATTTTTGCCGTATACAAAGCATAGCTCTACATAGGTGACAGCGTCCTATATTTCTAAAAATCCTCTGTTACATTGGTGGATGACATTAACAAATTTTTGCCGTATACAAACCCCTGCTCTGCATGAGTGAAAGTGACCTATATTTCTAAAAATCCTCTCTTACATTAGTGGGTGACATTTTTGAAGTATACAAACCACTGCTCTGTATAGGTGACAGGGACCTATATTTCTAAAAATCCTCTGTTACATTGGTGGGTGAGATTAACCCATTATTGCCATATACAAACCCCTGTTCTGCATAGGTGACACGGACCTATATTTCTAAAAATCCTCTGTTACATTCTTGGGTGACATTTTACCATTTTTGCCATATACAAAACCCCTTCTTTGCATAGGTGACAGGGACCTATATTTCTAAAAATCCTCTGTTACATTGTTGGGAGACTTTAACCCATTTTTGCTGTAATAAATACTCCTGCTCTACATAGGTGACAGCAAGCTATATTTCAAAAAATTCTCTGTTACATTGGTGGATAACATTTTACCACGTTTTGCCATATACAAACCGCTGCTCTGCATAGGTGACAGAGACCTATATTTCTAAAAATCCTCGGTTACATTGGTGGGTGACATTTCACAATTTTTACCATATACAAACCCCTGCTCTGCATAGGTGACAGGGACTTATATTTCTAAACATCCTCTGTTACATTGGTAAGTGACATTTTACAACTTTTTACCACATACAAACCACTGCTCTACATAGGTGACAGGGACCTATATTTCTAAAAATCCTCTGTTACATTAGTGGGTAACATTAACCCATTTTTGCCTTACACAATCCCCTGCTAAGCATAGTTGACAGGGACTTATATTTCTAAAAATCCTCTGTTACATTGGTGGTTGACATTTCAAAATTTTTACCAGATATAAACCCCTGCTCTGCCTAGGTGACAGGGACCTATATTTCTAAAAATCCTCTGTTACATTGAAGGATGACATTAACCCATTTTTGCTGTATACAAACCCCTGCTCTGCATGGGTGAAAGGGACCTATATTTCTAAAAATCCTCTCTTACTTTAGTGGGTGACATTTTTGCTGTATACAAACCCCTGCTCTGCATGGGTGAAAGGGACCTATATTTCTAAAAATCCTCTGTTACATTGGTGGATGACATTAACCGGTTTTTGCCATACACAAACCCCTGCTCTGCATGGGTGAAAGGACCTATAGTTCTAAAAATCCTCTCTTACATTAGTGGGTGACATTTTTGCCGTATGCAAACCCCTGCTCTGCATAGGTGACAGGGACCAATATTTCTAACAATCCTCTGTTAAATTGTTGGGTGACATTTTACCATTTCTGTTGTATACAAACCCCTGCTCTGCATAGGTGACAGGGACCTATATTTCTAAAAATCCTTTGTTACATTAGTGGGTGACATTAACCCATTTTTGTCGTACACAATCCCCTGCTCAGCATAGTTTACAGGGACCTATATTTCTAAATAATCCTCTGTTATATTGTTGGGAGACATTAACTCATTTTTGCCGTAATACAAACCCCTGCTCTGCATAGGTGACGGAGACCTATATTTCTAAAAATCCTCTGTTACATTGGTGGGTGACATTTCAAAATTTTTACCATATAAAAACCCCTGCTCTCCATAGGTGACAGGAACCTATATTTCTAAAAATCCTCTGTTACATTGGTCGATGACATTAACCCATTTTTGCCGTATACAAACCCCTGCTCTGCATGGGTGAAAGGGACATATATTTCTAAAAATACTCTCTTACATTGGTGGGTGACATTTTTTGCCGTATACAAAACACTGCTCTGATTAGTTGACAGGGACCTATATTTCTAAATATCCTTTTACATTAGTGGGTTACATTAACCAATTTTTGCTGTATACAAACCCCTGCTTTGGCTATACCACACAAATGGAGATATGCATATATTTTAAAATCAATTGATCTTTATTAATCACACAATACAATAACAAGGGGTAACCATTAAAAAAGATAGCAGCAAAATTCTACAAATAACGAATCTAGTAAACCCACCTATCGGTCTAGTAATATAAATATCAATATAAGTATTCACTACATGATCCACAAAAGGCCACTGTTCATAATATTCATATGAAAATTCATGTAAAAAGATGTCAGCATAAAGGTGCAGCTTTGCATATGTTACAGGGACCAATATTTCTAACAATCCTCTGTTACATTATTGGGTGCCATTTTACCATTTCTGTCGTATACAAACCCCTGCTCTGCATAGTTGACAGGAACCTATATTTCTAAAAATCCTCTGTTAAATCTGTGTGCGAAATTTTACAATTTTTGACATATACAAACCCCTGATCTGCATAGATGACAGGGGCCTATATTTCTTAAAATCCTCTGTTACATTGGTGGATGACATTAACCGATTTTTGCCATATACAAACCGCTGCTCTGCATGGGTGAAAGGGACCTATAGTTCAAAAAATCCTCTCTTACATTGGTGGGTGACATTTTTGCCGTATACAAAGCACTACTCTGCATAGGTGACAGGTACCTATATTTCTAAATATCCTCTGTTACATTAGAGGGTGGCATTAACCCATATTTGCCATGCACAATCCCCTGCTCTGCATAGTTGACAGGGACCTATATTTCTAACAATCCTCTGTTACATTGTTGGGTGACATTTACCATTTCTGTCGTATACAAACCCCTGCTCTGCATAGGTGACAGGGACATATATTTCTAAAAATCCTTTGTTACATTGGTGGATGACACTAACCCATTGTTGCCATATACAAAACCCTGCTCTGCATAAGTAATAAGGACCTATATTTCTAAAATTCCTCTGTTACATTAGTGGGTTACATTAACCCAGTTTTGCCGTATACAAACGCCTGCTCTGCATAAGTGACAGGGACCTATGTTTCTAAAACTCCTATGTTACATTGTTGGGAGACTTTAACCCATTTTTGCCATAATACAATCCCCTGCGCTGCATAGTTAACAGGGACCAATATTTCTAACAATCCTCTGTTACATTTGTGGGTGACATTTTAACATTTTTACCATTATTGCCTGGTCTGCATAGGTGACAGGGGCCTATATTTATAAAAATCCTCTGTTACATTGGTGGATGACATTAACCCATTTTTGCCGTATACAAACCACTGCTCTGCATGGGTGAAAGGGACCTATATTTCTAAAAATCCTCTCTTACATTAGTGGGTTACATTTTTGCCGTATACAAACGAATGCTCTGTATAGGTGACAGGGACCCATATTTCTAAAAATCCTCTGTTACATTCGTGGGTGACATTTTACCATTTTTGCCATATAAAAACCCCTGCTTTGCATAGGTGGCAGGGACCTATATTTCTAAAAATCCTCTGTTACATTTGGGGAGACTTTAACTCATTTTTGCCGTATACAAACCCCTGCTCTGCATAGGTGGAATGGACCTATATTTCTAAAAATCCTATCTTACATTAGTGGGTGACATTAACCCATTTTTGTTGTACACAATCCCGTGCTCATCATAGTTGACAGGGACCTATAATTCTAACAATCCTCTGTTACATTATTGGTTGACATTTTATCATTTTTGTCGTATACAAACCCCTGCTCTGCATAGGTGACAGAGACCTATATTTCTAAAAATCCTCTGTTACATTCTTGGGTGACATTTTACCATTTTTGCCATATACAAACCCCTCCTTTGCATAGGTGACAGCGAGCTATATTTCTAAAAATCCTCTGTTACATTGGTAGGTGACATTTAACAATTTTTCCCATATACAAACCCCTGCTCTGCATAGGTGAGAGAAAACTATATTTCTTAAAATCCTCTGTTACATTGGTGGGTGACATTTAACAATTTTTACCATATAGAAACCCCTGCTCTGCATAGGTGACAGGGACCTATATTTCTAAAATTCCTCTGTTACAGTGGTGGATGACATTAACCCATTTTTGCCGTACACAATCTCCTGCTCTGCATAGTTTACAGGGACCTATATTTCTAACAATCCTCTGTTACATTATTGGGTAACATTTTACCATTTTTGTCGTATACAAACCCCTGCTCTGCATAGGTGAATGGGACCTATATTTCTAAAAATCCTCTGTTACATTGGTGGGTGACATTTACCCATTATTGCCGTACACAATCCTCTGCTTTGCATAGTTTACAAGTACCTATATTTCTAACAATCCTCTGTTACATTATTGGGAAACATTTTACCATTTTTGTCTTATACAAACCCCTGCTCTGCATAGGTGACAGGGACTTATATTGTTAAAAACCCTCTGTTACATTCTTGGGTGACATTTTAGCATTTTGCCATATACAAACCCCTGCTTTGCATAGGTGATTGCGAGATAAATTTCTAAAAATCCTGTTACATTGGTGGTTGACATTTAACAATTCTTAGCATATACAAAGCCCTTCTCTGCATAGGTGACAGGGACCAATATTTCTAACAATCCTCTGTTACATTATTGTGTGACATTTTACCATTTCTGTCGTATGCAAACCGCTGCTCTGCATAGGTGACAGAGACCAATATTTCTAAAAGTCCTCGGTTACATTGGTGGGGACATTTCACAATTTTTACCATATACAAACCTCTGTTCTGCAGAGGTGACAGGGACTTATATTTTTAATAAACCTCTGTTACATTGGTGGGTGACATGTTACCCTTTTTGCCATATACAAACCGCTGCTCTACATAGGTGACAGGGACCTATATTTTTAAAAATCATCTGTTACATTGGTGGATGACATTAACCCATTTTTGCCGTTTACAAACCCCTGCTCTGCATAGGTGAAAGGGAACTATATTTCTAAAAATCCTCTCTTACATTAGTGGGTGACATTTTTGCCGTATACAAACCCCTGCTCTGCATAGGTGATAGGGACCTATATTTCTAAAAATCCTCTGTTACATTGTTGGGAGAATTTAACCCATTTTTGCCGTAAATCAATCCCCTGCTCTGCAGAGATGACAAGGATCAATATTTCTAACAATCCTCTATTACATTATTGGGTGACATTTTACCATTTCTGTCATATACAAACCCCTGCTCTGCATAGGTGACAGGGGCCTATATTTCTAAAAATCCTCTGTTACATTGGTGGATGACATTAAACCATTTTTGCCGTATACAAACCCCTGCTCTGCATGGGTTAAAGGGACCTATATTTCTAAAAATCCTCTGTTACATTGGTGGGTGACATTAACCCATTTTTGCCATATACAAACCCCTGCATTGCATAGGTGACAAAGACCTATATTTCTAAAAATCCTCTCTCAGATTAGACAGTGACATTTTTGCAGTATACAAACCACTACTCTGTATAGGTGAAAGGGACCTATATTTCTAAAAATCCTCTGTTACATTAGTGGGTGACATTAACCCATTTTTACCATACACAATCCCCTACTCAGCATAGTTAACAGGAACCTATAATTCTAACAATCCTCTGTTACATTATTCGTTGGAATTTTACCATTTTTGTCGCATACAAACCCCTGCTCTGTATAGGTGACAGGGACCTATATTTCTAAAATTCCTCTGTTACATTGTTGGGAGACTTTAACCCATTTTTGCCATATTACAAACCCCTGCTCTGCATATGTGACGGAGACCTATATTTCTAAAAATCCTCTGTTACATTGGTGTGTTACATTTCACAATTTTTACCATATATAAACCCCTGCTTAGCATAGTTGACAGGGACCTATATTTCTAACACTCCTCTGTTACATTGTTGGGTGACATTTTACCATTTCTGTTGTATACAAACCCATGCTCTGCATAGGTGACAGGGGCTTATAATTCAAAAAATCCTCTGTTACATTGGTGGATGACATTAACCCATTGTTGCCGTATACAAACCCCTGCTCTGCATAGGTAACAAGGACCTATATTTCTAAAAATCCTCTGTTACATTAGTGGGTTACATTAACCAATTTTTGCCATATACAAACCCCTGCTCTGCATAGGTGATAGGGACCTATATTTCTAAAAATCCTCTGTTACATTCTTGGGTGACATTTTACAATTTTTGCCATATACCGTACAAACCCCTGCATTGCATAATTGACAGCGAGCTATATTTCTAAAAATCCTCTGTTACATTGGTGGGTGACATTTTACCACTTTTTGCCATATACAAACCCCTGCTCTGCATAGGTGAGAGAGAACTATTTTTCTAAAAATCCTGTTACATTGGTGGGTGACATTTAACAATTTTTACCATATACAAACCCCTGCTTTGCATAGGTGACAGGGACCTATATTTCTAAAAATCCTCTGTTACAGTGGTGGGTGACATTAACCTATTTTTGCCATATACAAACCCCTACTCTGCATGGGTGAAAGGGACCTATATTTCTAAAAATCCTCTGTGACATTTGTGGATGACATTAACCTATTTTTGCCGTATACAAACCCCTGCTCTGCATGGGTGAAAGGGACCTATATTTCTTAAAAATCCTCACTTACATTGGTGGGTTACTTTTTTGCCGTATACAAACCACTGCTCTGCATAGGTGACAGGGACCTATATTTCTAAAAATCCTCTGTTACATTAGTGGGTGACATTAACCCATTTTTGCCGTTCACAATCCCCAGCTCTGCATAGTTGACAGGGACCTATATTTCTAACAATCCTCTGTTACATTATTGGGTGACATTAATCCATTATTGCCGTATACAAACCCCTGCTCTGCATAGTTGACAGGGACCTATAATTCTAACAATCATCTGTTACATTATTGGTTGACATTTTACCATTTTTGTCGTATTCAAACCCCTGCTTTGCATAGGTGAGAGAAAACTATATTTCTAAAAATCCTGTTACATTGGTGGGTGACATTTAACAATTTTTACCATATAGAAACCCCTGCTCTGCATAGGTGACAGGGACCTATATTTCTAAAATTCCTCTGTTACAGTGGTGGATGACATTAACCCATTTTTGCCGTACACAATCTCCTGCTCTGCATAGTTTACAGGGACCTATATTTCTAACAATCCTCTGTTACATTATTGGGTAACATTTTACCATTTTTGTCGTATACAAACCCCTGCTCTGCATAGGTGAATGGGACCTATATTTCTAAAAATCCTCTGTTACATTGGTGGGTGACATTTACCCATTATTGCCGTACACAATCCTCTGCTTTGCATAGTTTACAAGTACCTATATTTCTAACAATCCTCTGTTACATTATTGGGAAACATTTTACCATTTTTGTCTTATACAAACCCCTGCTCTGCATAGGTGACAGGGACTTATATTGTTAAAAACCCTCTGTTACATTCTTGGGTGACATTTTAGCATTTTTGCCATATACAAACCCCTGCTTTGCATAGGTGATTGCGAGATAAATTTCTAAAAATCCTGTTACATTGGTGGTTGACATTTAACAATTCTTAGCATATACAAAGCCCTTCTCTGCATAGGTGACAGGGACCAATATTTCTAACAATCCTCTGTTACATTATTGTGTGACATTTTACCATTTCTGTCGTATGCAAACCGCTGCTCTGCATAGGTGACAGAGACCAATATTTCTAAAAGTCCTCGGTTACATTGGTGGGGGACATTTCACAATTTTTACCATATACAAACCTCTGTTCTGCAGAGGTGACAGGGACTTATATTTTTAATAAACCTCTGTTACATTGGTGGGTGACATGTTACCCTTTTTTGCCATATACAAACCGCTGCTCTACATAGGTGACAGGGACCTATATTTTTAAAAATCATCTGTTACATTGGTGGATGACATTAACCCATTTTTGCCGTTTACAAACCCCTGCTCTGCATAGGTGAAAGGGAACTATATTTCTAAAAATCCTCTCTTACATTAGTGGGTGACATTTTTGCCGTATACAAACCCCTGCTCTGCATAGGTGATAGGGACCTATATTTCTAAAAATCCTCTGTTACATTGTTGGGAGAATTTAACCCATTTTTGCCGTAAATCAATCCCCTGCTCTGCAGAGATGACAAGGATCAATATTTCTAACAATCCTCTATTACATTATTGGGTGACATTTTACCATTTCTGTCATATACAAACCCCTGCTCTGCATAGGTGACAGGGGCCTATATTTCTAAAAATCCTCTGTTACATTGGTGGATGACATTAAACCATTTTTGCCGTATACAAACCCCTGCTCTGCATGGGTTAAAGGGACCTATATTTCTAAAAATCCTCTGTTACATTGGTGGGTGACATTAACCCATTTTTGCCATATACAAACCCCTGCATTGCATAGGTGACAAAGACCTATATTTCTAAAAATCCTCTCTCAGATTAGACAGTGACATTTTTGCAGTATACAAACCACTACTCTGTATAGGTGAAAGGGACCTATATTTCTAAAAATCCTCTGTTACATTAGTGGGTGACATTAACCCATTTTTACCATACACAATCCCCTACTCAGCATAGTTAACAGGAACCTATAATTCTAACAATCCTCTGTTACATTATTCGTTGGAATTTTACCATTTTTGTCGCATACAAACCCCTGCTCTGTATAGGTGACAGGGACCTATATTTCTAAAATTCCTCTGTTACATTGTTGGGAGACTTTAACCCATTTTTGCCATATTACAAACCCCTGCTCTGCATATGTGACGGAGACCTATATTTCTAAAAATCCTCTGTTACATTGGTGTGTTACATTTCACAATTTTTACCATATATAAACCCCTGCTTAGCATAGTTGACAGGGACCTATATTTCTAACACTCCTCTGTTACATTGTTGGGTGACATTTTACCATTTCTGTTGTATACAAACCCATGCTCTGCATAGGTGACAGGGGCTTATAATTCAAAAAATCCTCTGTTACATTGGTGGATGACATTAACCCATTGTTGCCGTATACAAACCCCTGCTCTGCATAGGTAACAAGGACCAATATTTCTAAAAATCCTCTGTTACATTAGTGGGTTACATTAACCCATTTTTGCCATATACAAACCCCTGCTCTGCATAGGTGATAGGGACCTATATTTCTAAAAATCCTCTGTTACATTCTTGGGTGACATTTTACCATTTTTGCCATATACAAACCCCTGCATTGCATAATTGACAGCGAGCTATATTTCTTAAAATCCTCTGTTACATTGGTGGGTGACATTTTACCACTTTTTGCCATATACAAACCCCTGCTCTGCATAGGTGAGAGAGAACTATTTTTCTAAAAATCCTGTTACATTGGTGGGTGACATTTAACAATTTTTACCATATACAAACCCCTGCTCTGCATAGGTGATAGGGACCTATATTTCTAAAAATCCTCTGTTACATTCTTGGGTGACATTTTACCATTTTTGCCATATACCGTACAAACCCCTGCATTGCATAATTGACAGCGAGCTATATTTCTTAAAATCCTCTGTTACATTGGTGGGTGACATTTTACCACTTTTTGCCATATACAAACCCCTGCTCTGCATAGGTGAGAGAGAACTATTTTTCTAAAAATCCTGTTACATTGGTGGGTGACATTTAACAATTTTTACCATATACAAACCCCTGCTTTGCATAGGTGACAGGGACCTATATTTCTAAAAATCCTCTGTTACAGTGGTGGGTGACATTAACCTATTTTTGCCATATACAAACCCCTACTCTGCATGGGTGAAAGGGACCTATATTTCTAAAAATCCTCTGTGACATTTGTGGATGACATTAACCTATTTTTGTCAGTATACAAACCCCTGCTCTGCATGGGTGAAAGGGACCTATATTTCTTAAAAATCCTCACTTACATTGGTGGGTTACTTTTTTGCCGTATACAAACCACTGCTCTGCATAGGTGACAGGGACCTATATTTCTAAAAATCCTCTGTTACATTAGTGGGTGACATTAACCCATTTTTGCCGTTCACAATCCCCAGCTCTGCATAGTTGACAGGGACCTATATTTCTAACAATCCTCTGTTACATTATTGGGTGACATTAATCCATTATTGCCGTATACAAACCCCTGCTCTGCATAGTTGACAGGGACCTATAATTCTAACAATCATCTGTTACATTATTGGTTGACATTTTACCATTTTTGTCGTATTCAAACCCCTGCTTTGCATAGGTGAGAGAAAACTATATTTCTAAAAATCCTGTTACATTGGTGGGTGACATTTAACAATTTTCACCATATAGAAACCCCTGCTCTGCATAGGTGACAGGGACCTATATTTCTAAAAATCCTCTGTTACAGTGGTGGGTGACATTAATCTATTTTTGCCATATACAAACCGCTGCTCTGCATGGGTGAAAGGGACCTATATTTCTAGAAATCCTCTCTTACAATGGTGGGTGACATTTTTGCCGTATACAAACCACTGCTCTGCATAGGTGTTAGGGACCTATATTTCTAAAAATCCTCTGTTACATTTGTGGGTGACATTTTACCATTTTTGCTTTACAAACCTCTGCTCTGCATAAGTGACAGGACCTGCATTTCTAAAAATCCTCTGTTACATTGGTGGATTTCATTAACCCATTTTTGCCGTATACAAACCCCTGCTTTGCATAGGTGACAGGGACATATATTTCTAAAAATCCTCTGTTACATTGTTGGGAGACTTTATCCCATTTTTGCTGTAATACAAACCCCTGCTCAGCATAGGTGACAGCGAGCTATATTTCTAAAAATCCTCTGTTACATTGGTGTATGACATTAACCCACTTTTGCCGTATACAAACCTCTACTCTGCATAGGTGAAAGGGACCTATATTTCTAAAAATCCTCTCTTCTATTGGTGGGTGACATTTTTTCCGTATTCAAATTACTGCTCTGTATAGGTGACAGGGACCTATATTTCTAAAAATCCTCTGTTACATTAGTGGGTGACATTAACCCATTTTTGCTGTACATAATCCCCTGCTTAGCATAGTTGACAGTTGCCTATAATTCTAACAATCCTCTGTTACATTATTGGGTGACATTTTACAATTTTTTTTGTATTCAAACCCCTGCTCTGCATAGGTGACAGGGACCTATATTTCTAAAAATCCTCTGTTACATTGGTGCCATTGGTTGTTGACATTATCCCATGTTTGCCATATACAAACCTCTGTTTTGTATTGCTGACAGGGAACAAAATTTAGTAAAAACATGCGTACCCCTACCCCTGACCAGCATGCTTTAGTTATATACTGTAAAATCTCCATGATATCTCTATGATGAATCTGCAGCGTTGGGGCCCTGTGTGCCTTCTATACACTTTCAAAAATTTCCTTTATTGGGGCGAATAGATGCCGGATAACGGGGATACTGCATGACCCCTTTTTTTCTTTCAAACTACCTCTGCCCTGCATACCTGACTGGGAAATATATTCTATAAATTTGTCGGTGTTTAGATTGTTGGGTGATTTATACCCCGTTTTTCTTTCAAAGTACCACTGCACTGCATACCTGACTGGGAAATATATTCTGTAAATATGGATTATCTATACCCCTGGTAGACGTGCTGCTGATGGCATTCCCACCTGACAGCGGGGCCTCAGTGATAGCACAAGGCGAAGGCAGAGGAGGAGGAAGAAGTTGCCAACTCAGCTGGGGCACCGCCAGCACCGTAGAAGGCAGGGTTAACATGTCCGAAATGTGAAAAAGCTTTGTCAGCACGCCACAAGAACCAGCACCACCAGCTGATAGGGAACGTCTTAGCAGGAGGCAGCATTCCAGCAACATGGTGGAACAGTATGTGTGCACACGCCTAAACATACTGACTGATGGGCCTGCCCCATTAAACTTCTGGGTCTCTAAATTGGGCACGTGGCCTGAGCTTGCCCTTTACGCCTTGGAGGTGCTGGCCTGCCCTGCAGCCAGTGTATTTTCTGAACGAGTATTTATCATGGCAGGGGTGTTATCACAGACAAGTGCAGCCTATCCACGGCCAATGTGTACAAGCTCACATTCATTAAAATGAACCAGGCATGGATCCCACATTACTTGTCCGTACCTTGTGCAGAATAGACATGTATACCGGCCTCCCACGACCATTTTTACTCCAGCTCACTTTCTCTTTGTTTTATTTTATTCCACAATGTTTTGTGGTCTACCCAAACTTAAAAAAAAAAAAAAAAAAAGCTTTGGCTACCTCCTCCTTCTCCACCGCCACTTCCACCTACACCGGCATGTCCACCGCCTCCTCAACCTCCTACTCCATTTGGGCCTCATCCTCCTAGTTCAAGATTATTATTTTTCTTTCTTTTTTATTTATTTTATTTTAAGTCATTTACCTATCCACATTTGTTTGCACGGCACTTGTCATGAACTTACCCACATTTTGCTGCCTTTTGCAGACCTCTAGCTCTTTCCATTACTCTTTTAGAGCAATTTTAATGCCCCAAAGTTCGGGTCCCCATTGACTTCAAAGGGGTTCGGGTCAAGTTCGGGTCAAGGTCAGGTCCCGAACTCGAACTTTGCGACGATGTTTGGCCAAACCCGATGAACCCGAACTTCCAGGTGTTCACTCAACTCTACTAACCAGCAGCAGCAGGTAGACCTGGAGCAGAACCTGAGCCAGCAGGTGGTGGCATACTTGGACAGCACCCTGCCAACCCACATAGAAGATCCGCTGGACTACTGGGAAGCCAAACTGGATTCGTGGCTGCAACTGGCTGAGTTTGCCCTTGAAAAGCTGTCCTGCCCGGCCAGTAGTGTGGCATCAGATAGAGACCCCAAGGAGAACTCGCCTGTCCACCCAAAATGTGGAGAGACTGATCTTTGTCAAGATAAATTAGGCGTGGATCAGCCAGGATTTCCACCCACCAATTCCTGATTCATCTCATTAGATCATCCATGGCGCCTAACCCAAACTTTGAAAAATGAGACCACCCACCTGATGCCACACATCTGATGCCAGGTGCTCCTTTTTTCACCTACCTTCATCAGCGGGTACTGGTATTGCCACCCACCGCCCCACTCTGTCATCGGGTCACTTTGTGGTATACTGATGCTGCTGCTGCCATCTCCAAACTATGTCACCTTGCCATGTTGTGGTCTCCTGATGCTGCAATCTCCACACTATTTCACCTTGCTTCTCTGTGGTATCCTGATGCTGCTGCTGCCATCTCCACACTATGTCACCTTGCCTCTCTGTGGTTTCCTGATGCTGCTGCCATCTCCACACTGTGTCACCTTGTTTCTCCGTGGTATCCTGATGCTGCTGCTGCCATCTCCACACTATGTCTCTCTGCCATTTTGTGGTCTCTTGATGCTGCTGCTACCATCTCCATATTATGTCACCTTGCCACTCTGTGGTATCCTGATGCTGCTGCCATCTCCATACTATGTCACCTTGCCATTTTGTGGTCTCCTGATGCTGCTGACATCTCCACCTTATGTCACCTTGCCTCTCTGTGGTCTTATGATGCTGCTGCCATCTCCACACTGTGTCACCTTGTTTCTCCATGGTATCCTGATGCTGCTGCTGCCATCTCCACACTATGTCTCTCTGCCATTTTGTGGTCTCTTGATGCTGCTGCTACCATCTCCATATTATGTCACCTTGCCACTCTGTGGTATCCTGATGCTGCTGCCATCTCCATATTATGTCACCTTGCCTCTCTGTGGTATCCTGATGCTGCTGCTGCCATCTCCACACTGTGTCACCTTGTTTCTCCATGGTATCCTAATGCTGCTGCTGCCATCTCCACACTATGTCACCCTGCCATTTTGTGGTTTCTTGATGCTGCTGCTACCATTATGTCACCTTGCCACTCTGTTGTATCCTGATGCTGCTGCCATCTCCACACTATGTTACCTTGCCATTTTGTGGTCTCCTGATGCTGCCGCCATCTCCACACTATGTCACCTTGCTATTTTGTGGCCTCCTGATGGTGCTTCTGCCATCTCCGCAATACATCACCTTGCCTCTCTGTGGTATCCTGATGCTGCTGCTGCCATCCCCACACTGACACCTTGCCACTCTGTGGTATTTTGATGCTGCTGCCACCATCTCCAAACTGTCATCTTGCCATTTTGTGGTTTCCTGATGCTGCTGCTGCCATCTCCACACTATGTCATCTTGCCACTCTGTGGTATCCTGATTCTGCTGCCACCTCCAGACTTGGTTATTGTGCCACTCTGTGGCCTCCTAAATCTGCTGCCACCTACAGACTCTGTAATTGTGCAGCTCTGTGGTCTCCTCATGCTGCTTTCACCTCCACACTTGGTCATTGTGCCACTCTGTGGCATCCTACTGATGCTGCTGCTGCCGCCACCTACTGACTCGGTCATTGTGCTGCTCTGTGGTCTTCTGATTCTGCTGTCACCTCCAGACTGTCCTTGTGCTGCTCTGTGGCCTCCTCATGCTGCTGCCACCTCCAGACCCTTTCAGTTCACCATTCTGTGGTCTCCTCATGCTGCTTCTTTCACCTCACCACTATGTCATAGGTCCACTCTGTGGACTTCTCATGCTGTTCCCACCCACCCCACCTCATGACTGGTCCACCATTTAGGCTTTCGGACTGGCTGACATCATAATTTATTTGACCTTTCTTCTGATCCATCAGAAGCAAGAAAAAATTAGACATACAATAGATCCTGTTTGAATAGCAACTGTATGGCCTGTATGGTCCCATCAGAAGTGGCTGATGATTTGGTAGCCAAAAGCAGGAGTGGGTACAAAACACTGAAGACATGCAAATATGCCATTCACATGTCATCTCTGTTTTAGATCCACTCCTGTTTTTTTTTTGGCATTAGCAATACTGATGGATTATTGACCAAATGCTGACCAAGTGGAGGCGTATGCTCCACAGACAGGATCAATTTTTTGTAGGTTATTGTTCTGACGGATCAGAGGAAGGGCAAATTAATCAGTGACGTCAAGACAAACTTACTGCCAACACCCTCTCCACTCTGTCATGGGGCCTCTACTTGTATAAGCGTTTAATAGAACAGGTTCTGTAGAAATCTATGTGGAATCAGCTGTAAAAGGACTGCGCTTCTTCTTGATGCTAACATCTACCTGTAAGGCTCAGTTGATACTTGACTTATTTGATCAATTTTGACCCCATTACTGCCCAAATAAGTAAAGTATGCAGTGATTCTAAGATCATACTGACTCACAGTATTTTTTTACTACAACAGCAGACTCCCTATGCGTGTTAATACAAGACACAGTGTTCTACACCCCTATGAAGGCTCTCTGCAGCCCAGAAATAGCCATTTTTGAACGCAATTTGCTGCAAATAAATTTGGATCAAAGCAAATTTTTCCCAATTTTTTTTACAAAGAATCGCTCATCTCTAAAAATAACATTTAAGTATTTTTATTTTCTTAATTCCTGGAGAACACCTTTAAAGAAGAGTAGAGTAGGACTGCTAGAGAGCTTGTCTGATGAATTTACCACAGGTTGGCATCAATCATTTTGCATTTTAGTGAAAAAAATAAACTTTTTAATGAGATTCATATGCATTAAAAATTAAATTTATAGCCTTTAAATATATGATGCAGAGCTTAGCCTTTACATTATAACACAATATATTATGCAGTTATTTTACATGTAACACAAATGCCTGCACTCAAATACTCAATCAAGAACTAATAAGAATGAGAAGACATACAGTACAATAAATGATTATCATTACCACATAAAGACACATGTACAGTACAAGAGTAACACATAGCAGAAACCTAATACTTTGTTTATTCAATACCATTTAAGGGGTTGTCTCATTTCAGCAACTGGCATTTACCATGTAGATACAGTTAATATACTGTAAAGTACTTACTAATGTATAGTGATTGTCCATATTGCCTCCTTTGCTGGCAGGAATATAGTTTCCATCGTATTATACATTGCTTGTATCCAGGGGTGATTACTACCCTCCAATCCAGAAGCAGTGTGCGTGCTTGCATGCTATAGGAAAAGATGGTGGCCTTTCTGGTGGCCAGGACTTGGGAGCATGCATAAACCAGTGCCTTTTCTTATAGTGTACATGCAGCCACTGCTGCTGGATTTCAGGGTGGTCGTAACCCCTGCAAACGAGAAATGTATAATGCGATAGAAACTGAATCAAGCCAGCAAAGGAGTCAGTATGGACAATCACAATATATTAGTAAATGTCTTGTATTAACTTTGTCTACATGATAAAAGTGAGACTACCTCTTTCATGATGTGGCTATAGATTCCATGAGGCCCACAGTACAAAAGTTGATATAAAAAAATAGTTTATGGGCATATTAGGGATCCATACATAAATTGAATGAGTCCATGTAGAACACCTTCCTGTTGCTTAGTGAAGGAAATTGTCCCCAGGTGGGTGCTCCGTGTGAAACATCCCAAGATAGAACAAGTTCAGAGTTTCTTGGCATGGACCGCAAGTGATATAACTCTCACACACAGACAAAAATATGGTTGTGTGAATAAGCCCCAAATGTTACGATTGTCAGAATAGATCTTATAAACACTCATGTGGTTATCACATGGCCAGGAAACATTTCTATCCACTAGAAGTAGACAGTGAAGGTTCCCATTGAATGACTTTCAAATTATGTGGAACTAATGCCATATATTGCAAAATTGTATAGGTTTTCGGCCTGGTGCCATTTTGTCCATTGCTTCAGAGAACATTTGCATCTAGGTATGCTTTTCTAGTATGAAGCGTAATAGATATTTCAAATACGTGTTTTCTATTGACAAATAACCTCTGAATACTGTGCTTTCTAATATAGAATGGAAAGGTTTTATCCCAGCCAAGCAAAAAATATACACAATACATCAATTATTCAATATTTTTCTATTTCAAACCAAAATGCCTTGACCTAGTATACTTACTGCATTTTTTATTTATGATAAATGCACTTTTGAGTCAATTTCCACGCCTTTTGCGTTTGTATATGTTTACAATAAAAAATAAGGACAAGTCAAAATGTTTTAATGGAAATTGTTTATCTCCCCAAAGAATACACTATATAAGATATCAAAAGCCATAAATAGTGAAATAATGAAACAGATTACAAAAAGAATTATATCTTGTCGTAGAGTTTGTGTTAAGTTAGGTAAATACATGACATTAAATGCTTGTTTACTTTTACAGAATTCAATGCATGATGATGATAATAAGACCCTCCAAGGCAATAATTGCTTCACTGTAGGGAGCTTCTGCATCTCAAATTGCTCAGCATCTGGGCCTTAAATCATTTGTGCTCCTGTTGTGTAATACAGCCAGCAAAATAAGCAGGCAAGCAAGGAGCATTTTCAAACTTACACAGCATGATCACGTTGTGAATGCAGTTAGAACTCAACTTATTATCATCAGGAGCTGTTACCCAAACCAAGGGTAAAAAAATCATGAACCAGAAACTATATAATGATGCCTTAATAGAGTTCAGCTGTCTTCTATTTTTTTAATGCATATAATTGCAAATTGAGTTGCCAGTTTCCTTTTCTTTTTCGATCTGCTGTGTACAAATGAAACTTTATGGAGTTAAAAGAATATTGCTGGGTTATCATTTGAAATGTGAATTGGCAATGATACAAAATGTCAGATCATGAATATATGCAGAGTGTGGTTATGTAGTTGATTTTAAATTATTCTTTTCATCTCAATATTATTTATATATTCAATATGGCTACTCCCAAAAATTATATATATATATATTTTACCATGTATTTTGAATTTATGGCTCAAATATAATTGACATACAACTTGGCTGCTTTGCCGAATTTCACAAAGAAATTCGATACAAAGAAAAGTGCATTTATTTGCATGTATTGGGTGCAATAGCAGGGAACGGAGATCATACCGCCCCCCAATCATTGAACCCCTTGATCATTGATGTTACTTTTTTGCAACATTTAACCACTACCCGACCGCCTAACGCAGGGATGCGTCCTGCGGGCGGCCGGGTTATTCCTCCTTGACGCATCTAGGCGTCATCTCTCGAGACGCGAGATTTCCTGTGAACGCGCGCTGTGAAGTTATGATGATCATTCGCTGGCAGGCTGCAGATGTAAAATAAATCGCATCAAATAGGTATATCAGACGCTGTTTTGTTAACAGCGTCTGATATACCTGCTACCTGGTCCTCTGGTGGTCCCATTTACTTGGATCGACCACCAGAGGACACAGGCAGCTCTGTAATGTAGCACCAAGCACCACACTAAACTACTCCCCCCCCCCTTGTCACTTATTAACCCCTTATAAACCCTTGATCACCCCATATAGACTTCCTGATCACCCCCCTGTCATTAATCACCCCCCTTTAAGGCTCCATTTAGACGTCCATATGTGTTTTGCGGATCCACAAAACACAGACACCGGCAATGTGCTTTCCGCATTTTGTGGATCCGCACATTTCCAAAACTATATAGAAAATGCCTTTTCTTGTCCGCAATTGCGGACAAGAATAGAACATGTTCTATATTTTTGTGGAACGGAAGTGCGGACCCGGAAGTGCAGATCTGCAATTCCGGATCTGAGCAGGACAAAGTCTGTCCCCATAGAAATGAATGGGTCCGCAATTCCATTCAGCAAAATGCAGAACAGAATTGCGGATGTGTGAATGGGGCCTAAGGGTCCCTTATCACCGCCAGTTAGTTAGCTACTTGTTAGGTAGTTAGCGCCCACCGCACCGCAGTCACTGATTAGTCGCTGATTAGCGTCATCGCTGTCGCTAATCAGCACTAGTACTATATAGTATCTGTAAGTGATCAAAACTGATCGCAATCAGATCTATATCAGTACATTAATTTCACCTTAGGCTCTATAAAAAACGCAGTGTTCGCCCGATCAGGCCTGATCTTGTGCGCACACTTGCGTTCAGTCCGCCCCACCACAGTGTCAGAATTATTTTTTTCTGATCACTACAAAAATACTGCAAAATCGCTGCGGTGCTATAAAGATCACTTTTGAGCTTTTTGGATCTTTATTAGCGATCGCAGCTTTACTTCGCAAGCACTCCTATGTCCTTTCCCATCGTTTTTTTCATTTTGCACATTTTTTGGCAGAGATTTTTTCATACACATTGATCGATGCGAATGAAGAAATCTGTGCCGTTCATTTTTTTTTCAGCCCGGAGGCTGAACGGAAAAAAAAAATCTCATTACCCGTATGCTCAATATAAGGAGAATAGCAGAAACTCCTAATGCAGGCCATACATGTAATGATTACGGAGACCCTCAAATGCCAGGGCAGTATAAATACCCCACAAGTGACCCTATTTTAGAAAGAAGACACTCCAAGGTATTCCGTGAGGGGCATGGCGAGTTCATAGAAGATTTTTTTTTGGCACAAGTTAGCGGAAATTGTATTTTTTTTGTTGTTGTTTTTTTCTTACAAAGTCTTAAATTCCACTAACTTGTGAGAAAAAATAAAATTTTACATGAACTCACCATACCCCTCACGGAATACCTCAGGGTGTCTTCTTTTAAAAATGGGGTCACTTGTGGGGTATTTATACTGCCCTGGCATTTTAGGGGCCCCTAATGCGTGAGAAGTAGTTTGGAATCCAAATGCGTAAAAATGCCCTTTGAAATCCTAAAGATACTCATTGGAATTTGAGCACCTTTGCACATCTTGGCTGCAAAAAAGTGTCACTCATGTGGTATCGCCATATTCAGGAGAAGTAGGACAATGTGTTTTGGGGTTAGTTACATATACCCATGCTGGGTGTGAGAAATATCTCTGTAAATGACAACTTTTTAATTTTTTTTTATACAAAGTTGTCAATTTACAGAGATATTTCTCTCACGCAGCATGGGTATATGTAAAAATACACCCCAAAACACATTGCCCTACTTCTTCTGAGTATGGTGATACCACATGTGTGACACTTTTTTGCAGCCTAGATTAGAGATGGCCCGAACTATTCGCCGGCGAACAGTTCCCGGCGAACATAGCTTGTTCGCGTTCGCCTCTGCCGGGCGAACATATGAGATGTTCGGTCCGCCCCCTATACATCATCATTGAGCAAACTTTGACCCTGTACCTCACAGTCAGCAGACACATTCCAGCCAATCAGCAGCATACCCTCCCTCCCAGACCCTCCCACCTCCTGCACAGCATCCATTTTAGATTCATTTGGAATTTGCAGTCTTAGTGAGAGGAGGGAGAGTGTAATTGCTGCTGATTAAATAGGGAAATTGATAGCTAGGCTAGTGAATTCAGTGTCCACTCCAGTCCTGAAAGACTCATCTGATCTCTGCTGTAAGGACAGCGTCCTGACAGCACCCCAAAAAGCCCTTTTAGGGCTGCAACATTAGTCTGCTTTTTTTCCCTTTATATGCATATTGCAGTTGCATGGCCTGCCTGTGTGTGAGGAGCTGCAGGCCCACAGACTGTAGTGTGCCCACTGCCAGTGCCCACCACTCATACCGGCTGGCACAGGACTTTGCATAAAAAAGGCATTTCATTTTTACACTTTAGTGTAATTTCAGCTGCTTGCCTGCTGCTAGTGTGTGTCAGGCCGACTTCCACTGACTGTAGTGTGCCCACTGCCAGTGCCCACCCCTGTCATCCCGTGTGGCACAGGACTTTGCATCAAAAAAGGCATTTAATTTTTACACTTTAATCTAAGGTTAGTTGCCTGCCAGTGTGTGTCAGGCTGACTTCCAGTGACTGTAGTGTGCCCACTGCCAGTGCCCACCCCTGTCATCCCGTGTGGCACAGGACTTTGCATCAAAAAAAGGCATTTAATTCTTACACTTTAATCTAAGGTTAGTTGCCTGCCAGTGTGTGTCAGGCTGACTTCCAGTGACTGTAGTGTGCCCACTGCCAGTGCCCAACACTCATACCGGCTGGCACAGGACTTTGGATAAAAAAAGGCATTTAATTTTTACACATTAGTCTAATTTCAGTTGCTTGCCTGCTGCCAGTGCGTGTCAGGCCCACTTCCACTGACTGTAGTGTGCCCACCTCCAGTGCCCACCACTGATACAGGGTGGCACAGTACCACTTATCGAAAAAAAAATGACAGGCAGAGGCAGGCCACACTCGCAGGGGCCGTCGTGGTCGTGGTGCTGTGATTTCCACTGTACCTGGAATAATGCCTAGTGTTCAGAGGCCATGTACCCTGAACCCGAAAAATTCTGAGGACGTAGTTGACTGGCTTAGACAGGACACCCAATCTTCAACAGCTTCCGCTAAGAACCTTGACGCACCATCTTCCTCCAGCTCAGCTTTGGTCACCTGCTCTCAAGTTACCACGCACCCGCCCGCCGCTGATAGGAATAGTACTAGTTAAGACACCACTCATATAGGGTGTCACAGCACATTGCTCTGTGCACGCGCAGTGCCCCAATTTGGGAGTATGAGGACCGACTCAAGCTGCTTTTTCCATCTCCCGGTTCCTGAAATCAATTCAGTTTGGTGTATGAGAGTTTGGTCTGTCACTGTGAAGGCAGTCGAAGGTACCAAGCCTAAATTTTTTTCACAAAAGGCAATCCCTGATATGGGACGTAACAGGGATTAAACTGATGAGAATAGTACTACAGAAAATACCACTCATATCGGGTGTGACAGTAAATTGCACGGCGCAGACGCAGTCACCGTGGTTTAAAACAGAGTGGAGGGAGCCAGCGTTTTTTTAACCATATCCTCGCTCGAAAATCTATTCATAAATGCCCCCAGATTGGGGACGTTAGAGGGATTAAACTGATGAGAATAGTACTATAGAAAATACTATACTATAAATACTATAATAATACTATTCAATTGACCTTTCAGGGACTCTTGGTGTTGTAATGTGGCTGGATGGAGGAAGAAACCTTCAATGACATCACCGGACATGTTAGCTTGGTATCCAACCTTGTGCAAATGGGGAGTTTGCGGTTGTGCAAATGGACTGTTTGCGGTGCATTAAAAGGGAGTTTGGTCTGTCAATGTCTGAGAATCGGGCGTAACCCTTACACTACCTGATCGATACAACATCATACCTGATCGTATACACACACTGGATGTTTTAAAGCATGTTATTCCAAACAATTTAGGAATGTTAGTTGATTTATGCCCTTTATGGATTAAAACCCGACTCTGCGTCCACTACGTAATTTTCCATGAGAGTTTTGCCATGAATCCCCCTCCGGCATGCCACAGTCCAGGTGTTAGTCCCCTTGAAACAACTTTTCCATCACTATTGTGGCCAGAAAGAGTCCCTTTGGTTTTTAAAATTGAAGTCTATGGCGGTTCGCCCGGTTCGCCTGTTCGCGAACATTTGCGGAAGTTCGCGTTCGCTGTTCGCGAACTGAAAATTTTATGTTCGCGACATCACTAGCCTAGATGTGTAAAGGGGCCAAAAGTCCAACGAGTACCTTTAGGCTTTACAGGGTTGCTCACAATTTTGCCCTGTCCAAAATGCCAGAACAGTAAACACACCCCACAAATGACCCCATTTTGGAAAGAAGACACCCCAAGGTATTCGCTGAGGGGCATATTGAGTCCATGAAAGATTGAACTTTTTGTCACAAGTTAGCGGAAAGGGAGACTTTGTGAGAAAAAAAAAGTCAATTTCCGCTAACTTGTGCCAATAAAAAAATCTTCTATGAACTCGACATGCCCTTTTTCCAATGAAAGGGGTCCTTTTTCCAATGAGTACCTTTAGGATTTCACAGTGCATTTTTACGCATTTGGATTCCAAACTACTTCTCACGCTTTAGGGGCCCCTAAAATGCCAGGGCAGTATAAATACCCCACAAGTGACCCCATTTTAGAAAGAAGACACCCCAAGGTATTCCGTGAGGGGCATGGCGAGTTCATAGAAGATTTTTTTTTGGCACAAGTTAGCGGAAATTGTTTTTTTTTTTCTTACAACGTCTCATATTCCACTAACATGTGACAAAAAATAAAATTTTACATGAACACCATACCCCTCACGGAGTACCTTGGGGTGTCTTCTTTCTAAAATGGGGTCACTTGTGGGGTATTTTGCCAGAAGTTAGCAGAAATGGAAACTTTATTATTATTTTTTTCCTCAGAAAGTGTCATTTTCTGCTAACTTGTGAAAAAAAAAAAAATCATACATGAACTCACCATGCCCCTCTGCGAATACTTTGGGGTGTCTTCTTTCTAAAATGGTGTCATTTGGGGGGTATTTATACTATCCTGGCATTCTAGCACCTCAAGAAACATGACAGGTGCTCAGAAAGTAAGAGCTGCTTCAAAATGCTTGTGAACACTATAACTTTTGTGCAAACCAATAAATGTACACTTATTAGATTTTTTTTTTTATCAAAGACATGTAGCACAATGAATTCTGACACAAACTTGTATAGAAATGTAATTATATTTGAACTATTTTACCAGAAAAAGTTAAAAATACACTTTTTTTAGACAATTGAGGTCATTTTTGATTAATATCAGAAAAACAAAAAATCTCAGCAGCAATCAAATACCAACAAAAGAAAGCTGTATTTGTGAGAAGAAAAGGAGGTAAAATTCATATGGGTGGTAAGTTGTATGACCGAGCAATAAACTGTGAATGTAGTGTAGTGCATAATTGCAAAAAGTGGTCTGGTCATTAAGGGGGTTTAAGCTAGGGGGGCTAAAGTGGTTAAAGGGTCACATTGAACATAGAATACAATGAAAAGTGGTGATTCTCCAAAATATTGCTGAAATGTCACAATTGACATGTAGTGCAACAGTTTTACACCAAAAACCTGACGTATCTGGTTTGTTAAATGACCCCCCCCCCCCACAATTTTTTTTACCTGCTTTAGCAGAAGTCACCACAGCTGGCAGAATGCAGAAACCTCAGTTACTCAACTGTGATCAATGATGAAATTGCAACCCTTCTCACTATACTATCACCATTAAACAGATTTTCTTGCCACTGGGGCTGACTAAACCTAAAAATCTCATTCTGTCTATATATTTATCTGCTTTACTAGAAGTGACAGAACAATTAATGCATAGTGCAATGGAGGTGGAAACATATGATATTTAAAATATAATAAATGCATTAGGAGATGTCCACCACTTAATATTCTAGATCTTACTCTAGAGAATAAATTAATAAGTGTCAGGTTCCATCTAATGAGGAAGTTCCCTTTTAAAACCAGATTAAGCTATCAAATAGGACCTGGCAGCTTTTCAAAGACATTTTCTGACCTTCTAGCATTCTGGCCCACATTAAATTTTAACAAGATGCTATATATTGGGAAAGTCTATTAGATTTCTCCAGCAAAGTATGCACAGTATTCTTTGTTTCATCAAAGTATTGAAGCAGAAAACATTGCAAGTATCCAAAATAATTACACATTACAACATGGTAAATTACCGTAGATGTATTACACATTATATTTTTTGGATCCTTAACAGCTGTATTGCATTCAGAAATGAATATTGGATTTTAATACACCTTCATTCATAAAAAGTCAAAAATATTATTGCTGCTATACTGAAATACAAACTAAATCATACGTTTAAAGGGGTTATCATCACATGAACAATGTAAAAAATGAAAATCATACATTGTCTAGTACATAACAACCTCTAAAAAAACTAGTGCCTGCCCTGTAACTCACATGGATCCAGAGATCTCACCAATTGATCTACTAGATTTTTTTCAAGCGGTCAGTTTAGGGGATGTGTCCTTTCCCAGGGGTGTGCCTTTTCTGTTGTAGCTGGTGGCAGTTGAAGGATCAAACTGACCATGTGATTCTGTCTCAGTGAGCAGAATGGAGAAATTAGAAAAAGAGTAAACACGAGGTGGAGCTATATTGATAAATTTCATTGAATAACTAAGTAGCTATAATACATTTTTTATTACATACAATTACAAAACAATTTAGATCTAGGTACTAGTTTGAAAACTGTAGAATATTTTTCATGGGACAACCTCTTTAAGTGTGCTTAGCATCCACAAATGTAGTCTGTCTAAGTTGTCAGAACACTTTATGCTTTACTTTAATCAACTTACCGTAGATAACATTTATATGCACTAAGCTACAGAATAAAAGCATGAAAGGGGTTATCCGAGTGAGGCAGAGATTCGACCGGTCACCAAATTTTTGCGGATGACATTAAAAAACTGGTATTTCCTTGCTGCAGAGAGCCTTTATAGTGGTGTAGAACACTGTGCCTTGCAGTAACACGCATAGGGAGTCTGCTGTTGTAGTGAAACAATACTGTAAGTCAGTATGACATGTAGATAACAGACGTCGCTCTTAGATCCACTGCACACTTCACTTATTTGGGCAGTTATAGGGCGAAAAATGAATAACAAATAACTTGAGTTGAATGGACACTGGAAGTTCGGGTTCACCAAGTTCGGCCGAACTTCCCCACAAAGTTCAGGTTCGGGACCCAAACTTGACCCCACATTGAAGTCAATGGGGACCCGAACTTTGGGGCACTAAAATGGCTCTAAAAGAGTCATGGAAAGGGCTAGAGGGCTGCAAAAGGCAGCACAATGTGTGTAAGAACACGACAAGTGCCCTGCAAAGAAATGTGGATGATTTAAAATGGTTTATGCTATGCGTTGAATCGGTAGCTAAATATGCACATTAAACGAATCGCTTAAGAGTGTTAAGCAACTTTCCTATTGGGTTGACTTGTCGAATATGTAGAATATAGCTCTATATTCGTAATTTACAAATATAGCGCTATATTCTACATATTCTACCAAGCCAACCCAATAGGAATGTTGCTTAACGCCCTTACGCGATTCGATTAATGTGCATTTTTAATTACCGATTTTTCGCATAACATAAACTATATTAAATAATGACGAATATTCTAATTCACTAGATATTGCAGCCTTCTCACATTGGCCCACAAGCAAAAAGCAGGCACATAATGGGTTCAGATGAAAAAAAGTTGCCGAATATTCGTTTTTACGACAATATATCACTATATTCGAAATATTCGCAAATTCTCGAAGTTGCGATATTCGCGATTAAAATTCGCCATTCGAATATTCGCGCTCAACACTATTGTTGATTGGCTGCCCTGCAGCCATTCAACAAACGCCATTAAATCGCCGAACACCGAACTCAAACTTTTACGGAAATGTTTGGGTATGGGTACCAAAAACCCTAAGGTTCGGTATAAACCCGAATTTTACAGTTCGGGTTCGCTCAACCCTACAAATAACTAAAGTGTGAACTCAGCCTTACAGGTCAATGTTAGTGCCAGGTATAAAGAACTGTGCAGAGGCTCAAGATCCTTCTATAGCATTAAAGAGCGCACTCCTTTTGCACCAATTCACTGATTCCACATAGATTTCTACAGAACCTGTTCTATTAAGTGCTTATACAAGTAGAGCCCCGCCGACTGATTGGAGTGGGTGTCAACAGTAAGCTTGTGTTGACGTCACTGATTATTTTGCCCTTCCTCTGATCTGTCAGAACAATAATCCCCCCAAAAATGAATCCAACAGTATTGCTTAAGCCAAAAAAAACAGGAGTGGATCCAAAACAGAGATGACAAGTAAATGGAATATTTGCATGTCTTCAATGTTTTGTACCCACTCCTGCTTTTGGCTACCAAATCATAAGCCAATTCTAAATCAAAACAGGGGCCATGTAATGCAGGCCTTACAGCTGTTACATAGACAGGATCCATTGTGCATCTCATTTTTTCTTCCTTCTGACAGATCAGAAGAAGGGTCAAATAAATGATGATACCAGCCTGGCCAGAAGGCAAAATGGTGGCACAGTCATGAACTGGGGAGGGTGGGAACAGCATGAGAAGTCCACACAGTGGCCCTATGACATAGTGGTGAGGTGGAAGCAGCATGAGGAGACCACAGTGTGGCTCAATGACAGAGTCTGGAGGTGAAAGTAGCATCAGGAGAAGGCCACAGGGTGTCACAATGAAAGTGTGGAGGTGGCAGCAGCAGCATCAGGAGACCTGAGTGGTGAAGTGGCAGCAGCATCAGGAGACCACAGAGTGACCCGTTAAGTGAGTGGGGAGGTGGGTCGCAATACCATTACCAGCCGAAAATGGTGGGTGAAATAAGGAGCACTTGGCATCAGGCGGGTGGCAGCATCAGAATAGTAGCTGAGGCAGGTAGCCAGAAGAAACCGGTCTCATGGAACCATGGATGATCTAGCCTGATGCATAAGCCATTGGTGGGTGAAAATCCTGGCTGATCCATGCCTGACTCATCATGACAAAGGTCAGTCTCTCCACATTTTGGGTGGACAGGCGAATTCTTCTTGGGGTAACCATAGCCTCCGACGCACTAAACACCTGTTCTGATGCCACACTACTGGCCAGGCAGGGCAGCTTTTCCAGGGCAAGCAAATCCAGTTTGGCTGCCTAGTAGGCCAGCGGATCTTCAATGTGGGGTGGAAGGGTGCTTTCAAAGTACCTGCTGCTGCTGGCGAGTAGTTTCTTCACTTGGCGGGTGAAGAAAGCTGCTCATCAGCGACTCTAGACTCAAGTTGCTGCTGGTGGAGCTGGAACTGCTCCTACCCCCACCACCCTGCCACAGCAGCCATGGCAGAGGAACGTGAGCACAGAGGGCCTGCGAGAGGATGGACTATGGCACAGATAGGCAGTGGACAAATGACTACATAGAATGTCTATAGTAGTTCAGTTTGTCCTCCCTCTCAGCGGGTGTAAAAAAGGCCCCCCTTTTTGGCCGCTAGCGAGGGTCCAACAAGGTGGAGAGCCAGAAGTCATCCCTCTGCTGAATGGTGACAATTCGACCGTCACTACGCAAGCAAGTGAACATGCATTGGGCCATTTGTGCAGGTGACTCGGAGGGACTCCATGCGTCCATCTCCACTGCATACTGCCACGGTGTGTCTGGGTCCTCTGCCTTATCTTCCTTATCACCCTGTAGCTCCTTTGGCTGCTCCTGCTCCTTCTCTCCTTTCAACTGCGTAGAAAAACCACCCATTTCGCTACACATTGCTTGTGCTCTAATTTGCTCCTCCTCCTCCAGTTCAGCCCCCACAGGGCTTATTTGGCTGTGAGATCTAGGCGCCACATCTCTAGTCTCCTGACAAGTCAGATTTACCAGCATTTGTTCCAGGACTTGAAGCAGTGGAATGACGTTGCTCATCCCATAGTCCTGGCGACTGACAATTAAAATGGCCTCCTCCAAGGGCCTGAACAAAGGGCAGGTGTCACGCATCAGCTGCCACTGGCTGACATCAAAGTTGTCCACTTGGATCAGCAATATACCATTTATGGCCTTTCTCTGTTCGTATAATTTGTCCAACATATGGAGGGTGGAATTCCAACGGGTGGAAACGTCCTATATCAGCCTATGTTGGGGGATGCTGTTCTGCCACTGCAGCTCAAGGAGGGTGTACTTTGCGGTGTACGAGTGGCTGAAGTGCATGCAAAGTTTCCTGGCCATTTTTATCATGTCTTGCAGATGGATGGAAGACTTCAGGAACCGCTTGACAACCCTCCTTGATGCAGCGCTGACACTATGTTCTTCCCGTTGCCGGTCACCATGGTTCCAATTTTGAGTTGTCGCTGTGAAATCCAGGATTCGATTATTTTTATGAAGGACATAGAGCAGTTTCTCCCCTGTGTGACTCCATTCGTCCAGGCAAACGAGGTGCAGAACAGAGTGACACCGCCGTGCCCTGCACATGTGATATGTTGGAGGGGCACTGTGAATGGTCCCAGAAGTGGAGGTTGAGCACACGGTGGAGGATGAGGAGGCAGAGGCAACCTAGTTGCAGGACCAATAGCGTGACAACGAGGAGGAGGAAGCGGAGTCACCTGGCAAAGTTGCTGGTTTGGCTGGGCAGAAGCCACATTCACCTAGTGGGCCGTAAAGGACATGTATCGTCCCTGCCCTTAGCTAAAGCTCCACCCGCGGGCTCTGCCATACTCTTTGGCTCAAGGCCTGGCCCACCTTCTATTCTACATATGTTTTCAGGGCTGTTACTGCCTTTTTGGCAAAGAAATGACGGCTTGGGACTCTCCACCTCGGCTCGGCACAAGCCATCAGTTCTCTGAAAGGTGCAGAGTCCACCACTTGGAAAGGGAGGGACTGCAGCACCAGCAACTTGGCCAGGATCACATTCAACTTCTGCGCTGTTGGATGAGTGCAGGCATACTATTGTTTCTTGGCAATCACTTTGTCGGACATTCTCACGAGTGTATATGATACCTGATCATATTATAGTCAAAATGAATGCTCATTGTTTTAAGAGACAGGCTGAACCAAAGTTACAAAGTTTTGCTGTATGGCTGAAACAGGCCAACATGAGATCATGCCAAGTTCAGTCTGTGTAAAAGTTTGTACTAATTACAAAGTACATTGTATTTTAAAAAGTTATTGCCACAGATGTGGGCTTATCTGTTGGGAGTACACTGGATTCTCCAGACATATCCGTCTGAAGAAAACAATGCCTATTCATATTATTATAGTCCATAGATCAACTGTCACGACCGCTATCCCAGCAGCGGTCGTGTCGCACCAGACGGAGGGGAAGGGGGATCCTTATCTATGGATGGGAAATAGAACGGCCACCCCTTACAAACCCTAAGCTGGCACCTGTCTACCCTGATACCCTAGACGGGGTGTGAACCCGTGCGGCGAGCAGGATGTCTAAACCCTGAGTCACCCTTAGAAGACTAGACTGGGAAAGGCAGATGGGAGCACTAGTCACCATCACTCATGTCTAGGAGAACAACAGGGGAAGACAGGGGAAGACAGCAACAAACAAACAATCTCCAGCAGAGATAGACTTATCCAGTCACGAGCAGAGAAGATGATCCCAATAACGACAGTCCACGCCAGACAAGAGCTCCACAGCAATACCGTCAAACAATCTCCTTCAAAGGTCAGAATAGCACTGGAAGTAAGGACTATATCTGGCAATGACTACAAGGGAAACTGAAACTAATATAGTAGCTGGGAGTGGCAGACAGCACTCACCTGAGAAGAATGCCTACAAACTCCCAGTCAGGACAAAAAGGTTTACAAGGCAAAACTCGGATGACATACCCTGAACCACGGAGCAAACTCACAAGCTATCGCGAGTAGCAAGTCGCTGCGACCTTCTCTTCCCAGACCTATCTGGATCAGTCACAGTCGTGACAGTACCCCCCTTTCTACGAGGGGCCACCGGACCCTCAAGACCAGGCCTCTCCGGGTGGGACCTATGAAAAGCCCGAATGAGTCTGTCCGCCTTTATCTCTGATGCTGGCACCCACATTCTCTATTCGGAACCATAACCTTTCCAGTGCACCAGGTACTGAAGAGAGCGGCGAACATATCGTGAATCAACAATCTTTTCTAACTGAAACTCAAGACTGCCATCAACAACCACCGGTGGAGGCGGTAGTGGCAATGGTTCCGGAGGTTCTACATATCTCTTAAGCAGAGATCTGTGGAAGACATTATGGATCCTTAGAGTCTGAGGTAGCTCCCGACGAAAAGCCACCGGGTTAATGATCTTAATTACCCTATAAGGACCAATAAATCTTGGACCTAATTTCCATGAGGGAACCTTCAACTTGATATTTCTGGTAGACAACCACACCAAGTCATTCACCCCAAGGTCCGGACCTTCAGAGCGCTTCTTATCAGCCACACGTTTGTATCTACCACCAATTCTCTTCAAACTTTCTTGCACACTCTGCCACACTGATGAAAGTGAAGACGCAAATCGTTCCTCCTCGGGAATCCCAGACGGCCCCCCCTCACTAAACGTACAAAACTGAGGATGAAAACCATACGCACCAAAAAATGGTGACTTATCGGTGGATTCTTGACGACGATTATTAATGGCAAACTCGGCTAACGGTAAATAAGATGACCATTCCTCCTGATTTTCGGAAACAAAGCATCTCAAATATGTCTCTAGGTTTTGATTGGTACGCTCAGTCTGACCGTTGGACTGTGGATGGAAAGATGAAGAAAACGACAGATGAACCCCTAAACGAGAACAAAAAGCTTTCCAAAATTTAGAAACAAATTGGGTACCACGATCCGAAACAATATCGGAAGGGACCCCGTGAAGCTTCACGATGTGGTCAATAAAAACCTGAGCCAGTGTGTTAGCATTAGGCAATGCGGTCAGAGCAATAAAGTGCACCATTTTACTGAATCTGTCAACAACAACAAGAATAACAGTCTTCCCCGCTGATACTGGTAGATCAGTAATGAAATCCATTGATAGGTGCGCCCAAGGCCTGTTGGGGATGGCCAGAGGTAAAAGACGCCCTGCCGGACGAGTATGATCCACCTTAGAACGAGCACAGGTAGGACATGCAGACACAAAATTCAACACCTCCTGGCGCCACTTAGGCCACCAGAACCGACGAGACACTAATTCAGAGGTTGCCTTACTACCTGGGTGTCCTGCCAGTGCGGAGTTATGGTGTTCTTTTAGTATCTCCAGGCGTAAATTTTCTGGCACAAACAGTTTACCCGAGGGGCAGGAGGCCGGGCGTCCCCTGAGCTTCCAACACCCTCCCTCTAAACCTGAGTGTAATGCAGAGACCACCACCCCCTTTGCAAAATAGGCTCTGGAACATCATCATCACCCCTCCAGGAAAACTTCGAGACAATGCATCCGCCTTAGTATTTTTTGCCCCGGGCGATAGGTTATTACAAAATTAAACCTAGTAAAAATAACGACCACCGAGCCTGTCTAGGGGTGAGACGTTTAGCAGACTCCAGATATACTAAGTTTTTGTGATCAGTAATCACTGTGACGGGATGAACCGCCCCCTCCAAAAAATGACGCCACTCCTCTAAGGCCAACTTAATAGCCAAAAGTTCCCTGTTGCCAATGTCATAGTTCCTTTCTGTAGTAGACAATTTCTTCGAAAAGAAAGCACACGGACGCCATTCACCAGGGGACAGGCCCTGAGATAGTAACGCTCCCACCCCCACCTCTGATGCGTCAACCTCTACAATAAAAGGAAGCGAGACATCTGGCTGTACGAGAATAGGAGCCGAGGTGAATCTTTCCTTCAGAGATGTAAAGGCAGTTTTGGCTGCATGTGACCATTTGGAAAAATCGGATCCCTTTCGGGTCATGTCCGTCAGTGGTTTGACCACCAAGGAATAGTTCTTTATAAACTTTCTATAAAAATTGGCAAACCCCAGGAAGCGTTGCAAAGCCTTCAGGTTCTCAGGCAGATCCCAGTCCACAATTGCCCGGACTTTCTCTGGATCCATGGGGAAACCTGAATCTGACAACACATACCCCAGAAATGGCAGTTTTTTTTATGGCGAACACACAGTTCTCTAATTTGGCAAACAATTTGTTGGCCCTTAATATCTGCAGCACTTGTCTCACATGGATCTTATGTGTATCCAGATCCGGAGAATAGACCAGGATGTCATCAAGATATATCACAACAAATCTCCCGATAAGGTGACTAAAAATATCGTTGACAAAATGTTGGAACACCGCAGGCGCATTAGTAAGACCAAATGGCATGACCAGATTTTCATAATGCCCTTCCGGAGTATTAAAAGCCGTCTTCCACTCATCCCCCTCTTTGATGCGAACCAGGTTATAGGCTCCTCTGAGATCCATTTTGGAGAACCATTTAGCACCAGCAACCTGATTAAAGAGGTCGGGAATGAGAGGAAGAGGATAGGGGTCTCGGATAGTTATCCGGTTTAATTCCCGGAAATCCAGGCAAGGACGCAGGCCCCCATCTTTCTTTTTAACGAAAAAGAACCCTGCAGCCACGGGTGAAGAAGAGGGTCTGATGTGTCCCTTAGCCAAACTCTCCGAAATATAATCTTTCATAGCCTTCCTCTCCGGGCCGGAAAGATTGTATAACCGGGTTTTAGGTAGTTTTGCCCCAGGTAACAGATTAATTGGGCAATCATATGGACGATGAGGTGGTAACCCCTGACAACCCTTCTCAGAGAACACATCCATAAAATCTGACAGAAAGGAAGGTAGAGATGTTACAGAGAGTGTTGAGCACCTACTACTCAAGCAGTTGTCCTTACAATGTTCACTCCACTCCACAATCTCCCCGGCCTGCCAATCCACCACTGGATTGTGAGTCACCAGCCAGGAAGCCCCAATACCATAGGAGCCGGAAGACCGTCCAGGACATAACAAGAGATATGCTCTTTATGGAGGTCCCCTACCTGCAGATGGATATTATGGATGACCTGAGTTAACTCTCTCTGAGTAAGAGGGGAGGAGTCGATGGCAAAAACAGGAATAGTTCTGCGTACCGGTTCCGGAGTAAAATCCAGGGCCTGAGCAAACCGTGAATCCACCAAGTTGAGCCCCGCCCCACTGTCCAAAAAGACGGAACAGATCTCAGTCTTATTGCCCGCCACAACGGTAGCGGACAACAAAAACTGAGACATGCGTATGGAGGAAACGAATACGCCCAGACTGTTATCCTCCGCACAGTCTGGGGACTCCTTTGTTTGTGATCTCTTGGGTTCTGAGGGACATACCTTTACAAAATGACCCCTCCCCCCACAACAAAAACAAACCTCTGACCTATGGTGG